>BSBM01000502.1:25995000-26595000 GCA_027924585.1 Larix kaempferi | reverse complement strand
TCAGTTAAGGCAAACCATTCCCTAACAATGAAAGGAATTCTCTCACCACGCCTAATGTCATCAAATTCATCAACTTCAACCACAAGGTTCTCATTAACTTGCTCTTGAATTACTTCATTGGCTTGTTCTTGAATTATTTCATTATTAGGTTCTTGATCCCGAGGTTGATTTTCATTTCTTCTTAATTCATTTATTTCTTCAGCAAACTCATTTCTAAGTAAATCCAAATTTATCCTTCTATCAAGTTCAGCTATTTGCTCCTCTTCAAAAGAAGAGTCAGAATCTTCCATTACCATGAACATATTTTCTATTTGCTCAATTTCCCAAAGTTCATTTTCATCTTCAACAAAATTAGTTTTGGCATTGTTCAACAATTCATCCCCATATGTGTTTTTGATCCCTTCATCAAATGATTCCAAATGCTTGTCATAGCAAGGTTCTCTATTAACCCTAATCAAAGCTCCATCAGAGTTAGGAACACAAATATATGATAAATCCATCATAAGGTATCCACCTAAGCCAGCTGCCCACTTCCTAGATAAAAGCATTCCATATGCTGGGGGCAAATCAATCACTACTACATCCATCATGGTTGAAATGTCTGAACATGCAAAAAGATCAGCTCTAAGGTTCTTGATCAAACCATAGGACTGTACACGACGAGAATCTATACCACAGACATTTCCATAAGGTCTAGTCATCTCCAGTCCCATTTCCTTCATGACATGTAAGGGCATGACATTCATAGCTGCTCCTGAATCCAACATGCAGTTGCGGAGGAGCATATTTTGAATGTGCAAGGTAAGGTAAAAGGGAGGGTGACCACTGTTCTTTCTTTCATAAATGGCAGAATGGATGTTTATTGGTGGATCCTTTTCAATTTCACTGGGTTGTGTTCCACTAAGGTTCCGAATGCGACAGGACTCTAAGACAACCTCAGGAGTCTTCTCTTGGCCAATGCCATCAAAGAACTTCTCTACTTGGCTTTTGACAGAGGGCACTTTCATCAACTCAATGACAGGGATATTACACATAATTTTGCCTAACTCTTTCTTCATGTCAATTTTTAGATCATAATCATTAGGGGAAAAATCTTCTTCTTCCTTGTTATCTTCATTAGTCTTTTTGCGTTTGTCAAGGAAAGAAGGTTGGGAATTACTTCCTCGTTTATAGATTTGATACTTTGGTTGTTCCTTAGGTTCTGGGAGATTTATGGCACAACATGAGGAGCTAGGTTCTTCAATTACTTCTTCTTCTTGCTCCCATGGCTCTTCTTCTAAAATGATTCTTCCAAAATCATCATCAAAAGATAAGTCATTAATAAAGTTGATGTTATCAGGTTGGTCATCAAGATAATTGGTGTCAGAAGGCTCTCCTTTTGTTTCATCGCACCAATTCACATTCTTCTTTTCAGAATTTTCTGGATATTCAGGTCGTCGTCTATTGTTATCCCCCTCAGGCCTTCTATTGTTGTTCCAATAAGGTTTAGGGCCATAAGGATTTCTATGTCTCTCAGGATCACTTAAACTTGCGACACTTTTGGTTAGGACAGTTGGTTGTCTCATCATCTCTTGCATGGTCTCTAACGTGTCCTTTGATTCCTTTGGCTCACTCACAGGTTCTTTGGGCTTTCAGAGCTTAGGGTCAGATCTAGAAGTGGAAAGGGTAAAGTGATCGAAAAAATTCCATTTCCCCATAGATGCTGCATGCTGCTCAGCCATCTTAGCATTAAACTGGGCGGTCTTTAAGTCATTAGGATTCTTATCCTTTAAGTGATAACCAAGCCATCCTTCGAATGCATTCAAATAATGAATAACAATTGCTTGATCTTTTGGTTTAATCTCTTCAGGAATGTTACCTACAGTCTTGTCAAATCTTAAGTTAAATTCATGTACTGTTTCATTTTCTAGCACCTGACCCCAATCCCCCTAGGGGGGATTCACACTTTTTCTATTTTTTATTTTATTTTCGCAACTTCTTCTAACTTTTTCATTTTAGATTAGTTTCATTTGAGCAGTAGTAATTAAACAACTCACTCAAGCACACAACGTCCTCCGAGGACCCGTTTATCATTTTGTTATATGCTTTTGTGTTTTATTCAATCATTTTTCCGTTCTTAAAATTTAATCCTAAAATTAACCCCCCTTGCTCTACCGAAGTACTACACCAATTTGGTGTGAAGAAAAGATATTCTTGGGGTTTAGTGTAGATTAATCATCCACTTCATTTTAATAAAACGAACCATGCCCCAAGCCCAAAGTATGCTCTTGGCCGTTGCAACTTAGTCGGAATAGCTGGACCAATCAGAAACGGGTGCAAGGTACTTAGTTTAATAGGACAATCCAATCTCATCTTTCTTGGCGGATTCAGGAGGTTGCATGGGTGTATACTGTAGAGTAAGCAGGCTACTTTAAGAAGGTTTATCCTCGCCTAGTTGGACACTCTGTTAAGCCGCTAAAGCATTCAGTCCAAAGAGCTAGATCTGGTTGGGCCAAACCAAGAATTAACCCATTCCTTAATCCACTCATTTAATAATCCTAAAATTTATCAACTGAGACACTGCAATACTTTCACTGAGACCACACAAGCAACGCTACACAACAGCAATCGCACGCATTTCACATTCTCGGCACTGGTCATTAATTTTCCATGTTTTAAGTCTCAATCATACATGTCGTGAATGCATATCTATCTTGTGTGGGTTTAATTAATTGATTTAATTTGCAAGCAGTGCTTAATTGTTATTTTTCCATCTCATTATCTTTTAACTCCTAGAATAGACTTTTACTTTTGTTATAGATTAAAAGCCTTACTTTAATTTTCATAGGGACCACCCCCCTTGGCTTTGCTAAGAGTAAGCCTCGATGGAGGAGTTGAGTAATCAGGTGAGCACTTGACTCTCACTTGCCCCCAAGGACACACCGAGCGGCTTGAAGGTTTCCTGCCGCGTCCCCCCAGGTGTGTATTAGGCGGCAACAATGAGGAGCATTATTTATGATTACTCACACATCAGAGCATCTTTATATCAGACATTTAGTAGACCTTATGCCAAGGCTGAGCCTTGAGACCTCAGATTTGATGACCGATATGGCCTTTTATTCCATACAGATATAGGGCAGTGTTCTCAGTGGGTATAGTTGGTCCATATTACAAATATTGATATATGACCCAGTGTATATCAGTGTTGCACATATCACCGATATATCGGATTTATCGGCGATATTTTCCGAGCTCCGATATATCGGGTTGAATATATCGCGATAATTCCGATATATTCAACATATCGCGACACTTTAAAAATATTGCGATATTTTCACAAAATATCGCGAGTCGAACCAAAATATCGGCTTGCTTTATAAAAAAATAAATTTTTTTCCGGGGTGTCTTTTTAATCCGCGGGTTCGGTTTTAATCTTTCATTGTGTGTTTGCTAGAGTGTGAGAGAGCAAGAGAGGAGTGGGAGAACGTTGTGCTTTCATTGAAGAAGGAGAAAGCCAAGGATTTTGCTGCCAACAGCGGAGAGATCATGGTGGAGTGGGGATTCAAAGTTCAAACCATCAAGATTTCCAGGTATGTATAAAACATTTTGGCTTCCTCCAATTGTTTTTCTAGACTTAGGCTAGGGCTTGCATTTGCATTGTACCTCTTCTTCTTGCTTTTGATTGGAAGATTCAACCATTCCATTCCACATTCATCTAACCCTCATTAGTTAAATTTTAAGCTTTGCAAGTTTGCATTATCATGTGTTTATTTTTTATTTTTTTTGTGCCATAGGGTTAAGATTTTCTCCTTAACAAAATGCCAAAGGCATTGGATCCAATGTGGGTGTATGGTGAACCAGTAGAGCTTCCCAACAGACAAATATTGACATGCAATCTTTGTGGCAAAAAAATTTATGGAGGAATTAGTCGCTTTAAATACCACCTTGCCAAACTCACCGGATTTGATGGTGAGGTCATGGATGGTTTTTTCCAGTGTGTTTAGAGGATGGTGCACACTCCAGCTGAACGCTTGGAGATTTCTAGACAGATAGAGATATATAGGATGGCAGCGGGGGTTTTGGGTTATGAGATGGCTATCTTAGATAGGACTGCAAAGATGTTAGGTAAGCTTCAGTTTCAAATTTTGTTTTTTCTTTATATATATTTGACATTTATTACTTGATAGAAATATATTTTGTTGTCTTCCATTGAATCCTTTCATTTTATTCATTGTAGATGTATGGTGGAAACACTATGGTGGAAAGCTCCCAGAGTTGCAGAAACTTGTCGTTCGGGTGCTTAGCCAAACTTGCAGTTCATCAGGGTGTGAGCGCAATTGGAGTGTCTTTGAAAAGATACACTCCAAGAAGCGCAACATGTTAGAAATGTTGAAAAATGCAACAATGAAAATTTAAATTGCTTATATTTTTTAATTTGTAATTTTCATTTACTACAATTTACCATTGGTCCATTACTAACTATGGCCCTCAATGTTCATACAAGTTAGGTACCCAACACCTTAATGACATGGTTTATGTCTACTACAATCTAAGGCTATGGGTGAAGCAACTTGACAAAGAACTTGACATAGAGGCCATAAATTTGGATGCCATTGACACCACTACTCAGTGGAGGGTGGAGTTGGAGGAGCCTGAGATGGAGGAGGCACCCGAGTGGTTGGAGCCGGAGGAGGGGGAGGATCATGCAGATGATTTGGGGGATGAGACCAGAGTGGAGGGGGAGGGTGGGGAGGAGCAGGAAGATGATCCAGTGTCTACAGATGTTCAGGAGGAGATTGATCTTCCGGTGCAGCCAATGCCACCACCACCACCACCACAGAGACTTGTAGTTGGGGTTGGGTTTGGGAGGAGACAACCCACTTTATCTCCTTCCTCAGCTGGAGTAGTTGGAGGCTTTGGATCTTCTACTCCATCCTCATCCCGAGCACCTCCACGACCACCTACTGCTTCCAGAGGACGAGTGGTGCCCTTTACCCATAAAAGGGGTAGAGGGAATCGATGATTGGGATTCCTATGATCTATCATTTTGATTTTATTATGTACTATTTAGTATCTAGATGCCTCATGATGATTCATCTCATGAGATACATTTATTTTGAGCTTTTGATGTGATTTTGTATCATCCTATCAAGAACATGTTTTAGAGTTTTCAGTTTAGTGAAGATATGTGACCACTTGACATCTTATGCATCTTATTTATTACTTGTATCATCATATTTATGTAACAATGTGTCTATTTGATGTTGTTGTTGCTTTATATGTTTTAAAAATTGAAAAAAATGAGTATTTTTGTATTTTTTGTGGCCTGCCGACATTTTTCGATATTTTTCGTCAATACCACCAAGAAGTTATATTCCATACCCTCGCTGATACTTTCCTCGAGACGATATATGCAACATTGGGATATATATGATGTGCATTGGTTTTATTATCTTGCTCTTTAGGTCATTTTGATAGCATTGACTTGGCATGTAGTAATTATGATTTGGCAATATATATATGTTAAAATGAAATTGGTTGTTATGGATTCTATCCATTATTGTATTATTGACATTTGGAAACTCTTGCTTTATACTCATTGGTCTTTACCTTCCTAGGAATGTGGACATGATCATTTGTTGTCTTTATTGACTTGCTAGCTTAGGCACCATTTTCATTTGTCTCCATCAATTCATTTATCCTTCCTCATTGTTGATTTTTACCCTGACTTACACCTTGACTTGTGATATGGAGGACCTCCCTGCTTTTGCCTCTGTGTTGGACTGCATCCATGTTTGTCTTGTGTCTCGGCTCTGAGTTGGCAACAAAACTTGTCTTTGGTGAGTTGGATTTTATACCTTGATCTCTCTAGTCGGTTGCCCCAATGTTTAATCTTGATTGTGGAAGTCCCCCTAGTTGCTTGAGTTGTGTTGGCTAAAACCTGAAGCAAATTGTACTACCTTTGGAAATTATTGACGTATATCTTTTGTGAGACCCAATGAAAAGGGTTGTGAAATGTAATGCAATGAAATGCAAAAACACTCCGGATGAACGCTGCGATTAGTTGTGCTTGTAAGCACATGCAAAATCCCAGAGGGGTCCTATAGGCCTAAAAAGCAATGGATAAATGTATGCTAAATCTAAAGATTGTTGCCCATGAAATTATATGAAATGAAATGAAAGGTCCAAATAAAGCAGTGGTAATATATATGCCAAATCTAAAGACTGCTGACCGTATGTGAAATTTTTCTCATTGAGCCTGTGGGTTATGATATGAGATGGAGCAAGGGACAGCTAATTTTAAGTGTCCCCTAGAACCTCAAGTTACGGTTAGCTGGGCACCTAGTTCACGATGGTTCTAGTAGTAGACATTTTTTCCAAGGTTGAATAAACACTTCTCTGAACAACTTACCCATTTGTGAGACACCACCATTCCTTGTGTATTCTTTGTTGAGCACATGCTTAAGTGTGTAACACCATTTCCCTCATCCAAAGTATCACAATCTCAAGTCCGTCAAGTCATCCCATTCAGCGTAGCCTTGTATCCTTAGCCTTCACCCTTTGCTAGCAATTTGATCATGTTTACAAAAGAGTCTTGCTATGAAAATGATTTAAAGAGCATGTCTTAACCATTTGCACTTGCAGCAGCATGGCTTCTTTGGCCAGGGTCATATTTTGATCAGTTTGACTAGTCAAACCTAGTTTGACCAAGGTCAACCGTGGGATCCGTGATGAGATGGACCACTTATGTTGTATGATGTTGATCTATGGTGCTTTATATACCTTTTGATGATTCCATATGATGGGCACAGATTTCAGATGATGATTGATGCAGTTTTTATTGATTATTATTATTTCCAGATCATCATATTTTTACTTGTCCTGGTATGGTGGATGTTACAGATGATCTTACAGGTTATCATGAGGTGTATGAGTACTCATATCTAGTGGATTTGGGTATTCTGGATCCATTGAGACACTTATCTTTTAGTTTCAGGCACTCCCGGGCATGATTTGAGCAGTTTTGCACCTATTGACCAGTTTGGCCATGCTGATGTGGCCTGTCCAGCTAGAGCATTGGAGGCTAGTCGTTTCCTAGGGCGCTACAGAGGAAGGGGGTGGTCCAACCACTTGTTATTACCATATTACCCCCCTTCTAGACATGATGGTACAGTCAGTTTTTGTGCACAGGCACCAGACATTGGGCAGTTTGGTGGTTTTTCAAGTGGAATAAAAATGGAATAAAAAGGTCATTGAGGAATTTGATTTGGGAAATTGAGGCAAGGTTTTGGCATGAGGTCTGCTCTGAGGTCATCTACGGTGTATCCCACTCCTTCCAGATTCGTTTGCAAAAGTCAGTGGGGTCCACACAGTCATCAGGATGTATTTTGATGTATTCTTCTCTCAGTTGAGGGGGCCAGGATTTGATCATTTGTACACTTGGACATGTCATTGAGTCTTATTGTATATTATTGTGCCATGGGGTGATGCTAGTGAAGGGAAGTAATACCTCCCAGCCCCACTATGTGCTCCTAGTCACTTGTCCGTGTCATCTTATGTCAAACACTAGTTGTTTAGTCTCCCTTGTGTAGTGCGCACCCCCTAGGGATTTCTCTATGTAGTGCGCACTCCCCTCATGTGAGTGATTGATGTTATATTGTACCGGCTCATCTTAGTCGTTGATTGTATCTTTTTATCTTTTGATCTCAACCACTCATTTCAAAAGTGGTTTAGGGTTTTGGTCTCCCTCATCATATTTAAGAAAGAGACACCCCTATTGTAAAAGCACCTTTTGGACTCTGGAAAACTTGGAATAAAATACTATTTTGCAGATCTATTTCTTGTGTTTTGATGGGTTGCTCTTGTACATGATTATACATCTCTTGCTTTAGACATCTTTGCTTCTTACAGGTGATTTTTACAGCTACAGAGGAAGGCCGAATTGACTTGTGCAAGGAGTGCGAATTGCTTGAAGGGAAGATTGTTGGGGTTTCTCACATCCCCCTTGGGCAAGATGTTTTCATCTTGAAGGGATTTTTTCAATTGTGCTTTGTCGATTGATTTGCTTCTTTTGATATGCCATGCTTAGATCTCATTCATCCGTGAATCAAATCTAACTTATTGTAGTTTGTTTTACAGGTTGAGTGGGACGTTTTTCCTTTTAGGGATTGGACGTTTTTGCTTGGAATCACTTGGATCTAGCTTGGAATTGTAACTAAATGTAAGGATCATCTATGTGCAAGGTAGCCGCAAGAATTTGAGGTAAGATATACAAGGTATGTATCCATTTTCTTGTCTTTCATCCTATTGATCATCAAAACCCTTAAAATCAAAACCCTTAGTTTTTTAGTTTTCAGATCTATGGAGATCTAGCAATTATTGGGGCTTAATAATTAAAACCCACCTCTACATTAGTCACAACATTCCCAATCTATAATTTGGTGGAAATACGACTCCATTTACCCCTCGATCTAAGGCACTGGGCCTCTCCAAGGGAGGTCGCACTTTTGGGTAGATGGCCATTTTTGCTAGATCCCATTTGGGTATTGCTAATTCTTCATTTTTTCAGTAGATCCATTAAATTGCAAACCCCTAGTGCCATTCAACTTCAATTTTCACCTTGTGGGCCCCATTTGGACCATTTTCCTTATTTTAAGGGTGGGCCCTAGTTGGATCTTTCATCTTGGCATTAGATCTATCTAGATCTACTAATCCTAATTCATAAGTGACCTTATCTTACACTTGGTTGAAAATTTGTCCTTGTCTTAAGCCTCTTCAACCAAGCCCTAATCTCTTGGGTCCACTTATCCATTCTAGATCTAGATCCATACACTCTTGATCTCTCACATATCACTTTCACATTTCCCTAGGAGATCTTCAGTGAGTTTGCTAGCCTTCATTGGCTAAGCTAGGGTCTCCCCCTTGGTCTTGTTTAGGCTTGATCTAAAGTGAAGAGTGCCTTGGTTAGCGTGACACCCAGTTTGCATTGGGAACCGTGGCATCTCTTGGGTCACCTCTTTAGTTGTCCAACACCTCTACCATCCTGGAAAGGATAACCTTTAGGGACAACTACAAGTTGTGTGATAACATTTTTGGCGCCGTTGTCGGGGAGGTAGAGGCTTACCTCAGGTGTCTGCGAGTATCCATGCGTAACTTATATCTTATCGCATCCGGTCTTGTAAACTATATGGTTATCATTTATTTTCCTAACTCTTTCATAGCCATCCATTTTCACTCATATCTCCCTGCTTATTCACGACATATCTTTGGGTGGAAAAAAACCTAAGTCTACGTGGTGACTCCTAATCGTGACTCCACTGAGGAACAACCTCAAAGACATCCTTACGATCTTAGAAGTAGGGCTAATCTAAATCAATCAGAAGGAACCCCGCTTGTTTATCATAGAAGAGATCCCAAAGCCCAATCATCTAATTTCTTTTGGAAAATCGTTAATTCCAATTCTCCAAATCATTTCTTGGGATCCCCTTCGACCAATTTTGTTCCTCCTTCATCTCCAAATCATAATTTAAGTCTAGCAAATCAAATGGCTGGAACAGATCAAACTCCTCCAGGAAACAATCCTCAAACCAATCCGCCCGTCGTTCGTAGATTTGGAAACAAGGCCAAAGCTTCACCGTTAGAATTTTCCCAAATCCCTGGTTCACCCCATGATATGCCAGACAAGTACTTTGAAAAGATACCTAAGTTCAATGGGAACTGTGCGACCTCCATTGAGGACCACATTGAAAATGTCTAGGCACACATGGAAGCTTATGGGAAGAAGAAGAAGAAGATGTTTACATGAGGGGTCTATTTGCATCCTTGGAAGGTGATGCTCGTAAATGGTTTGACCGTTTGCCTGCATCATCAGTTATAAGATATGATGACTTCACAGAAAAACTTAAGTACGAGTGGTCAGTCAAGTTGGATGGGCATTTTCTTTTGAACCAATTTTTTGAAGTTAAGAAAAAAGAAAATGAATCTATCCATGAATTCAACATTTGTTTTGACAAGATAGTGGCCAATATCCCTCTTGAGAGGTAGGCACCCTCTCCTTAAATAGAGTTTACAAGAGTGGGGGGGCCATGGGTGAAGAGAGAGTTCACTTGAAGTCCAAAGATTTGATTGCTAGCTGATTGGGAGCCCATTCAATGAGGATTGCGCCACCTCTAACTTCGTAAACATCACTGCAAAGAAGAGCTGCCACATTAGCTTGACGCCCACATATGAGAGAAAGCCCCCTTCATGATTGAGAGTTTAACGTGAAGTGGAGTGAGTTGATCCCGGGATCGATTGGGTCTCAATCCTATGAGGTTGCGCCACCTCTTGAGAGGTAGGTGCCTTTTCCTTGGTGTTATCACAATCCAATCGAAAGCTTCCACGTGGAGAAAGCGCCCATGTTTGAGATAGAGTGCATATCTTACTTTGATATTCAAACATTGACTTCCACATCAACTCAAATGTGACGCTTTAACCAAGGAATGTAGTATCCCTCCATGTGGGATGAGATGCCAACTCATCCAATCATGTTTTAATCATGTTTCCTCTATTTTCTCACTTTGTCCTTTTGTGCATTTTGTGTCATTTTAGCGTTTTCTTGACATTTTGTCACCCTTTTGAGCAAAAATTCTTTAAGCGATAATTTAATCACCCGAAACATAGGAAAAGTGGGTCCTAGGGTAAATAGGACGCTCTGAGTGTGAAAATATGCATCCCCACGCCAAATTCCGCGTCTAGACCATACTTTTATTACAATTTGAAATTTCCCAATTAAACTGTTATCACACAACTTGTAGTTGTCTTTAAAGGTATCTTATCTAAGATGATAAAAGTGTAGACAACTAAAGAGGTGACCCAAGAGATGCCATGGTTCCCAATGCAAGTTGGTTGTCACGTTAACCGAGGCACCCTTCACTTTAGATCAAACCTAAGAAAGACCAAGGGGGAGACCCTAGGCTAGCCAATGAAGGCTAGTGAACTCAATCTAGATATAATGTCCCTTGTTAGGAATTTTATTAAAATGACAATTTTCCACTTTTTTTCCCTGGTTCGACCTTTTACTAGTTTTGATCTCTAGGTCCCAAATTTGCCCCAAATGATCCCAAATCTTCTGAGAAGGTATATGAATGATATTAGAACATAAATATGTGTTTCAAGGATGCCTTTGGACATTTAAAATACTTCTGCAAATACTCTTTCAATTCTAGTCAATGTAGGTAACTTTACTAGTGATTTCCCTTTGACTAGTATTGGTCTCTAGGTCTCAAATTGACTCCAAATGCCTTCAAATCTTCAAGGAAGGTGTATGAATGATATTAGGACTTGAATATGATGTTCAGGGATGACATATGGCCACCAAAAGACCTCTGCAAACTCTCTTAAGATTCTGGACCAAGTATGCAATTTTACTAGTAATTTGGGGTTCAAATCCCCCTGGGGTAAGTACTGAAAATGGCTTCCCAATTGCCTCCAAACCCACTCAAATTTATGAACAGAGGTAGGGAATGTATTAAGATGTTATTAAGGTATCATTTGCACCATTAATTGATTATTACATTTGTTCCAACCCTCTCCCATTCAACTGCAAAAATCACCAATTCGACCCTTGGGGAAATGGCACTATTTCTTCTCCCAATGCAATTAAACTGAGTAAAAAGACTTCAAATGCTCAAGTACAGTACATGAAACTTGTAAAATACATCCATGGCCGTCCATTAATCACAAATGCATCAGAGAATCATCCATTCATTCGAAATCATTAGCATTACATTGATTCACAACAAGGTAGTGGGGAAATGGCACTGTCCTTTCATTAAAATTGAGATTTATACATTTCTACTTGGAATTTCGACCTGAAACTTTCTGGAGATGAAGAAAAGAGTATTTACTTCATATTACCAAAGAAATGGGGCATTAAAAGCTCCCCCAAAGAGTACAATAGCTCACCAAAAACGCCCTCCCTCAAGGATCAAGAATATGCCATCAAAATTGGAAATGGTTGAAGGAGTGAACTGCAATAGAAGAACCATGAGCTGCCCTATAGCTTACACCTGCAAATAAAGAGTCCATTAAAGCTCCAAATGAAAGGTCTGAATGGACTTTCCAATTACCAACTTGGATGGGAATCTTTCACCCTCGAAATTGGCCAAGGCAAGAAACTAGTCATCCACTAGCTCTCCCTCTTCACAAATGCAATTGCAAATTCTACAAATGATCAAAAGCTGGTTTCATTATTTGTTATTGACATTTATAAACTTCTAATGTCCTCCATGGGTCAAATTCCTTTCAAGAGACTCATGCTAACTCAAGTTGGGAAGAGATTCCAAAGAACGCCACTTGTACAACAATTCCTAGTCTCCCACTTCCACCAAATCACATGTGGAAGCATCTTAGCTGCCCTAACACCCTTGAGCTCCCTCTTGGAGTCTATTTTTAGCCCTGACATGTCATATATGTCATATGTCAGCCTTTAGGTCTGATTTGTGTCATAGGTGTCATAGCATCTTCATCATTGTTGTCATAGAGCTAGGGAATCTAGCCCAAGTGTCTCACTAGTTCCAAATTGCCTCTTCCTCTTCCATGGGAGTTACTCTTCCTCTATATTTCGACCTTGGATGAGTCATGCAATGAATAATACCTTTTGGACTCTCCCAAGTATGTTACCATTCACCTTGAATTCGAATTGGTGAGAGAATGATGCCAAGTGTAGTGGGGAAATCTAGCCATATGTGGGTCCCACTTCCTCCATGTGTCTTCATGATCAAATGCCACTTTGATTTTCACTTGTATATATTTATTTAGCTCCTTTATTAAATATTTATGCCATTCTAATGTTCAAACATCATTTATTATCCCCATTATTCCAAATCCCACTTACCCAAGGAGTGCGACTTCCTAGAGAGAGGACTAGTGCCTTAGATCGGGGGGAAAATGGAGTCGGATGTCCACCAAACTTTAGATCGGGAATGTTGTGTTGATTATTAAGGTGGGTTTTAATTATTAAGCCCAAATATTTGCTAGATCTCCATAGATCTGAAAAATAAAAATGCAAGGGTTTTGGCTTTTGGTGTTTGAGATGATCAATGGATGAAAATGCATGGAACTAGATACATCCCTTGTGGAACATACCTCAAAAGCTTGTGGACACTTTGCAAATTGATAATTCCCCCCTGTATGTATATTCACGAGTGAGATCCAAAGCTCCAAGTGAAATCGCACTCTTTCCAAATCAACTAATTCACCCTCCTCCTGCAAGAAAAGATCTATATGAGAATCGATCTAGCAAAATGATGACAATATTGATGAAAAGATGAAAGAGAAAGCATCAACCATGTCACTAAGATACAATAATGATACTCCCTGAGACAAAAGGCCAATCCAAAGGTAAGATATGGGGTTTCCCCACAATAGCATCGGAATTTAGGCACCCTAATGGTTGTTATCTCTTTCCAACCGCCCCAGGAAGTTTTAATACACGCGAGCTTACCTATACACATAATAGTTATACCTTCACAGGAAGGAGGCTGTTATGAGTTCGTTGCCTTATGATCCCTCCAGGAATGAGGTGCTTCTATATGATAGGCCACTGAAGCACTAAATTTAAGTAATGTTTGCCGGCTAAATGAACAAGTGAACCAATCTAATCAGTTGCTTGCGCCCCACTGACCCCAGAAGATGTTGGCAGTTGTCCTTCCGCCCTACCTCAAATATGTTTTCAACCCTCAAAATCGTCCTCCTCTTCACCAATTCGGCCTCCCTGTAGAAAAATGTTTGAAGCCCCAAGATCCACAAATGATACAAAGAGAAATGATTGTATATTCAACTTGCAAAAGAATCCATCAAGACTAGAGAAGAAGATCCACAAAACAGTATTTTTATTCCAACTTTGAAGAGCTCCAAAGATGCCTTTACAATAGGGGGGTCTCTTCCTTAAATAGGATGAGGGAGACCAAAACCCTAACCACTTTTGAAAACTAGTGGTTGAGATCAAAAGATACAACAATATAATCAACGGTTAAGATGAGCCGGTACATAATAACATGGATCAACTCACTAGAAGGGAGGACGTACATGACTAAGACGCCTTAGGGGGGGATGGTGCACAACATAGGGATGACTAAAACACATGTGTGCCACATAAGATGACTAGGACAAGTGACTAGGAGCACATGGTGGGGCTAGGAGGTATTATTCCCCTTCACTAGCATCACCCAATGGCACAATAATACAACATGAGACTCAATGACATGTCCAAGTACACAAATGATCAAATCTTGGCCCCCTCAACTGAGAGAAGAATACATGAAATCACATCCCGATGACTGTGTGGAGCCCTCTGACTGCTGCAAACTGATCTGGAAGGAGTGGGATACACCATAGATGACCTCAGAGCAGACCTCATGCCAAAACCTTGCCTCAATTGCCCAAATCGAATTCCTTTATGACCTTTTTATTCCATTTTTAATCCTCCTGAAAAAACCATCAAACTGCCCATAGCTCACTGTCTGGTGCATGCGTTGAGAAACTGACTATGCCATCATGTCTGGAAGGGGGGTAATATGGTAAAAACAAGTGGCTGGACCACCCTCTCCCTCTGTAGCGCCCTAGGAAACGATTGGCCTCCAATGCTATAGCTGGACAGGCCACTTCAACATGGCTAAACTGGTCAACAGATGAACAACTACTCAAATCATGCCCGGGAGTGCTTGAAACTGAAAGATAAGTGTCTCAATGGATCCAGAAGACCCAAATCCACTAGAGATGAGTACTCATACACGTCATGGTAACCTATAAGATCATTTGTAGGGTCCACCATACTTGGACAAGTGAAAATATGATGATCTGGAAATAATAATGATCATGAGAAACTGCATCAATCATCATCTGAAGTCTGTGCCCATCATATGGAATCATCAAGAGGTATATAAAGGACTATAGATCAACATCACATAATAAAACTGGTCCATGTCATCACGGATCTTGTTATCACTGATCTTGTAGTTGCCCCTACAGATGAATCCAAGGTGGATGGTAGAGGGGACAGGCAACTAAAGTGGTGAACCAAGAGGGCCTTAGTTCCCAAAAGGATGGTTGTCACGCCAACCAAGGCACTCTTCGCTTTAGCTATCAAAGCGAAGATAGCAAAGGGGAGACCCAGATCTACTCCCGACAGGAGAGATCAACCCAATCACCAGATCAAAACAATGAAATGAAGTACGTAGGGTGACAGGTATGGAACCCTAGAATTAAGGAATTAGGACCATTGTGGAGGCTTAGGAAAAGTGTGAAATGATAGGGATAGATAACACACACTGATTCTATGATTAGGTATGATTCGAGGATTCAAAGCTAGTTCAAAATGGCCAAAATCAATTGCCTTGGGAAATGTGACCCTGAAAACAGGGAAAGTACCCCAAAACGTAGATTTGACAGTTAGGGATCTCTAGCTATGCTTGATGAAGGGATATGACAATGTCAAAGTGTACAAGCAAACAAACAAGGATCAACCCACATGAAAACAGGGAAAGCCAGGAAAGTCGTGAGGGTAGGAGGAGATCAGTGCCTTGGTGTTTGGGCCTATGGAGTCACCCAAGTAAGACATTTTTGAGAACCCACTTTGCAATTTGCCCGATCTACAATACCCAGAAAGGATTTTCCCGATGATCAAGGGGTTTGATCAAGGGAATTTTTCGAAGAATTTTAGTTGATTTTAATTGAGGGTTTTGAATTAAATGACAGATGGATAAACTAATGGAATGAGAAACTTACCTTGAGATCATACCTGAGTGATGGAAGTGCTTGCCATGTTGTTGAGGAATGTTCCCGTAGAGATCAAATGAGAGATTGTTGATGTTTCTTGCCACAATGAGATGCCCCAGTCCACACGTGCGCCCTCTTCTTCCTGTCAAACCAAGGAAATCGATTCAATCAGTAAGATCAAGAATGGAGGAAATACAAGCAAATAGCAATAGCAACATGAAGTAAAAGGTACTAAGACAATAATACTCCTTGTTACCGACGAAGAGACCCCAAAGAAGAGGCAAGGAGAGTCTCCCCTACCAATGCATCCTCCTTGAACCAATTCGGCCTTCACCTGTAGATGAGAAAACGTGGAACAAAATAGATAGCAAGATAATCTCCAGTAACCCAGTGCAAAGGAAGAACAAACAGTCGAACTCCAATAGCATTTACAACCATAAGACAAGTAGATGCAATAGTAATTTTTTATTGCAATAATCCAGAGCCAAAAGTCCCTTTAAAATGAGGAGCTCTCTCCTTTAAATAGGATGGGGAGACACCAAAACCCTAACCACCTTTTGAATGGATGGCTAAGATTAAAGGATCAAAGTGATCTAATCAATGGTTGAGATGATATCAACATAAAAGTACATGGATCAATATAACAATATAATACATCAATGGACCAAATCGCCCTAGGAGAGGGAGTCCCACCAAATGTCAATGATAAAACATAAGATCTAGCTCATGGTGGGTCTAGGGGGTCATGACTTGCCTCCCTAGTGTGTCCCCATGGCACAATAACATAAGATAACCAATCTAGACACCAAAATCGTTCCTTTCTGGGAAAGTCGTGAGCCTTAGGAGGCTCTGGAAAATCATAAAAAGTGTCGGAGAGATGAGTGTAGGCCCCACTGAAAGCTGAAACTGCTGGAGAAGGTGTGGAAGACATCCCACTCTGTTGCCGCCTGGTTCCACACTTGGGAAAACAAAACAGAAGTCTTCAAGCTGCTGGTGTGGCCTTGGGGGCAAGTCAGAGTCAAGTGCTGTCACCTGAAACTTGACTCCTTTGTCTAGGATTTCCTAGCGAAGCCAAGGGGGGTGGACCCTAAAAGTGAAAATAAGCTATGGTGTCTAATCTATGAAAGACAAAGCATCTAATCTAGGAGTTAGAATATTTTTTGTAAACCAAGACAATGCAGCATATATATATAAAGCAAATGTCATTCATCATCATTGTCATAAGCAAACATCCATCATCATCGTCATTTTAAAACATTCATTATCATTGAAATATAACAAGATAGATCAGTGCCGATAAATGGAGTCAAAAGAATGCTTGAACTGAAAAGACAATGTTGTGCGATTGTTCTTGGTTTATTTTATTTTTAATGTGGTAATGATTTTTTTATTAAAGGCTGGTGGATTCCCGATATACACAAAGGTACAGGGAATATGTCCGGAATTCAGTTGTGTGGTTTTTCACTCAGACATGTGGGTTGGATCAGAGTCTCAAGGAGGTGTTCAGATGCTATACCAACAAGGGCAAGCCTAATGGTTTCCAAGAGGTCATTATCCAGTGTTATCCCACGTCCTTTGAGAAATTTGCCCACAACAGAAGAATATTCGCTTTGTGTCGTATTTTTACAAGTAGGTTTCTTTATTTGGGATGTGTTATAACCTATTACTAGTCACTAATCCCTTTCTGATGTGTGCTAGCATGTTCAGGCCGTGTTGCAGTGGTCACAGAGCATACGGGGAAGAGCCTTGGGAATTTTAAGTTTTTTAGGAACCTGTATTTTACTTTTTTTTAAGCCCCAAGAGTCTCTTTTCGGGCCAGTACTCGGGCAAGCCCTTGTCCTGAAACATTACTTCGGGAAAGCAAGGGGGTGTTTTGAATTTGTAAAAAAAATGAAAATTGTAAAAAAATGTGAAAAAGCGAAGTCCCGAGTGAACTTGTGGCCCGCTAATGAAACGGACCAACGAGGTTAATTTTAATCCTAGTTTGATTTTATTAAGTGCGGAAAATGAAATCTAAACTAAAAAAAATGCAAACCACGAAAATTGAGTCGACACAGTTTCCCCCCCTGGGGGATGGGGTGTGGGCGCTCGGTTAGCCTACTTGTTCTCGTTTAATAATTTAGTTACAATGCAATAGAAATGCCCCAGTTTTTTATTGACTTAGTGGCTTACAAAAATTGGAGAGAAAAAAAGTATCCGGTTTGTAAAACTTAAAATCTAGGTGCTTCGGATGGCCTGGATCCACAAAATTTGGCCAACATTTCTCTCTACCTGTTCGTCAAATGCTGCAAACCAGCAAGCAAACATCAGTAAAAGATGCCCAAAAACACTTTAATAGTGTATTTGGGACACCTGCTAAACCCCCCAAAAAAACTAAGTTAAAATACTGAAAAGTAACTAAGTGAGACAAGCTATGAGGCTTGTCTCCTTAGGATCTTTGCAAACTTTGAGAAGATGCAAATTACCAGCTCTTTAAATCAGTCAAATAAACTTGAAGTTCAGTAAAACAAACTACTTGTTTAAGCCCTTAAAATATTCGGAAAAATCACACTTTAACAAGAAGCATGCATCAATTAGATCTAGATAAAGTTTTTACTTTAAGATGTGTTGTCCGCCAAATTGCACACCAACAGCAAAAACCTTTTGAAAGCTGTCTCCCTCACTGGAAAGTGGGGAGAGGTGTGGCCTTGGGGGCAAGCAATGAGCCAGGTGCTGTCACCTGAATCCCATCTCCTCCGTTTAGGCAAAACTCCTAACGAAGCTAAGGGGGGTAGTCCCTATTAAAGAGTTGTCTAAGGCTCTTTGTGTGTTTTAAATGTGTTTTGGTGTAGTGATGCGGATGGGTGTTGTTTAGGAGTTTTTTGAGATGAAAGACAATATAAAATTAAAATAAAGACAAGATAGCGCAATCCACGTTGCAAATACAAGATGAAAGATACACTTGGGCAGTAAACAGATCACTTCATGTAAATATAAGCAAATACTCCAATGTTGATACTTAGGCAAGCAAAATATAAGATGAAGGACCAGTGCCTTATGGAGTCATAAAATAAAAGTGATTGTAAACTTGACACAAGTGCTTGAAATGGAAAGTTTGTGAGAACGTTGTGCTGCTTATCTTGGTAAATTCAAAGTTTTAATTGTCTTGTTTATTAGGGCTAAAACCAAGGGCATTCAAAGAGTGTCCGGAAAGTAGTTTTAAGCAGTTCCTTTAAGAGACCTGTCGGGGCCTGTCTGGAATCACGACGAGGCGCGCAATGCTAACCAGCCACCGTGTCGCAGATTGGGCGGTCCGACGCCTCCCTGAGAACTGATTAAAATACTTTATGACAACGCCGGTTCGTTGGTTATGGGGGTGAAAGTTTTAATTAGATTTTCACTTGTAAGTTAACAAGTCTTCCACCTTTCTGAGCACTAGCCCAACCGTTTCCGGTTGGCAGAGCATACGGGTGTAGGACAGAAACCAAGATAAATTAATTAAGGGGTGTATGAGTGGAAAATTTTATTATTAGAAAAACCTTGTTCAACTCTCCGACAAAGAGCGCTCTAGACTCGGTCTTATGACCACAGTTCAAGAGACTTGCTATTTTAACAATGCCTAATGCAGGGATGATGCAGAAAAGCTAAAATGCCCTCCGACAGAGGGTGCTCTTGACTTGGATTATGGCCAAGTTCAAGAGACTTTGGTTTATTTTAAAGAAGCAGAAATTGTAATAACATTATATTTAACTTGAAACATATTTAAACAATAGTGTAGATCGACAAGATATGAATTACTACTAACAATATTGCTTGCAAAATAAAATGAAACTAAGAAATCTAGTGTTCTACCACACAAATTTTAAACTACTAGGTGGGATTGATCTCCGAACAAGATCAAACACTAGAAGCCACCAATCCTGGAAACCTTCCAGCTAGCTGGATGTCCACAAGAAGTTGATGGGGAAGCGAGAAGCTACCACAAGACTATGTGGCCTTTGGGATACGATCCCAAAGTTAGCTATTCTCTGGTCACGGATTGGAAGAGAAACAAGATAAAAATAATTGCAAGAAATGAAACTAAACTACCCAAGAATCTCTTTCAGGTCAAAGACCCTACTCGGGAGAGCATGGGGGTAAGTAAATATGGAATATAAACAAAATGACTTATTTGAAGCAAATTTTAAACTAAGAGCATGAAACTATAAATCTAAGCTAAATCAAACCACAAGACCCAACACCCTTCCCCAAATGGGGAAGAAGACCAAAAAGTGGAGGCCTCCTCCACTCAAAACTTTTTATTAAGCGGTTACAAATGCCTTGGGTTTAAAACCCTGCAAGGTCTTTTGAGAACGGTAATACTTGGAAAATTTTGTAGAAAGAAACAAGTTTTGCTTGCTATTACAAAGGATAAGTATATCAAGATTGAGTCATTCTCATGGCTCCTTCACTTTATTTTGCGTTGATCCTTTGTTTCAAGATCTTTATCAAATATCTCTCTTTCTCAAATGATCTACACAAGTCCAAAACATCTAAACAAGGCACCCATTAACCGTTAGCAAAAGACAAAACCAAAACTTGCGACTAGTTAAGTCTAGATCTGAAATTTTAACTCTAAAATGCGGAATGCATGAAATTTTATCATAAAATACCACTATGGCGAAACGGACCAGCGAACAACAAACTCTCGAAATGTCCTAGAGATGAGATCTAAAGTATAAAAATTTGAAATATTTTTGTGCAAAATTTTCTATCTTTTGACAACAAACCTAAACTTGAACGAATGTAAGCTATATTAAGACAAAGAGAGAGTTCTAGAATGCTCCTAAAGTTAATCTTTTCAATGCATGCCAATGATCTACAAGATGCAACAAATTTATATCCAAACAATCAAAGAAATCACTCTAACCAATACTAACTTAACCAACTATTTAAAGTGCAAGGACTCGATGCTTGAAGGGGCAGCCAACACAAGTGTTATAACAGTCCTCTAATAGTTCATATGGCAGCCAACACAAGTGTTACAAAACAGTCCTCACTAGTGCATATGGCAGCCAACACAAGTCAAATATAACAGTCCTCTAATAGTTCATATGGCAGCCAACACAAGTGTTACAAAACAGTCCTCACTAGTGCTAGATGGCAGCCAACAAAACAACAAATTATGGAGTCCAATGGCCTTTTGCATGTCACAAAGTTCGAAACTATATGATGACCAAGAAACCGATCTATAACAACTGTTTTTTGAAACAAATGAGGTGCAACTAACTATTTTTAGAACTTGAAGCAAATTAAATACTAACTAGCAATGGCATGAGATATAAATGTTTACTTTTGAAAAGCCAATTAACTAGTTTAAACAAGTCTACTATCAACTAACTACACTAACATTTTTTGTTTGTATTGTTGTGTTTTAGGGCACTAGGGAGGATGGACGAGAAGGGGTGGAGGATCTACCTAAAGGGCAAAAGACAAAGAGAGATGAAGGAAGGAACTAGGGTGAGACGAGAGGAAGAGATAGGCTAGAAGGGAGAGGACGAGAGGAAGGAGAGGGAACTAAGGAAGGAAAACGAAAGCAAGAGGGAGAAAGGCGAATGGGGAAAGAGAGGTAGGACGAATCTAGGAGAAGAGAAAACCAAGGAGAAGTAGATCTAGGGCAAGAGCTTCAAGTGGAACACTTGGGGTAGTAGAACACCGCCTTGGAAATCCTCCGGTTAACCGGTGATACGTCGACAACGAGTGTTGAAGAGAGCACAAGGGAACAAATCCCAAGTTATTCCCCAAGGTTGAAGGAACTTCAACCTTACGGAGTTCTAATCTATGGCTTGAAGACAAGGCAATCTTGGATCAAGGCTAGAGGGGTTAGAAATGGCTTAGCAAGTCAAAACAAAAACTCAAGGAGCAAAGTAGAAGGCTAGAAGAGATGTAAGCCTATAGTAACAAATAACCAAAATTGTATTTTAAAAGTTTGATGGAGAAGATCTAACTCTCTTTGTTTCTCAAATCAAAAAGTTAGAGCTCCTTTGGTCTCGTTTGTGGAGTGAAGATATACCTGCAATAACCTTAAGCATGAATAATATAATTGAAACAAAACATTCAAGTGAAAAGATCTAGATACATGCTACTTGTGCTAGATTGTTAGCCATCATGAACATGATCTATAACTTAAAAGCCTCAAATGAAATGTAAAACAATATCACCTCAATATCAAGTGAAGCAATGCACATCAAGAGCCTCCACGTTTTTTGACCTCCAAAGTCTCAACTTTATTCTCAATTAAAAGCGTTTACAATTTTATCAGAGCTTCGATGCACAAAAATCCATGAGATAATAACCCAACATGGGCCTCTCTTTATAGTAAAAAACCATAAGCTAGCCCTAATTCGAATTGGTGGTGAGCATGAGGTCAAATTCCAATCATGAGAGGGCTTGGAGCAATAGACAAGCTAAAGTCGAGTTTGAGGTTGGTAGGAAAAGGCATGTGGCAAACTTGACTTGGTAGATGGCATGGGAAGTAACATCAACGAATGGGCAAGCTACAATAAGGCTTAAACTCGAGTTTCAAAAAGAGATTGACGTGAGCTTGGTAGGAAGGGCGTGAGCCATGTGGAGTGCGAGTAGGTTGTAAGCTAGTTGAAGGGATGGCAAGTGGCACAGGTAGGTGATCGCTCGAGTTTAGATGATAGCCAAGTCGATTTGTGATTTCAACTAACCAATCCACGAACTCCAACAAGGAAACACGAGTCAAATGGAGGTTGACGTGAGGGTTTGAGGGAGATACGACTTAGTTTAGTGGAGACACACGTAGATTGGTAGGTACAAACTCGAAATTATGAAGGGAGCCAAGCTTTGGTAGGTGTGGTGAGTTATGAGGGCGCCCACCCTATCATAAATGCATGTTAATCTACCAATAACCAAATGCCATGTCACTAAATCGATTTTCTCATGAAGGAGGGCGAATTTGTTTGAAAGGATAAACTTCTAGTGACTGGATGGATGATTGGATGGGCTTGGAGTTGATTGGAATCTTCCTAAATGCTCATTGCCATGTCATTTAGCCCTTTATTTTAATCAAATTGATTAATTTTGGAGAGATTTGGATTATCTCCAAAATAATCAATTTTATTATTTTAATTAATAATTTATCTGTAAATGACTTTTCAGAGAAAATATTAATTACGGGGCTGAATTGACATCCGAAAGTTGGGTTTAGCTGCTCCACGGGTCATGTGTGATTTTTGGCTTATGAAACGAGCCATCAAACACTAAGTTCGGACCCCGGATGACTGACATATTACAAATTATTATTTCTCTATTTAAACTATAGAGAAATTTATTAAATTTAAAAAATAATTAAAACCCAAATTTCGACGGACCCGGTAAAATTTTTTCGAAATTTTTTCTGAGGGTTTTATGGACCTAGGACATGACCGACACCTATTCTAACAATGTCTAGTAGGCTTATATACATTAGTTGGCCTCTAATAACCCCCCATGGCCAAATTTTCAAAATCGGGCATTCCAGCTTTGGAGGAGCGGGAGAAAACCTCATCGATTATACCTCGCCTTAAGCAAAGTATAATTGACAAGGGAAAAAACTCCTTGGAATACCTTAGTTGCTTAATCCAGTCATGAGAAACCGAGGCACTCAGATCCTACTAGCACACTTTTATTACAAACCCCCATGGGGCCATGGTCATGTCGACTCAAAAAACAAAACAAGCTAACCACAACTGGCTAGCTACAAAATGCTGGATCATCTGATACACTGGAATCAAACATTTATCATGTTTTTCAAATGGCGGCTCTCCAGAAAATCCAACTATGGTACAAAAAGTTGGTAACAAGATGAACTTAAGATTTAAAACAAAAATCAGACCTACTTATGATATTTAAATAAGAATGAGGTCTGAAATATGCAAACCAAAGTAACCAAGAGAAGTTTGAAGATTTTTTTTTTATGTTGATGAGAAGAAGAAGGAACGTCTTGAATTTGGGTTATGGGGTCCTCCACCGTGGGGATCAATGGGACTAGTTCTCCTTGAATCAATTTCGAAGACCAATAGATGCAAGCAAGCTCCACCAACTCTTTAGATCAGCAACCTGTAGACACAAAAGACAACTCACACAAGCAAGATCAAATGCAACTAGTGTAAACTAAATAGAGAATTAGATTCAAGCATTTAAACAAAAATAACATTGAAATCTAACCTCTCTATGATAACCAACAGTAAAAATAATGAATTAAATTACACTATTTTTACCTTACTAAGATAAACATCTCCTTCAAAAGCTAGTGATTGATCAATAAACAAGCATGAATAAACATGTAAAAACACAAATTACCTCATATGTTAAAATAGAACATGGTCATCCACACAACTAGAATCCACACATAGATTTGCGTCCAAAGCATTTATTCATAAACAAATGCAAAAGTATTACAATAATAGGAGCAGAGGTTCCACCTTCTCATGCCAAAACAATGAGAGTGAACTTGCTTATATAGAAAAACTCAAAGAGAAGGGGTGCCCAAGTTGAGGAGGAATGGGTGGAGTGAGTGGCATTAAAGGGGGAGAGATAGGGGCTGCCAATCCCTTCTAATATGCTGCCAAAACGCAGCCATAAATCAGCCACCAAATATGCTACAACATCCTTTATTTGTGGGGCTCCACTCAATTTAGAAATGTGCCCAAGTTAAGAAATGCATCTCCCTCAAATGGGGGAGTCATTCCCACAATATGGGCTGCCCATACGTCATATAAATCAGCCCAAAACTCTCCACAAACAATGCTGATCTGATTCTGACATTAAATCCCCAAAATTATGGATTTAATTTTTTAATGATTTTTTGACTTTTTTTATTTTTTCCTCCAATTTTTCACTTTTTTGGGATTTTTTGAGAAAAGTGAAAAATTAATGCCTCAACCACTATAGAAAGTGGGTTTAGGGGTAAGGTGGATGCTCTGAGTTGGAAAATGAGCACCCCCAAGGAAAAAAAGACCCCTAGACCACACTTTTATGCCGATTACAATTTTTTTAATTAAACCATTAAAAAATGGCTCAATTACTGGAAAAATGTTTTTCGCCGAAAATTAAAAAACAACCTAGGGGGACTTAGCACATGTCCATACGACTCAAAATTAATGTCTAGCATGTTCATATACATTGACCCATGGACTTTAATAACCCCCTAAGGCCCGTTAACCTCACCAGGCATTCCAGCTTTGGAGGAGCAGGAGAAAAACTCTAAAATTATGTTATGCAAAGTTGGAAGACATAATTCTTAAGTGAAAAAACTCCTTGGAATACTCGACTTGGCCAAAAGGTCATAGGGAACCAAGTCCTTTACAAAAAACCATGCTAGAACATTTTATTACAAACCCCGCAGGGCCATGGACATGTGGTAAAAAATTAAAAAAAAGGGGCCCTCAAAAAGGCCTGATGGTCATCATATCGTCGAAAATGAACATTGACATGTTCAACTCTGCTCGCTCGCTTGATAATCCAACCAAGTACAACTTAGCTGGTAACACACTCATCATCAAAACTCATCCCATGCCAATCCCTTGCCTCAGTAGCTCAAATCGAATCCTTCAGTAGCCATTTTCACCATTTTTAATCTGCCTTGGGAAGTGTGAAACTGCCAAAACTGCCTCCTGGAGTGCCTGTGCTGTCAAGGTGAGCCCACCAGGCTCTCTGGGAGGGGGGTAATATGGTAATAACAAGTGGCTAGACCACCCCCTCCATGCACAATGCCCTAGGAAAACCAGTCAAGTCCAACCTCTGCCTTTACAGGCCATTTGACAGGCCAAAACTGCACTAAGATAGCCAACTGAGGCCAATCATCACTGTAACTTCTCGGAACTGAAAACAGACTATTTCATTAGACTCAGAGAGCCCAAATCCATCTAAGGTGTGTACTCATACACCCTATGGATCTCTGCATGATTATATAAAATATCCAATATACCTGACAGACCAAATAATAATAATATGTAAAAGTGTTGAAAAACACAAATCATCATCATAAGCTTGAACCCACTGCATAGATCCACCTGGTGACCTGTACCAGACCATATATCATATCTCTGCATCATCTGAGGTCTATCCTCCTCATGTCCTGTAGTTGACCTTGGTCAAACCATGTTTGACCAAGTCAACATGACCAATAATATAACTCAGGCTATCATCAAAACTGTTGCAAGTGCCAAAGGTTAAAGTATGCTCTACAATTCATTCAAGTAACAATTATAACAAGAAGTAATCATTTCACTGGTGATCTACCAACAAATATATAAGGCTTTTAATTATTATTATGACTCAGACCAGACTTTCAAGACCATACTCACTTCATAGTTGTGATCAATTTGCTAGTGAAGGGTGAGGGCTAAAAATTAAAAGGCTAGGCTAAGGGATGACTACTGACTTGACATTGTGACACTTTGGAAATGGAAAGGGAATACACACTTTAGCATATGCTAGACAAGCAGTAACACGGGGGATGGCAGTGTCTCACGAATGGGTAAGTTGTTTAAAGAGTGCTTATTCAACTTAGGCATCATGTCTATTTTTTAAGATGATCCAAGTTCATTAGGATCCATTAATTTCACTTCATGGCCTTTTTGGCCTACATAACCCTTTGGATCTCAGGTGTGCTAAGAAGCACAACTAATTGCAGCTTGCATCCAGGGCATGTTTATACATATATAAGGTTAGCAATCATTTAGATATAGAGTTTAAGAACCATTGCTTTTTGGACCTTTCTTATACTCTTCAAGGAGTATTTATAGCGTTTCATTGCTCTTGCCCTTTACTCACGTGTGTTGAGAAACACTTTCTAGAGTTTACAATTTCCATGGGCGAATTTACATAAGTTTCCAGAAGTAGTACATGAGCTTTCAGTTTCAGCCAACACATCTTAAGTGATTAGGGGGACTTCGTACCAGTGCCAAATATCGGGACAACCGACCAGAATGATTTAGGACTGCAATCCAACTCACCAAAGGTAAGTTCTGTCACCAACTCAGAGCTGAGACACAAGAAACAGGGAAGCTTATCCAACACAGAGGCTAAAATGAGGGAAGGTCCTCCATGCCACTAGTCAAGTAGTAAGTCAGGGTGATAAACAAACTGGTAGGTAATGGATGGGTGAAGACAATGAATCATGAGACCAACACTAGCAAGCCAAGGATGGTGGGAATGATTACCTCTATTCTCCCTAGGGAGGGTAAAACCAATGAGTATGGATAATGAACTTCTAAGTTTGAGTGGGGACAATATAATATATATAAAGATACAACTAGGTCCACATATCTATATGATCGCCAGATCATGATACTAAATGCTTAGACATGCTACAAGAATGAATATAAAAGCAATATAACCATAACACCAAAATATACCTGCTGAGTCATATACCTGAATGCACATAATCCTAACCAACATCTGTCCTCTAAAATTGCTGCTGTAACTCTGGGCAATACTGACTGCTCTGTATAAATGGCTAAATGGCTACATCGGTCATCTCTTTGAGTGTCCTGAAACTTAGTCATGGCATGGGGAACAAAACTGCTATCCATAATATAATCATGATCCATGATAGATGCTCATCTCAGCATCTCAATGTAAGGGAACTGGCTAAAAAGTGTACTGGAATAAGAAAAATAATGTGTGGTAGCCCGGCTACTATATATGTGATAACAGATCCCAAGGTTGACCTTGGTCAAACTGATCAAAACATGACCCTGGCCAAAGAGGCCATGATGCTGCAAGTGCAAATGGTTAAGACATGCTCTCTAAATCATTTTCATAGCAAGACTCTAAAGTATTAAGCATCATTTCACTGGCAGTTAATAAATAGTAATAGGATATTTAAATAACTTACTTTCAAGAAGAATCTCAAGAATATAATCATTTGTAAACATGATCAAATTGCTAGCAAAGGGTAAAGACTAAAGATACAAGGCTAGGCTGAATGGGGATGACTTGACTGACTTGACATTGTGATACTTTGGATGAGGGACATGGTGTTACACTCTTAAGCATGTGCTGGACAGAGAATACACAAGGAATGGCGGTGTCTCACAAATGGGTAAGTTGTAACAGAGAAGTGCTTATTCAACCTTGGCAAAATGTCTACTACTAGAACCGCCGTGAACTAGGTGCCTGGGTAACCGTAACTTGAGGTTCTAGGGGACACTTAGAATTAGTTGTCCTTTGCTCCATCTCATATCATAACCCGCAGGCTCAATGAGGAAAGTTTCACATAAGGTAAGTAATCTTTAGATTTGGCATATATTTAACCATTGCTTTTTTGGACCTTTCATTTCATTTCACATAATTTCATGGCCAACAATCTTTAGATTTAGCATACATTTAACCATTGCTTTTTAGGCCCAATATGACCCCTCTGGGATTTTGCATGTGCTTACAAGCACAACTAATCGCAAGTTTCATTCGGGGTGCCTTTACATTTCATAGGATTGAATTTCATTTCCATTTCATAGCCCTTTTCATTGGGATTTACAAGATATAACAATAATTTTCAAATATAGTACAATTTGCTTCAGGTTTTAGTCAACACAACTCAAGCAACTAATGGGACTTCCGCAAATCAAAACCACACATCGGCGCAACCGACTAGAGTGATAAAGGCATAAAATCCAACTTACTAAAAGCAAGTTTTTGTTGCCAACTTAGAGCCGAGACACAAAATAAACATGGATGCATGTCCAACATAGAGGCAAAAGCGGGGAGGTCCTCCATATCAGAAGTCAAAGTGTAAGTTAGGGTGAAGATCACAAATGAGGAAGAATAAATGGATGGATGGAGACAAGTGAAAATGGTGCCTATGCTAGCAAGTCAAATAAACAATAAATGATCATGTTCACATTCATAGGAAGATAAAGACCAACAAGTATAAAGCAAGAGTTTCCAAATGTCAGTAATACAATCATGCATATAATCCATAACAACCAATTTCATTTCAATATTAATATACTGCCAGATCATAAGTACTATATACCAAGTCAATGCTATCAAAATGACCTAAACAACAAGGTAATAACATCAATGCACATCATATATATATTGGGTCATATATCAACATCTGTAGTTTGAACCAACTACAACCACTTAGAACACTACATCTGAAACACTAAACATTGCCCTGTATCTGTATGGAACAAAAGGTCATATCAGTGATCAAATCTAAGGTCTCAAGGCTCAGCCTTGGCATAAGGTCTACTAAATGTCTGATATAAAGATGCTTTGATATGTGAGTGATCATAAATAATGTTGCTCATCATAGTTGATCTCACTGAAAATATGCAAAGGCAAAGCTCGAAAAGGTGCAGATATCTGCTTTGCTACCATGGTAGCCCAGCTACTATGTATGTGATAACATAAACCTTTAAAAATGGCTTTATTTTACAGGAAAATTATTTTTCTCGGAATTGAATCAAACTTCTAGGGGACCTAGTGCATGTCTATATGACTCAATATTGATGGCTAGCATGTAAAAAATAAATAGACACTTAGGATTTAATAACCTCCCATGGTTTGACCACCAAGGTAAATACTCCAGCTTTGGAGGTGTGAGTGAAAAACATAGGAATTATATGTCACTGAATCGCACCGCATAATTCCTAAGGAAAAAACACTCTAGAGTATCCCCTTGACAGATAAACCTAAGGTAAGCCAAGCTTGTTACAAAAAGACCATGCTTAGACCAACTTATTACAATCCCCCATGGGGGTATGGACATGCAATAAAGTTTAAAAATGGGCCTTGAAAAAGGCCTGATGGACTTCAGTATTGCTAAAAAAGAACATGTACCATGTTCATGTTTGGCATGCTCGCTTGAAAGTCCAGCTAAGTGCAACTTAAATGATAACATCTGGCTCCAACTGCGGGTTGTGTGCTTGATCTGGTTTTCAGGCAAGGTGAGAATACGAGAACACCAGAATCTCTGGTTTCTATGACCTGTAAAAACATCTCAACTCGACAAGAAAACCCTTTAGTAGCACAAGGCCTTATAAGAAACCAATGAACCATAAGTTGCATTATTCAAAAAATGAAACTTACTACCGAAAAATTCCTAAGTACATAAAAGGAAAATACTGAAAAAGAAATGCAGAAAGTAAATGCTCATTTTGAGGAGCTTATTTTCTTATTCTAAGCATAACATAATCAAAATGCTAAGTGAAATGATAAATTCAATGCAACCATCTTACCATTTTATCAATATATAAAAAAGTTTTCATCTTGTGTTTGGTTACCAGCTAAAACAAGGATACCTTTTTCAGAAAACGCAAACTTGCGTGATAATTCTGGATTGGAGGGCTAGATGGAAGATCATAGGTATGTAAAATATCATCAAATTGGTAAGCCCTTCTGCATGCTTCTTCTATCCAAGATTGGATAGGATTGAGATATAAATTTGTATGATGAGGCAGATCAACCACACCACCATACTATTTCAAAAGGATTACGAATGAAAATATTTTGAATTAACATAAGCCCCAGGTTGCTCGGAATGATAAGAGAACTCTGAATGTGAAGATGAAGGTTGAAACTGATATTCCCCTAACTGCATCCTATCTGACTCTTCAATGTATTGCCTCTCCAAGTCTTTATTATTGGTACTCATGCATGGCTCTAATTGATCATATGAGAAATTTACGTGCTCCTCTTCCATACCAAGATGACCAAAGGTTTCAAAATCCACACTCCCTCCTCTGGATACATCAAAGATGGGATTTTTTAAATCCATCCATTCATCATTATGTCCATCTCTATCAATAAGGGGGAATTTTTCACATATTGCATCATATCCATGGCTATACTTCCTCCTCATGTTCATAACAATCCTCTTTAAGAGGCTTGGCTTGAAAAGTATTACAAGGGAACAAGTTTTCCAAAGGTTCATTACCATGTGGAGAACGAGGAGCATCATCATACACATTATATTCTTCGTCATAAATTTCTTTATAGGCCTCTGTACTGGTTTCTTCCGAAGGTAGATATGAAGTACAAGTGTCATCATCCTCTCTGAGGTGATCTTGAGATAGCTCCAAATCTTCAATGTTTTTCACCACGGCAATATGAAGAGGTTCTTCTGAAATATCTTCAATCCAAGACCCTTCATGAATTTCCTTACCAACTTCTATGATGGCTTTAGGAAAATCTGGAATACACATGTGTCCATCATCACTGAAATAGACTTGAGAACACTCCAAATCTTCAATATTTTCTATTATGGTGACATAAGGAGGGTTTACAACAAAATATTCAACCAAGGGTGCTTCATGAAACTCTTCAATAGGGTCATGTTGTACTCTAGGAAGGAAGGAGTTATATTTTTTAACAAGATGCTTAATCTCCGCCTTTTCTCCTTTATGCCAATGAATGAGGAAACACTTGAGAAATTCATCCATAAATACTATGGATTTGTCATAAAGGCTACATAGCTAACTCCTTGCATTCCCCTCCAAATTCCAAGCAAATATGGTCATCAGATCATCCTCATGATAAATATTAAAATCAACCACCGAATTGAAGAAAGCAACAATATGATGGGTGGATGAATCACCATTGTTTCCATAGAACTCTGGAGCACTGTCAAATAACTTCTCATGGTCATAGCAATGATTAGGAAAACCATGGGCATTTGAGAAATCTAATTGAGTGAAAGTTTCAAGTAAGAGAGCACGGAGTTATTCCTTATCATCATCCATAACCTCAAACCATGAGGCACCAAATCTGAAGCATGAATGTAATCATATCTTGTATTGAATCAGTGGCATTGTCAAAATAATGAAAAATCTCAACAATTTTGTGAGAAACAGGGTTTTATCCCTTCAATGCAGTCGCCATGTGAGAAAAAATATGCAATAAAAATCTCTCACAATTTTTTTTTCTTTTTCTTTTCTTTCTCAATTAATAAAGAGAAAGGTTAGTGGAGTCGTCACATGAAAAATTAAAAATCTAATCTAAATATTCATCAAACAAAGCAAAAAAAAGAGGAGAAAACAAAAGTCGCATTCTGGGAATAGAAAGATTTATCCTCGGTAGTGGTGCCAAAATGTTGCCGCCTGAAAGCACACGTAAGGGAGAATGTGACAGAAATCTTCAACCCACTCGGTGTGGCCTTGGGGGCAAGTCAAAGTTAAGAGTTGTCACTCGAAACTTAACTCCTCTGTCTAGGCTTACTCCTAATGAAGCCAAGGGGCGTGGGCCCTAATAAAATAAATTCTAAGGTTTTTAGTCTATGGAAAGAGAAAAAGCACTTAATCTAGGAGATAGAGTGAGGATGATTAAAATATTGAAAGGAAACACTTGCAATTGATTTTAAGCACAACAACACATGATATTAAAAGATACTCATGACATTTTGTAGATTAATTTAAACTATGATAACATATGATGACCAGTGCCGAGATTGTGAAAAAGATGTTGTTGTGTTGTGTCCTGAAAGTATTGCAAAGTATCGTTGTCAGTTTTAAATTTATTAGTGAGTATTAAAGGAGTGGGTTTATTTGGTGTTTGGCCCAACTAAACTTAACCTCTCGAACTGAGTGCTATACTGGTTTACCAAGTGTCCAACAAGGCGAGGCATATCCTGCTTATAATAGCCTTCTGACTCTTTGGTGTTCACCCATGCAACCTCCCGAGTTCTTGAAGTTTAGCTTATTTGGATTTTCCTATTAAACTAGTGCTTATCTTCCTTTCTGGTTGACCAACTGATCAGACTAAGTTGCACCGGCCAAGAGCATACTTGGAGTTCAAGCATTGGTTTATTTTATTAAACAAAATCATATTTTCTACTTGGTTAAATCTACTTCCAAGAATCTCTTTTCCGGCTGAATTCCAATACTCGAGCAAGCTCTTTCTGTGGCACCGTACTTCGGGAAAGCAAGGACAAAATTACTCAATACAAGAAACTGTTAAAAAAAAAGTAAAAAATCTAAATCCTAAGTACACTTGTGGTCCTCCATTGAAACATAACCAACAAGGTTAATTTTAATTGGTTGTTTTTATTAAAGTAGAAAGAAAACTAAATTAAAGAACAATCTCAAAAATTGAGACGACGGGAATCCCCCAAGGGGGGATGGGGTATGGGTGTTGGGTAGAGCCCACTTGCTCTTGTTTAATTCTTCTTTTACAATACTTTTCAGGAACACTTGTAGTCATTTGAAAGATAGGAGTAACAAGTTTGCAAAAGATTCAAAGAAAATTAATCGAATTAAGAGGAGGGTTCCCAAAATGCTCCAGATGGCTCAAATCATTGAAATTTCGCTAGCACGCCTCTCTACCTTCTCAACAAAAAAGAAAAATTAGTAGAAAAGTGGCCCAAAGGACTTTAAGAGTGACTTTGGGTTGCCATCTAAAACTTGCAAAAAATCTCTAAGTTAATCTAGGAAAAAACTCCTCAAAATTAACCAAGAAAACAAGCTAGAAAGCTTGTTTCTTGGGATCTTTGCTTGCCCTTTTAGGGCAGAAAATAAAAGAGTCTTAAATTAGCCAAATATAACTTTAAACCACAAGCAAATTAGCCTAACAAGCCTTTATATTTTATGATAAAATGAACTTGTAAAGGAAAATTTCTTTCACTAGATCTAGATAAAAGATTTATGAACTTTGAACTCTAAGATCTAATGAACAAAAATCAGATCTATTTTAAATGCTACAATAATTATAGATCTGAAAATAAAACACCAACGTAACCAAGGAAAAATTATGAGTTTGAAGTAGAGAGATAGAACCAAAGAATGGAAAGGAAGTTGGGCAAATGGTGTCTTCCTGGTAGTGGGATTGAGAGGGACTAAGCTCCTTTTCGAAAATACTTGAGAAGTAACCATGCTAGCACGCTTGCTACACTCTCCATCTTAGATAACTTGTGGACACTCACATCAACTTGCACAAGGGGATTAAAAGATCGATGCTTAACCACATAAAAGACTTTTAAAAATTTGCTTGTTCAAACAAGAAATCACAAATCTCAAGGCATTTCTATATAGCTATCAATAAAAGACAAATATCAAATGTTACCTTTTACCCTACTAGAATGCACATTCCTTTCAAAGGTTGATTTAGATCCCAACAATAAATAAAATTGCAAGACACAGTTTACCTCAAAGGTTCAAAGAGCTTCCAACATCCACACGATGGACAATCACACAATGAGATAGCCTCCAAAGCCTTTCTTCTAATTCCAATACTCAAAAATATTACAAACAAATAAAGAGCAGAGGTTCCACCTTCTGATGATGAATGGTGTCAATACCTCTCTCTTAAATAGAGTTTACAAAAGGGGGGGGCGCATGGGTGAAGAGGGAGTTCACTTGAAGTCCAAAGATCTGATTGCTAGATGATTGGGAGCCCATCCAATGAGGATTGCGCCACCTCTAACTTCGCAAACATTACTCCATAGAAGAGCTGCCACATTAGCTTGATGCCCACATATGAGAGAAAGAGCCCTTCATGATTGAGAGTTTAACGTGAAGTGGAGTGAGTTGATCGTGGGATTGATTGGGTCTCAATCCTATGAGGTTGCGCCACCTCTTGAGAGGTAGGCACCCTCTCCTTGGTTTTATCACAATCCGAACGAAAGCTTCCACGTGGAGAAAGCGCCCATGTTTGGGAGAGGGCGCATATCTTACTTTGATATTCAAACGTTGACTTCCACATCAACTCAAATATGATGTTTTAACCAAGGAATGTAGTCGCCCTCCATGTGCGATGAGATGCCAACTCATCCAATCATGTTTCCTCGATTTTCCCACTTTGTCCTTTTGTGCATTTTGTCATTTTAGCATTTTCTTGACATTTTGTTGCCCTTTTGAGCAAAAATGCTTTAAGTGATAATTTAATCACCCGAAACATAGGAAAAGTGGGTCTAAGGGTAAATAGGATGCTTTGAGTGTGAACATGAGCATCCCCATGCCAAATTCCTCCTCCAAACCATACTTTTATTACAATTTGAAATTTCCCAATTAAACCATTAAAAATGGCCTAATTTTATAGGAAAATTATTTTTCTCGGAATTGACTCAAATTCCTAGGGGACCTAGTGCATGTCCATACGACTCATTATTGATGGTTAGCATGTAAAAAATACATAGACACTTAGGATTTAATAATCTCCCAAGGTTTGACCACCAAGGTAAATACTCCAGCTTTGGAGGTGAGTGAAAAACTCAAGAATTATATGTCACCGAAGCGCAATGCATAATTACTAAGAAAAAAACACTCTAGAGTATCCCCTTATCCCCTTGATAGATAAACCTAAGGTAAGCCAAGCTTCTTACCAAAAGACCATGCTTATACCAACTTATTACAATCCCCCATGGGGGTATGGACATGCAATAAAGTTTAAAAAAGGGCCCTGAAAAGGGCATGATGGACTTCAGTATCGCTGAAAAAGAACATGTAGCATGTTCATCTTTGACACGCTCACTTGAAAGTCCAGCTAAGTGCAACTTAACTGGTAACAAGGTTCACCAGTTAAAGTACGGGTTTGGGCAGTAGCAAGGCTTACATCCAAAATTACATCACATAAGTTATCACTAGGCAATTTACACACCCTAACATAGAATATGAACTCAACATCTATTGAAAATTTAGCTAGTCACATGGTTTTTGCATTAAATAAAAATAATGTCTACTTCAACTTAACAAAAAATAGCATGGTGATACCACAAAGTTATATTTAATTGTTTACATATTCTGTTTTATACATTCTCATCAATTTTGTTTAATATTTATGTAGGCAACTTCGGGTCTAATAAAGGAACAACTTCAAGTTCTTCTGGATGATTACAAAACGGGTCTTGTTGAAGGTTTGTCAATTAAGTCTCTTTGGCTGGGGGTGAAGAGTCCTAAATTTGGAGGTAAGTTTGAGTGCATATGAGATTTATTCTTGTCATTTCAATTTGAACATTGTTCTATGAGAAATAAAAGTTCAAAATAGGATTGCAAGATTAGTACCTTAAACAATAAAATTAGCAAGGATAAAGCTCTGAGATTTCATACTGGTTTAATAGATTCTTGGGACACTTATCTAAATATTTGGATCTGAATAGGTATAAAAGCCTTGGAATGTGGTGACGATGAGGTGATTTTAGAGGCTATATTTGATTTCCAAACTGAGAAGGAAGACGTTGTAATTGATGTGAAAACCAATGGACCAGACTTTACTCTAAAAGTATGCCTTTGATATAATTATATGTTTTAGTGTTTCCAATTCATAGTAGAATTTTCATTTTGAAATACATATTGCTGTACTTTTCTTTCCACTAAGGAACATATTCTGAATAATGAAAATTTGTTCAGGTCACTGATATACACTTAAATGGCACATTAAAGTTGGTGTTCAAACCTTTAAAAGAAGAGTTACCTGGATTTGGAGCAATAATTATATCGTTTCAAGGAGATGTAAGTATAATTATTTAGACAATTTCCAAGGGAAAAAACAATTCCCTTGATAGTTGGTGCAATAATTTGTTAATCAGTTAATTCATCTAATATACAGTATATATGAATCTTATTCAATCTTTCGATATTTAATTTGCAGTTAAATATGAATTTTGTATGTGTAATAAGTTTTGCCTTTTGAGACGGATGCCATTTGTATCAATGATTTTCATGTGCCTTTACACTTCTCACATTGCCTTTACACTTCACATTATAGGACCTATTATCACCCAAACTCACATCCTTCAAGATTAAGTCCTAAAGCTCTAGGTATGGTCTTGGTGTAATAAACAGGGAGGCCAATGTCACCACACCAAACCCTCTTCTGCTCTTTAGGTTGGCTCTTCTCCGACTCGAGGGAGGCTTCCCTAGGATAGGATTACTAGAGCTCACAATAAGGTCCAAGGTGAAAAGAAGAGATGAATCTAAAAAATGATTTGTTTTAGCAATGATAAAAGAAGTGGATGAAAGGACAAGGTACTAGTGTTTTATCCATTGGGCAATATGGGGTCAAAAAAGACTCAATGAAGGCTTAAAGGAAAGATTACAAGGATTAGAGCAGCAAGACTACAAAACCTAACCACTTTCTAATTACTTCACCAAATTCAGAAATCTGTAAAAGGAAAACACTATTGAAGATATTGTCAAATGATTTTGGAGGGTTAATTGTTATGCAAGGGCAAGAGCAATGTTGCATGACTCGGACTCAGCAAATACTCGGCTAGCATATGACTCGTAGACTTGGGAAAAACTCGGGAAAGACTCGGGCAAGACTCGGCAAATAGGAATTTTTTTTTAAATATTATATATTTTGGGGACAAAAAAGAGGTTAAAACTTAAAAACATTTCAATCCATGTAAGCTATAAAACAAAATATAACAAAATAAAAAATATATAACAAAAATAAAATAAATATAAAATATATAACATAAATAAAAATTTAAATTTGAAATAAATTAAATAAAATCAAAATATATAACCTAAATAAAATAAAAACAATATATATATAGTTATACTATAGATTTAAACTTTATAAAATAAATAAAAATTTAAAATTTAAAATAAATAAAATAAAAAAGAAATTAAATAAAATCAAAATATCCAGCCTAAATAAAATAAAAACAATATATATAGTTATACTATAGATTTAAACTCTATAAAATAAATAAAAAATATATATATATCATTTATATTTTATAATATAAAATATAAATTATATATATATTTTTTATTTATGTTATAAAGTCTAACTCTATAGAGTTATACTATAGAGTTAAACTTTATACATAAATAAAAAAACATATATATAATTTATATTTTATAACATTTAATAAAAAAACTAAGGAAGCATAGGAAGCAACGAACAGGAAGCAATGAATCGTATCTCAAGCAACCATAGGAAAGCACGACTGCACCTCCACGACTGAGCGACCTCCATGACTGAGCGACCTGAGCAACCTCAGTGACTGAGCCGACATCACGTCCAGCGAACTAGCGACTGAGCAAACCGCGGGCTTTTCCTTGCTGAGTTTTCGGACGAGTCCGCACGAGTATTGACCATTTCTGCGAGTTCCGGACGAGTGGAGGAGTCTGGCAGAGTCCGCGAGTAGGTTAGACGAGTGCTTGGCGATTACCCGGGGCAGATACCCACTTGTGGAGACTCGCGAGTTCCTCCCGAGTGGTGCTTCATTGGGCAAGAGAACATATAAGCATAGATTCTAGAATGAGAGACACACTACATCTTAACGCTTCCATTTAACAACCACAACCAGCTCATAGAAGAAAAGAGACTTACGTCATTAAACCAAAGCCATATTCATTTGAGAATTCCACCCATGAGTAAAGCATGTGCAACACAAGAACATTCAAGAGAGAGTGGTTTAATTCACCATCCAAAAATAGACCAAAAAGAGATTCAACTAAGGTTCTAGGGGATTTCTCCTGCAATCCAACCATGAAAATGGATTAGGAAGGGATATTGTCATGGACCTGCACTCTACCCAATTTTTTTTCTTTCAAACTTAGGAATTTTCCCAACTTCACATTGGCTCCTGCCGTCGTGTGACACTTCCTTTCCTTGGCCATAGGGGTTAGACCAACCTTTTCCTGCTACAACTAGACTATGCCTCTTCACCTAAGGTCTTCCCATAACTTTACCTTAGACTACAAACCGTCAAATGCGACTAAATCCTACTCAACCAAGTTCATTTAATAGTTTGGCATGTATCCAATTGTAGCCTTAAACATCCCAACACTACTTATACTTAACAGTTTCCAACACTTAGCCAATTATATACTTAGCCAATGGAAACAGTTAGCCAACATTAAGCATTGCATGAAATATAACAACATTCATCCCATTAGACAAATCACAATAAACATGCACATGTATAGTCGGGCATCCAGGGTGGATGGCTTAACACTTTATTAATGAGAAGAATGTTTCAATGCACAACAAGGGAGGGCAGCCACATGCATGCCACTCTTTTAAAACCAATACAAAGATACTAAGGCAAATAGCCTGCATCCTGTTATCACACAACTTGTAGTTGCCCCTAAAGATGATCCTATAGAGGACGGTAGAGGAGATAGGCAACTAAAGAGGTGACCTAAGAGGGCCTCAATCCCTAGATGGATTGGTTATCACGCCAATCGAGGCACTCTTCACTTTATGCTATCCAAGCCCTAGATAGCAAAGGGGGAGACCCTGATCTACTCCCGACAGGAGAGATCTAACCCAATCACCAGATTAGACTAAGCAATAGAATACGTGAGGTGAGGGGTGATGAACCCTAGATCTAAGGGACAAAGTCACTGTAGAGGCTTAAGAGAGATGGAATTTCAATCTTAGATGTTTTGGATACAATGATTTAGAAATCAGAAGCGGATCTAGGATATAGGTGCTAGGACAAATGATCAAATTCTAACTGCCTTGGGAAATGTGAATTAAAATCAGGGAAAATGGTCCAAGGTGATAGATCTGGAAAGGTTAGGGCTTTCTAGCACAACTTGATGATAGATCTGACTGTGTTATAGCACACAAGCTCGAAATTTGAGGTTTTAAGTTTTAACAACCCAGAAGATAGACAAACCAAGGAGGCACAAGGGTTGGAAGATCAGTGCCTAGGGAAAGGGTGGATGGAGTCCACAGAGGGTGACACCCTAGGGAACCCACCTGGGGCTAGGCCTAAGAATAAAAACCCAGAAATGGTTCGCCGAAATTCTAAATTATTAAACCCAGAGAATTTTTAGAAATTTTAACAGTTAGGGTTTTAATGCAGCAGTTGCTTAGACTAATAGATAAACTATGAAAGCTAAAGAAAATCAAAATCAAACACTTACTTCATGTCGGAATATGAATGTTGTATGGTGAAGACTAGTCCCAACAAGATCAAATGCAGAGATTGAGTACCCACATCCACAAAACGCCCAGTGAACCAAGTGTGTCCCACTTAACATGCATAGCCGAAGATATATCAATCAGTAATGAAAATAAATGGGTGATAAAACAACGAGAGATAGCATAAAAGATAAGTAAATGGTCAGACACAAATTTACTCCCTGTATAAACCCCCGATCCAGAAGAGAGAAGCAAGGTGAGCTTCCTCTGCAAGTGTGCCCCTCTTCAAATCGGCCTCCCTGCTGCAAAATCAAAATGGATCTCGAAAAATAATGAAAGGTACAACAACGATCTAGCCGTGCAAGAGATAACTAGATTTCAGTCACCACATCTCACATTCAATCATGGACACAAGAATTTGCTGCAAAAGATTTCTTTATTCCCAGTAATTCAGAGCCAAAAGTCCTTTTACAATGAGGGGGGTCTCTCCTTTAAATAGGAGTGAGAGGGACGAAAACCCTAACCACTTTCTAAATGAGTGGTTGAGATCATAAGATACAACAATAATAATCAACGGCTAAGATTAGCCGGAAACAAAATATTTATTCCAGGGAAAGATAATGAGGGAATAGATCATTACTTTGGAACCAAAGTTGGGGAAGTTTGAGGTTGTCTTTATTATTTACTGTCAACACTGTGGAGGGCGCATTCAGTTGGAGAGGGACACCACCTGTAACAACATCCAATCTGAGTTATGGAAGCTGAGCATTGAGGGAGGAGGATGCAGCTGAAAGGGGAATGTCACTGTTATGCTCATATGCACCTTGACTGCTAACTAGGAGAAAATTCGATCTGTACTGCTGTGGGAGCAACTGATATCAATACATTTCCTGCCTTAACCAAATTGTGGCCTTCTGGAGCAGTCATCTCTTCTCATATTTTCCTGTGGCAGCCTTATTATTTTCTTGTAGCAGACTGCTCGCATTGGTTCACCGTGCAGAAGTTGGAAGAAGGTTATGTTTTTCACTCTGGAGAGCAGCAGCTTATTGAAGTTTTCTTTCTTGTTTTGTGGAAGTGATAATCAATGAAATGGTCTTCACCAACGTTTTCCAGGCATGTATATTGCTTGAATTAAAATATCAGTTCTGAGGCTCACTTCAACCACTCTCTTCCACCTTATTTGCTTCATCTAACATCTACCTACTTTAACATAACTTGGGATGCAAGGAATAAAATCTAACCTCTCTTTATTATAGGTCTCTTTTTTTTACATTAATAATACAAGAAACAATATGAACCATTGAGGACAAGATTTTTTATGATACCGTACAATATTTAGATCTTTTATCTGCAATTGTGTTCTTGAGTTGTTAGGAGGTTGATTTCAACCACTCTCTTCCTCATTGCTTCTACTCACATCTATCTCCAGCAACAGTTGGGATGCAACGAATATGGTTTACATGAATGCAACCCCTCTTTATAGGTCTCTATCTCATTTATTAACAATATAGAAACATTAGAGACAATTGAGGACAAGGCCTTTGATGGTAACATACATAGACATGGAAAGTCCCTCTCTCATCGATACTCACAATAGATTGGCTTCAGTAAAAGGGACTATGAATTCTCTTATATGTTTATTCTCTTTCAAATGTGTGAGATGATTGTAGATTTCATGGTTGTAATGACTATTCTGTTTCTTATCAACATCTTAAATAATCAATAACTAATCTGTTTTCTTTGCATAACCTTTAATGTGCTAAAGTGAACATATCACAAAGAGTAAATGAGAAAGGCTCACATATTTCATAGATATGTTACATTCAGCATATATATAACTAAAAACTATGAGATAGATTTAATAAAGTGAACTAAATCCACAACATAACTACATCTACGATTGAACTTTTGCAAGACTCCATGCACCTACATTGCCACATAGAGTAGTGACTTGTTGCATGATTGACCCTTAAACTTATACCAATGTTGTAATATCATTGCTAGTATCATAAAGGGTTTGTTTAGCATCTTGGTGTAAGAATAATATTCTAACTTATAATGATTTTGTAATGTAGCCAGACATGGGGTTCAATATAAGGGTTCTAGGTGGAGATGTCAAGGCATTACCAGGGGTTGACAACATGATAGAAGTAAGCAAAATTCTATTATAAATTTAATTGCAACCTTTAGATATTATAATTCCATGAAAAAATGCTTCTGATTTATGGAGTTATAGGCTATGAATTTATTTTATGATGATACTAACTATTGGGTTAGCTGTCCATTTGCAGAGTACAATTACAACGACGATGACAGATGTTTTTGTGTGGCCTTGTCGATATGTTTATCCTATTTTACCTGGAGATTACAGGTGCGTTATCATCTTATGCTTGATATATTATTTTCATTTTGTTTCATCTAGTTTCCAATAAAGCATGCCAATTGTTGTGTTTTTCTCCCTCTAAAGTTCTTTTTCTTCAAATAATACTTCTTATATTCACATAAATATGTTTACATTTGTTATCACCTATTTTGTACAAATAGCTGAATTTCTCGTGAGCCGCCAGTTCCATGAACATGGTTCATGTTCATCGTCAGTGTTCAGAAGTTCAGAGGTCTTTTTCAGGGCATTTTTGCCCCATTTGTAATAACTGCATGTTCATACTCCCATGGGGAAAATGTTAAAAGTTGGTCTAAACGGGATCCTTTTATAAAAGACTCGGCTATCCGTAGGTTTAGCCATTTGGGGGATACTCTAGAGTGTTTTTTCCTTAGGAATTATGTGCTACTCATCAATGGCGTATAATCCCTGAGTTTTTCACTCAAACCTCCAAAGCTGGAGTATTTTCCATGGTGGTCAAAACCTAAGGTGGTTATTAGAGTCTTGTGTCTAGGATTTTTTACGTGTTAGCCATCTCGATTGAGTCGTATGAACGTGCACTAGGTCCCCTAGGAGTTTCGTCTGATTCCGAGAAAAATATTTTTTTTTTCCATAAATTAGACCATTTTTTAATGGTTTAATTAAAAAATTTCAAAAAAGTGATAAAAACCTCATCCAGAGGCGAAATTGAGCGTGGGGAGGTTCGTTTTGACACTCGGAGCGTCCTCTTTACCCTAGTACCAACTTTTCCAAGGTTTTAGGCGATTACATCGCTTCTGGGAGCAGTTTTTCATTATTTTGGCATTTAGTGGCCAAAAATGACAAAATTCACTAAGTGGCAAAAATAAAAAAAAGTCAAAATACATAATTTTAATGTTTGGAAAAGCATGGAATAAGTTTGTATAGGGTGTACAACTACAACAAGGAAATAAAGCACATGATTAATTGAAGTTTGGTTATAATTTGAATTAGAAGAGGATGACGTGAGTACCCTTCATGTGAGCCCCCTTCACATGGGCCATCACCGTGCGAGTAAATGGTGGGCGTTTTGCTCCAAGTTGAAGGCGTTGGGAGTGGGGCTCCACCTCATCTCCACCAACCCCAATCCACCTACCATTCACGCTCCATGCTTCACCTATCACATGAATCTCTCTTCAATCAGCGATTTGGCTTCTTCTTATGTGAGTTCACGCCTCTCTCAAATTCACGACTTCTTGACATGGCTCTCATGCATTGGTTTGGTGGAAATTACGAGGGAGGAGTGGAGGCCACCTCCCCACTCTCGTTTACTCAAGCTCGTGCTGTCTATTGGAGCTTCACTCCAAGCTTGGTTTAGATTGGGAATTCGAACTCATGTCTTTGCCATTTTGGCTCTCATTGTTGCCAATTCGAATTAGGGTTTAAGTCATTGGTTTTTGTATAAAGAGAAGGGCTTGGCTCCTCTTTTCTCATGGATCTTTTAGCAAAGAAACACTGGAGGATTTGTAACCTGTTTAATTATTAATAAAGTTGAGACTTTGGAGGTCAAATTGTGGAGGCTCTTGGTGGCCATACTTCATCTTGTAACAAGGTGATATTGTGTATTGCTTATGTACTTAGGAATTTTAAGTTATAGATTTATATTTCAAGAAGGCTAACAATCTAGCACATGCAACTATAAATCTATGCTTTTTGCTTGAGTATATTGGTTTTTGCAAGTATCTTCATCAGTGGTGTATATTCCCTGAGTTTTTCTCTCAAACCTCCAAAGCTGGAGTATTTTCCATGGTGGACAAAACCTAAGGTGGTTATTAGAGTCTTGTGTCTATGATTTTTTACGTGTTAGCCATCTCGATTGAGTCGTATGAACGTGCACTAGGTCCCCTAGGAGTTTCGTCTGATTCCGAGAAAAATATTTTTTTCCATAAATTAGACCATTTTTTAATGGTTTAATTAAAAAATTTCAAAAAAGTGATAAAAACCTCACCCGGAGGCGAAATTGATCGTGGGGAGGTTCGTTTTGACGCTCAGAGCGTCCCCTTTACCCTGGTACCAACTTTTCTAAGGTTTCAGGCGATTACATCGCTTCTGGGAGTAGTTTTTCATTATTTTGGCATTTAGTGGCCAAAAATGACAAAATTCACTAAGTGACAAAAATAAAAAAGTCAAAATACATTATTTTAATGTTTGGAAAAGCATGGAATAAGTTTGTATAGGGTGTACGATTACATCAAGGAAATAAAGCACATGATTAATTGAAGTTTGGTTATAATTTGAATTAGAAGAGGATGACGTGAGCACCCTTCACATGGGCCATCACCATGCGAGTAAATGGTGGGCGTTTTGCTCCAAGTTGAAGGCGTTGGGAGTGGGGCTCCACCTCATCTCCACCTACTATTCACGCTCCATGCTTCACCTATCACGTGAATCTCTCTTCAATCAACGATTTGGCTTCTTCTTATGTGAGTTCACGCCTCTCTCAAATTCACGACTTCTTGACATGGCTCTCTCGCATTGGTTTGGTGGAAACTACGAGGGAGGAGTGGAGGCCACCTCCCCACTCTTGTTTACTCAAGCTCGTGTTGTCTATTGGAGCTTCACTCCAAGCTTGGTTTAGATTGGGAATTCGAACTCATGTCTTTGCCATTTTGGCTCTCATTGTTGCCAATTCGAATTAGGGTTTAAGCCATTGGTTTTTGTATAAAGAGAAGGGCTTGGCTCCTCTTTTTTCATGGATCTTTTAGCAAAGAAACTCTGGAGTATTTGTAACCTGTTTAATTATTAATAAAGTTGAGACTTTGGAGGTCAAATGGTGGAGGCTCTTGATGGCCATACTTCATCTTGTAACAAGGTGATATTGTGTATTGCTTATGTACTTAGGCATTTTAAGTTAGAGATTTATATTTCAAGAAGGCTAACAATCTAGCACATGCAACTATAAATCTATGCTTTTCGCTTGAGTATATTGGTTTTGCAGGTATCTTCCAAAGTATAAGGTTTTTTGTAGGTTCATCTTCACTCTGCATGTGGGCAAAGAATTTCAAGATTTATAAATTCAAGAAACAAGGAGTTCTTGCTTCCTCCATCAACCTTTCAACAAAATTTTAATCGGTTACTAGATCTACCTATCCAAACTTTGGAATTCCAAAGCTATTTTCTTCTCCAAGTTTGAGATCATTGTCTAGCTTGCCTTTGGTTTTCGGCTTACTGGACTTTTTGCCTCTCTCGTTTTCCTCTTCCATCCTAGTCTTCATCCTCAACCTCATTCCATTCGTGCCTCCTCTTCCTTCTCTTCTCATCTCCCCTAGTTTTCTTCCCTCCTTCCATTCGTCCCTCCTCTTCCTTTAGCTTTCGTCTCCCCTCTTTTTCCTCCTTTTCCTCCTCTTGTCCACCTCCATTTAGGGTCCCTTTCTCCTTTCGTTTGCCTTCCTTCTTTCCCTTTCCTCCACCTACAAAAGACACAAACAAAAAAGCAAAGTGTAAGCTTGGTTAGTGGTAGAGCTAGTTCATATTTAGATTCACTTTTTAAATAGTTAAGTTCCAAGTTTTGTATTGTTATCAAAGTTAGAATTATTTCATAGTTTGGATCTTACATTTTGCAATAGCTTAGATCTCTTAAGTTTTTGTTAAGTAGATTCTAGTTCATGCTTTGAAAAGTAGCATTAGGGTAACTTAGATCTCATTTTATAAATCTTAAAAGCTTGCATTTGAAAAAGTTTCTTGCATATAGATTGGATCTTAATTTTTGTACTTAGTTTCAAAGTTTGGTTTTCACCAACATCTAATGGGTGCATTGTTGAGATTGGATAAGCTTGTGTAGGTCTCTTGAAGGAGAAGAAAGATTAGTGAGAACAATACTCAAAGAAGAGCAAAACTTTAATCCAAGGAGAAGGCTTGAACCAAATAAGAGAATCATAGAACCACTCTCCTTTTGTACAAGCCATCAAGGGATTCCAAGTATTGTTTCCATAATTTGTTTATTTTGAAAAGACCTTTCAAGGGTTTAATTCCCAAAGGCAATTGTAACTCATTTAATAAAAAGGCTAGGTGGGATAAGGCCTCCCACACATTGTTTCTCCTTCCCCATTTGGGGAAATTTGTTTCATGCATGCTTTAGTTAGTTTTACTTCAAGTTTTCTAGATTAAAGTTCATTTTTTGTACTTAGATTAGCTCTTTTCCAAGTCTTGACTTGAGATAGCAACCTTGGGGCCTCATTGTTTCGTGGCAGCTCCTATTTCCTCGTTAGCATCCTTGCGGACATTCAGCTAGCTGGAAGGTTTTCGGGACTAGCGGTTCTAGTGATCACCCTGTTCGGAGGTTGATCCCACCTTGTTGTTTATTTCTTAGTTAGTTGTTAATTTTGGCCTTAGAAAGCATACACTTGTTATTATCTTTCATTACTTGTTTTAATTCAAAAAGTGTGCTCTTTCTTTATGCAAGATGCTTCTATTCTAATAAAGAACAAAGCCTCTTGAACTTGCAATAATCCAAGTCAAGAGCACTCTCTGTTGGAGAGCATATTAAGTTTGCATTTCCCCTGCATTAGGCATATAGATTAAATAAGTCTCTTGAACCTTGTCATAAGACAAAGTCAAGAGCACTCTCTATCGGAGAGCTGAACTGTGTGCTTCAATAATCCTAAAACATTTCAACTCACACCCCCGTTAATAATTTACCTTGGTTGCTATCCGACACCCGTATGCTCTGCCAACCTGAAAAGGTTGGGCTAGTACTTAGAAAGGTGTTGGATTTGATAAATTTCTATAACATAATAAAACTTTTACCTCGCAACCAACGAACCGGCGTTGCTTTCGATAAATACTTAAAGTGCTATTCTGGGAGGTGGAGCCGGAGTGCCGTTGTTCAGACTTCGAGGGTGGTTTAAACATTGGACACTTATCCTCTTGATAACTGGACGGTCCGTCAGATCACCGTGAATAGCCACTAAAAGTATTTCTTCCGGTTGGACGTTTTATCCTTGTTTCTTGCCAGCCTAATAATCAAGATCATTTAAAACTTTCAAATAAACCAAGATAATTTGCAAAACGATCTCACGAACATATCTTTCGAACTCTTGTATCAAGCAACCCAAGCACTCAAGCAATTTTTGACTCCATAAGGCACTAGTCCTTGACATCATATTTTAATTTGCTTATTATCTATTTGGAGTACTTCTTGTTAATTTTCCATATGTGAGTGACTTGTACTTAAAATTCTTCAAGTGATTGTGCATCAAGTTATCTCGTATCTTGCTTTGCAACGTGGATTGCTCATTTATCTTGTGTGTATTTTCAAATTTACAAAGTTGTGATCTTTTCATCATTTAAAAAACTCCTAAACAACATCCATCCGCATCACCATACACGAAAAACATTAAAACACATTGAGCCATAGTAAACTCTTTGTAGGGACTACTCCCCTTGGCTTCGTTAGGAGTTAGTCTAAAGGGAGGAGCTGGGATTCAGGTGATAGTACCTGGCTCATTGCTTGCCCTCAAGGCCACACCTTCCCCACTTGTAGTGAGGGAACAACTTTCAAAATATTTCTGTTGCTGGTGTGCATCTCGGCGGACAACATTTTTGGTGCCGTTGCTGAGGACAAATCTTTTTGTTCCTGGACGACCTTAATTTTTTCTAGTTTGTTTTACCTTTTTTGATAGATTCTGAATCTATCTGGCGACTCCACTGCCCTTTTTTAGTTTTCCTTTTTGGTAGATTTTTAGTCAAATCACTCTCAGAAATTAGACTTGAAGCCACCTAGTGACTCCACTATCAGTAAACCCCTCAAGGTATTCAACTAGAAGGAATTCTGAAGGTTTACTCAATTTCATCCCCGAGCCTGAAAAGGTTTACAGGGGGAGATTGAATAAACTCAATTCTCGTAGGATCCTTGAAGAGCTTGGATCTCAGTCCATTTCTGACATCCATAGTCTTTTTAAAGAAACTAACTTAGAAAATTTTGAAATTCTTGAAAACAATAATAATTGTCTTTCCGATACAATGGGTGATTTCTACTCTCCCCTTAGCATTACTCAGATAGCAGGTCAACCACATGACATTCCAGACAAAGCTATCGACAAACTTCCCATTTTTACTGGCACTAATGCCATTATTGCTGCCTATCACCTCAAAGCTTTCTCAAAATGTACAAGTGGATATGTCAGAGACCCTGCTCACAAGCATGATGATGTATACATGAAGCTGTTTGCTTTATCTTTAGATGGGGATGCTTGTAATGTCCCCATTCAAATAAGTGCATAGTAAGACAATCCCATCAATCCTACTAGTTTCCTAGGTTGGATGGGCACATGTGGGATGGTAACAAGGAAGCTAATAAATGATATTTAGACATTAGAAGGGTTCAAGCATTTAATAAATATGGTGGATAAATAAATTCAAGAGAAATTCTAAGTGGCAAGTGGTTTTGGAGACATATGGAGGTGGTGGAACCCACACTAGCTTTGGAGACATATGGAGGTGGTGGAACCCACACTAGCTTGATTTTTCAATGACACATGGCAACTCTCTCTTGCCAATTCGAATTCATGGGAAGGTGAACACTCTTGGGTGAGTTGGTAAGTCATAACACATGGCATTTAGCATCTTAGGTCGAAATGGGATGGAATAGTAACCTCCATGGGAGAGGAAGAGTCAAATTGGAGACTAGTGGACACTTGGGCTAGATTCCTTAGTTTTATGACAACAATAATGAAGCATCTATGACATTTATGACAAAATTCAGACATGACTTCTTACACTTGACCATTATGACATGTCAGCCCCAAAAATAGGCTCAAGGAAGGCACTCATGGAGTTGGGGGAAGCTAAAGAGACTCAAATTCGAATTTGGGAGAAGATGGAAGGTTGGAACTAGAAGACAAATGGCAAATGAGGAATATTTTCTAAATGAAAATTTATTGAATCTATTGAGAGGATTTCGTCCCCTTGAAGGCTAATGTTGGTTATAAAATGTAGAAATCAAGTATGAGAATGGCTTTTGATGATTTGAGAAAAATTGCATTTGTGAAGAGAGAACTAGTGGATGACTAGTTTCTTGCCTTAGCCAATTTCGAGGGTGAAAGATTCCCATCCAAGTTGGTGTTTGGAGAGGCCACTCAGGTCTTTCATGGTGCTTTAATGGATTTTTATTTGCAGGTAGCAGCTACAGGAAGTTTCATGGTTTGGTTTAGTGCAGCACTTTCTCTCCACCATTTCCAATTTTGAAGGCATATTCGGGCTCCTTAATGGATTGCGCTTTGGGTGAGATCTTGCACTCATTGGGAGAGCTTCATATGATATTTTTCTGATTGTAATAGCTTCATATCCTCTGTTCTTCATATTCAGAAACTCTCAGGTCGAAATACCTATTGATTGTATGCAAAATTATTGATTAATGAGCAAACAATGTCCATTTCCCCAATGCTTTGATGTATGACACTATAAGGTGGATTATTTCGAATGGATGGATGATTCTCTGATATATTTGTGATTCATATACTGCCATGGATATATTCTACAAGTTTCATGTACTGTACTTGAGCATTTGAAGCATTTTTATTCAGTTTGTTCGTATTGAGAGGTGAAATAGTGCCATTTCCCCAAGGGTCGAATTGGGGGTTTTTGCTGTTGAATGTGAGAGAGTTAGAACAGTAGTAAAAATCAATTAATGGTGCATATGAGACCTTAATCACATACTTAACACATTACATACCTCTGTTCATAAATTCGTGGGAGTTTGGAGGCATTTGGAAGGCCATTTGCAATGTTACCCCAGGGGGATTTGATGCACAAATTACTAGTCAAAATTACATATATTGATCAGAATACAAATCAAGTTTGCAACAGTATTTGGAGGGCCATAAAACATCCCTGAACCTAATATTCAAGTCTAAATACCATTCATACACTCCTACAGAAGATTTGGGAGATTTGGGTTGATTTGGAGGTCAAAACAATAAAACTAGTCAAAGGTTGAAATTGGAGAAAAAGTGGAAAAATTGGCATTTTAATAAAATTTTGAAAAAGGGTCATTACAAGTAGTATCAGAGCATGGTCTTGGCACCTGATGGTATTAACAAGAAGCCAAACAAATAAACCACCACCCTTTGAATCAGTAGTTGAAGAAGTTTTGGTTGAAGAAGAGATAGTAGCAAAAAAAGAGTTTTTTTCTAAAACAATGGGTAGAGGAGGAAGAATTAAGACACAGAATTTATTGAAGCTTAAAACCATGTTTTGAAGGAATTACCATGGTTATGCTAGATATGAAAAAACAAATGATGAAAAGTTTCAAATTGTTGGGTAGCCAACTTTTAGGCAAAGGGATGATAGGAGATAATAGTGGTTCACACTCAGGGGAAAAGATGAAAGGGAATGAACATATTTTCTCAAGTACAGGACCTCATAATAGACCTGATGAATTTCAAAGCACACAAAGGCATATTACACCTAAATTTCTCACACCCAAAGAAGAGCCCAATCTTGAATTGGATTACAAGAAACTAGTAAATGATTGGAATGATTTGAATGAAGAGTGTAAAAGAGGTGTACCACTCAGTGACTACATTGATGCTATGCAAAAGATTAAAAGGAAGGGAGACAATAGGAGTCCATTCCAAAACAAAGAATTGAATAGTGCTATTGGAAAAATGTCACTTCCTACTTTTGATGGTTCTTCTCAAAATTCTGCTAACACTTGGGTGCAAAAATTGGATGTATATTTTCAGCTGAATCCTATGTTGGAAGAGGATGCATTAAAAATGGCCATTTTGCATTTGGAAGGAGATGCCAATGAATGGTGGTTTCATGGGCTGAAAACCTTGGGTCATAATCAGGTTAAAACATATGGAGAATTTGTTGATAGGGTACTAGAAAGATTTGAACAAAAAGATCCAGAATTGCCTTTCAAAGAACTAGCTCAATTGAAGCAAACCGGGTCCCCTACCGAATATATGTTGGACTTTCAAAAATTATCAGTCAAGGTGGCTGATGTATCTATGGGAAGATTAGTATTGCTGTTCACTGAAGGTTTGGCTGAACCTTTAAGAGGTTTGGTCAAAGCCCACAAGCCAACTACATTAAAAGATGCAATGAGCTTGACTAGGGATCTCCAAAATGTGTTTCCTAGAACGAGATTTCCTCCTAAGCCTAGCTACAAATTTGAAAAGAAACCTTGGCAAAGGGATGGATATGATAAGAAACCTTGGCAAAGAGAGTCATTTGAGAGGAATAAAAAAGAGGGACTAAACAGGGATGAACTTAGAAAAAAGAAACTGTGCTTCACATGCTTCCAACCATGGACACCGGGGCAGAAATGTACCAAAGAAAAGGCTCAATACATAGAAGTATTTTCTGATAATGAGGGGTATGATGGGGGCATGGATGAAGATGGACATATTTTAGATCAAGAAGAGGCATATGAGACAGCAGTAGAAGAGGAAAGACAAGAAGAAAATCAGCCTTCATCGGACAAAGCAAGAATGGCAGTGCTTTCAGCAGTACCTCACTATCATACCATCCGATGCAAATGTGTGGTACAAGGACAAAGAACTTCAGTTTTGGTAGATGGAGGAGCCACTCATAACTTCATTGATGTAGAGATGGTAGAGAAAAGAAAAATACCTATTGAACCATTTGATGGCTTCACAGTTGTCATTCTCGGTCACAACACAATGCAATGCAAAACATGGGTTCCAAAGCTGCAAGTCACCGTAGGTAACTATACTTTTGTTGATAGTTTCTATGTGGTTGATGTTGCTGATACTAATGTGGTTTTGGGAGTGCAATGGCTGTATTCAATAGGAGAGCATACAGTAAATTATCAAATTCCCGAAATGAAATTCCAAGATTCAAAAGGAGTACAAAGAATTGTGAGAGGGCAACACACTTATCCAAATCAAGTAGTAACTTGCAATAGTATGAGATCTATATTGAGGCATGGGGATATAGAATGGGCTGCTGAATGTCATATTACATCTCCCAAGCCAACTATAAATATTGTCAAACACCCAAAGGAGATAGAGAGACTTTTGCAAAAATATGAAAAGGTTTTTAGAGACCTTCCACATGGTAGGCCACCGGATAGGGGGGTTGAGCACAGTATTATTTTGGAGGAGGGTACTTCACCCATTCAGATACCACCTTATAGACATCCTAAAAAGTTCAGAGATGAGATTGAAAAAGCTATCCAAGAACTCCTAGAGTTGGGACTCATTAGACCAAGCTCTATCCCTTTTGCTTCTTCAGTAGTGCTAGTGAAGAAAAAAGATGGAACATTGAGAATGTGCATAGATTTTAGAGCCTTGAACAAAAAGACTATCAAGAATAGGTATCCTATTCCTAGGATTGATGAGCTCATGGATGAGCTACATGGGGCAAAATACTTCTCAAAAATTGACCTTAGATCAGGGTATCACCAAATTCGAATGAAAGATGCAGATGTGCAAAAGACCGCTTTTCGATGTCATTTTGGCCACTTTGAATTTCTTGTCATGTCTTTTGGGTTAACTAATGCACCAGCCACCTTTCAAGCATGTATTAATAGGATATTTTGCAAGCAACTAAGAAGGTTTGTTTTGGTTTTCTTTGATGATATTCTCATTTACAGTAAAACATGGGAAGAGCATTTGCAGCAGTTAGAGATTGTGTTGAAAATCTTGCAAGAAGAGTCCTTATTTGCTAAGTTATCAGAATGTGAGTTTGGGATGAAAGAACTACTGTATCTTGGGCACATTATTGGGCAAGGAGTGAAGGTACACATGGAAAAAATCAGGACTATCTTGGAATGGCCATCACCAAAAAATATTACCGAATTGAGAGGCTTTATTGGCATATGCACCTACTACAGAAAATTTGTGAAAGGGTTCTCCAAGTTGACTTCTCCACTCACTGATTTGACTAAGAAGGATGCTTTCAAGTGGGATGAAGAGGCTGAAAAGGCCTTTTAAAAAATGAAAGAGGTAATGAGTAGTTGTCCCATACTTGCACTCCCTGATTTTACTAAACCTTTTGTTGTGGAATGTGATGCTTCAGGTGGAGGAATAGGGGTTGTCCTAAAGCAAGGCCAACACCCCATATCCTTTGAGAGCAGAAAGTTGTAGCCTCATGAAAAACTTTACTCCATCTATGATAAAGAAATGCTGGCCATTATGCATGCATTGGCCAAATTCAGACAATACTTGGTGGGCATCAAGTTTGTGGTGAAAACTGACCACAATAGTCTAAGACACTTTCTCACCCAAAAAGATCTAAATGAAAGGCAACAAAAGTGGGTAAGCAAGATTCAAGCTTATGATTTTGATATTGAATATGTCAAAGGAAAGAATAATATAGTAGCAGATGCTTTGTCAAGAAGGCCTTCTTTTTCTCTCATAGATATTGCCAAGGATTGGAAAAACATGCTACTAGTTGAATATGCCAAAGACAAATTTGCTTGTGATGTGTTGGATGGAATCAAAGGGGATGATAATTATAGGGTTTTGAATGGGCTGATATATTATAAGGGAAGAATTTATTTAGTTCATAACTCCAAGCTCAAGTACCGAATTTTGCAAGAAGCACATGATTCCCCACTAGCGGGCCATCCGGGGATCTTCAAAACTTATAGACAGTTGAGGCAAAGATTTTTTTGGAAGGGGCTGAAGGAAGATGTTCAGAAGTATGTGAATGAATGTAAAGCATGTCAACAAAACAAATCAGAACTTACATGTCCAGTCGGCCTATTACAACTATTGCCCATTCCGGAGCAAAAATGGGACAGTATTTCCATGGATTTCATCACCGGATTGCCTAAATCCTTGGGTAAGGATTGCATCTATGTGGTAGTTGATAGGTTGACAAAAGTTGCTCATTTCTTTGCTGTTACATCATCTTTTAGTGCTGCACAAGTGGCTGATATTTTTTTCAAAGAAATCTTCAGATTGCATGGGCTCCCCAAGAGCATTGTCAGTGATAGAGATAGTAGATTCATGGGTGCTTTTTGGCAAGAACTTTTTAGATTGGTAGGCACTCAATTGAATCCAAGTACTAGCTATCATCCACAAACTGATGGACAAATAGAGAGGGTAAACCAATGTTTGGAAGGATACCTAAGAAACTATGTGGGAGGGCAACAAAAAACATGGGCAAAATGGCTACACTTGGGTGAGTTTTGCTACAACACCACTTATCATATGTCAATAGGAATGTCTCCTTTCAAAGCATTATATGGTTATGATGCACTTACATTTGCTGACATTATATTTGGTGATAGTAGAGCCCCAAAGGCTAAAGATTGGGTGGAAGAGAGCCAAAAATTTTTAAAGCTTTTGAAAGATAATTTGCAGGTTGCTTAAAATCAGCAAAAACAATATGCTGATAGGCATAGAGAAGAAAGAACCTTTCAAGTCAATGATCTAGTATATTTAAGGTTGCAGCCTTATAAACAAACATCTCTCAAAAAGAATGGAGTAGAAAAATTAAAACCAAGGTACTATGGGCCATACAAGGTAGTGCGGAAGGTTGGAGAAGTAGCATATGAACTAGAACTTCCGGAAGGGAGTAAAATCCACAATGTATTTCATGTTTCTTGTCTCAAGAAAGCTCTTGGTCAGCCAATCATCACTTCAGAAATACTTCCTCCTTTGGATGATGAAGGTCAGCTCACACTTGTTCCGGAAAAGATTTTGAAGACACGGGAAATAAGGTTGAGGAGTAGAATCATCAAAGAATATTTAGTGCAATGGAAGGACTTACCAAATGAAGATGCCACATGGGAAGATGAGAAGATTTTGCAGCATCCAAATCTGAAATTGCTTGAGGACAAGCAATCTTGGGTGGGGAGGACTGTAATGTCCCCATTCAAATAAGTGCATAGTAAGACAATCCCATCAATCCTACTAGTTTCCTAGGTTGGATGGGCACATGTGGGATGGTAATAACGAAGCTAATAAATGATATTTAGACATTAGAAGGGTTCAAGCATTTAATAAATATGGTGAATAAATAAATTCAAGAGAAATTCTAAGTGGCAAGTGGTTTTGGAGACATATGGAGGTGGTGGAACCCACACTAGCTTGATTTTTCAATGACACATGGTGGCTCTCTCTTGCCAATTCGAATTCATGGGAAGGTGAACACTCTTGGGTGAGTTGGTAAGTCATAACACATGGCATTGAGCATCTTAGGTCGAAATGGGATGGAATAGTAACCTCCATGGGAGAGGAAGAGTCAAATTGGAGACTAGTGGACACTTGGGCTAGATTCCTTAGTTTTATGACAACAATAATGAAGCATCTATGACATTTATGACAAAATTCAGACCTGACTTCTTACACCTAACCATTATGACATGTCAGCCCCAAAAATAGGCTCAAGGAAGGTGCTCATGGAGTTGGGGGAAGCTAAAGAGACTCAAATTCAAATTTGGGAGAAGATGGAAGGTTGGAACTAGGAGACAAGAGGCAAATGAGGAATATTTTCTAAATGGAAATTTATTGAATCTATTGAGAGGATTTTGACCCCTTGAAGGTTAATGTTGGTTATAAAATGTAGAAATCAAGTATGAGAATGGCTTTTGATGATTTGAGAAAAATTGCATTTGTGAAGAGAGAACTAGTGGATGACTAGTTTCTTGGCTTAGCCAATTTCGAGGGTGAAAGATTCCCATCCAAGTTGGTGTTTGGAGAGGCCACTCAGGTCTTTCATGGTGCTTTAATGGAGTTTTATTTGCAGGTAGCAGCTACAAGAAGTTTCATGGTTTGGTTTAGTGCAGCACTTTCTCTCCACCATTTCCAATTTTGAAGGCATATTCGGGCACCTTGAGGGATTGCGCTTTGGGTGAGATCTTGCACTCATTGGGAGAGCTTCATATGATATTTTTCTGATTGTAATAGCTTCATATCCTCTGTTCTTCATATTCAGAAACTCTCAGGTCGAAATACCTATTGATTGTATGCAAAATTATTGATTAATGAGCAAACAATGTGCATTTCCCCAATGCTTTGATGTATGACATTATAAGGTTGATTATTTCGAATGGATAGATGATTCTCTGATATATTTGTGATTCATATACTGCCATGGATATATTTTACAAGTTTCATGTACTATACTTGAGCATTTGAAGCATTTTTACTCAGTTTGTTCGTATTGAGAGGTGAAATAGTGCCATTTCCCCAAGGGTCGAATTGGGGGTTTTTGCTGTTAAATGTGAGTGTTAGAACAGTAGTAAAAATCAATTAATAGTGCATATGAGACTTTAATCACATACTTAACACATTACATACCTCTGTTCATAAATTCGTGGGATTTTGGAGGCATTTAGAAGGCCATTTGCAGTGTTACCCCTGGGGGATTTGATACACAAATTACTAGTCAAAATTACATATATTGATCAGAATATAAATCAAGTTTGCAGCAGTATTTGGAGGGCCATAAAACATCCCTGAACCTAATATTCAAGTCTAAATACCATTCATACACTCCTAAAGAATATTTGGGAGCATTTGGGTTGATTTGGAGGTCAAAACAGTAAAACTAGTCAAAGGTTGAAATTGGGGAAAAAGTGGAAAAATTGGCATTTTAATAAAATTTTGAAAAAGGGTCATTACAATGCTGGTAACTGGTTCATCGGCATACCAAACAACTCCTTTGTGACCTTGACTGCTTTCAAAAATGCTTTCACAAACAAATATGGTGAGAAAAAAGAGCCTCGACATCAACTTGCAACTTTAACGAACATTAAAAGAAGTGAAAGTGAAACCATGGAAGAATTCAATAAGAAATTCACCGACTTGTCTAATGCAATCCATACAGATTACAGACCAACTGCACAGACCATATTGTTATATTACATTGAAGCCCTTAGTGGGGATATGCAGTATGAGCTTAGAGACAAGGAGCCCACCACTCTTTTACAAGCCCAAGGTATGGCTGCAAAATTGATAAGAACATGCAATCTTCCAGAAAGTTCAACATTCCCTGTTTCTCAAGAACTGCAACTCCTTTAAAGCCAACAGTACATAAAGAGAAGGATCCTTTGTTTGCAATGAAGGATGATCATGAACAACAAATGTTGGAAATAAAGAAGAAAATGGAAGAGGCTGAAGCTAAACACCTTGCTCAAATGAAAGAAATTCAAAACAGGGTGATAACCATGGAAAGAACGCAAACTCAACTTGCTCCCAGAACTTTTCCTGCAAAACCAACTTGGCAAAGAAAGCCTCCCAACCATGAACAGTGGCCTCCTCATTAACTAGAGGCTGCTAACATGGTTGAGCGTTACAAGCCATTTTGTAGGGCATGCAAAGACTTCCATGAGGAATCCGGTTGCTATTATGCATGTTATGTTCAAGAGCATGGTCGTCCAAAAGGTTGTGGTCCTAGTGCATCAACAAGTGAGCCTGAATTCATTAATAATGTGGGTGACAGCCGTGGCATTCCTAGGGTTGAACCTTACACGTCATTTTGTAGGGCATGCCAAGAATTCCATAAAGAAGACACTTATCATCTTGCATGCTATATCCAAAAGCATGGTTTTCCTGAAGGGTTTGTTGGTCAATCTTCATCAAGTGAGCCTGAGTGCATAAACTATGTAGGTGACTTTTGTGACTTTCCCGGAGAGAGTTGGAACCAGTTAGGTCAACCTTTTACAAAAAGTATGACTTTTTTCGATCAGATCCTTGATGATCCCATCTAGGAAATTTATCAAAGACCGAATTCTATTGAAGACCCTCCTCATGCCAACGAAACAAAAGACATTTATGAGTGGGAAGTTTTTCAAGACTATTTCAGTGATGATGAATATATATGTACTCTTGATCCACCTTTAGAAGAAACCATTACAGAGATTGTACTCATGAAGAAATCCATGAAGCTTGTAATATGTGTGATGACACTTCCATTTGTTCTCCACATGGCAGTGAATATTCGAAAAGTTGGGTCCCTTGTGATATCTTTAAATCCCATCTGTTTGATGAAGATTGTTATAAAGTTGAGGAGGATAGGCATAGCTTAAAGGATGACATAAGTGATGATGAGTCCATCATGGATGATATAGATATTGGTAATGATGAATGGACCTTTTTAGAGAACCCTATCTATGCCATGTCTAAAGAAGTTAATGATGAACAAAATCCCTTTGGAAATTTTGTTAACAATCCCACTTATGAGCATGAGGATAAATGTGGCCAGAAATATGGTAAAATTCATAAAGACTCCCCCATGTTTGGCAAAAGCGTGGATTTTGAGCAGTTAAGCATAGAGGAAGAGCATGTGATTTTCTCATATGAGCAGTTAGAGCCATACATGAGCATCAGCAAGGGTAACTTAGAAGAGTAGTATGGTGAAGGTCCATATTGGGTACAGTCAACAGAGCATATATATCAGTCGTTGGAAATCCCTTGTATATTAGAGCAGTTCGAGGCTTGCACTTTCATAGAAAATTATTTTCGGAAGAGCCTTTCAGATCAGTATGATGAGGTACCAGAACTACCTTGTCATCCTGAATTTCTTCATCCCATCCTATTTTGGATGGAGGATGCCTACAGGAGGACTTACTATATTGGGAAGCACTTCAACTATTTATTGCATACTTACGATTCCCCATCCAACCCTCCCATTCAGAAGATCCAAGCAGGTTTGCACTTTTTGACAAGCATGCCCTTGCTCTGGCTGGTAACCAGAGACAAGGTAAAAAATTGTTTTTACATTGATCTCATGCTTAAATGGTTACATTGGATTTCTGATTATACCTAACATTTTCTTTTTTTGTATTATGTTAGAATAGGAAAAGATTAAATTTTGTCAAAGAAAAAAAAAGCATTTACTTTCTGTTTTTAGATTTCTTAGAATTTATTTTCAAAAATAAAATATAGTTGATATTCATTTTCGTTTTTTCATAACACGTGCTACTGAAGGTTTTTTGTCAAGTTGAGATGTTTTTATAGGTTATATATATAAACCAGAGATTCTGGTGTTCTGGTATCCTCTCCTTGCATGATTTCCAGATCGAGCACACGTCCCGCAGTTGGAGCCAGATGTTATCACCTATTTTGTACAAATAGTTGAATTTCTCGTGAGTCGCCAGTTCCATGAACATGGTTCATGTTCATCGTTAGTGTTCAGAAGTTCAGAGATCTTTTTCAGGGCATTTTTGCCCCATTTGTAATAACTGCATGTTCATACCCCCATGGGGAAAATGTAAAAAGTTGGTCTAAACGGGATCCTTTTATAAAAGACTTGGCTATCCGTAGGTTTAGCCATTTGGGGGATACTCTAGAGTGTTTTTTCCTTAGGAATTATGTGCTACTCATCAGTGGTGTATATTCCCTGAGTTTTTCACTCAAACCTCCAAAGCTGGAGTATTTTCCATGGTGGACAAAACCTAAGGTGGTTATTAGAGTCTTGTGTCTAGGATTTTCTACGTGTTATCCATCTCGATTGAGTCGTATGAACGTGCACTAGGTCCCCTAGGAGTTTCGTCTGATTCCGAGAAAAATATTTTTTTCCATAAATTAGACCATTTTTTAATGGTTTAATTAAAAATTTCAAAAAAGTGATAAAAACCTCACCCGGAGGCGAAATTGAGCATGGGGAGGTTCGTTTTGACGCTTAGAGCATCCCCTTTACCTTGGTACCAACTTTTCTAAGGTTTCAGGCGATTACATCGCTTCTGGGAGTAGTTTTTCATTATTTTGGCATTTAGTGGCCAAAAATGACAAAATTCACTAAGTGACAAAAATAAAAAAGTCAAAATACATTATTTTAATGTTTGGAAAAGCATGGAATAAGTTTGTATAGGGTGTACGACTACATCAAGGAAATAAAGCACATGATTAATTGAAGTTTGGTTATAATTTGAATTAGAAGAGGATGACGTGAGCACCCTTCACATGGGCCATCACCATGTGAGTAAATGGTGGGCGTTTTGCTCCAAGTTGAAGGCGTTGGGAGTGGGGCTCCACCTCATCTCCACCTACTATTCACGCTCCATGCTTCACCTATCACGTGAATCTCTCTTCAATCAACGATTTGGCTTCTTCTTATGTGAGTTCACGCCTCTCTCAAATTCACGACTTCTTGACATGGCTCTCTCGCATTGGTTTGGTGGAAATTACGAGGGAGGAGTGGAGGCCACCTCCCCACTCTTGTTTACTCAAGCTCGTGTTGTCTATTGGAGCTTCACTCCAAGCTTGGTTTAGATTGGGAATTCGAACTCATGTCTTTTTTGCCATTTTGGATCTCATTGTTGCCAATTTGAATTAGGGTTTAAGTCATTGGTTTTTGTATAAAGAGAAGGGCTTGGCTCCTCTTTTCTCATGGATCTTTTAGCAAAGAAACGCTGGAGGATTTGTAACCTGTTTAATTATTAATAAAGTTGAGACTTTGGAGGTCAAATAGTGGAGGTTCTTGGTGGCCATACTTCATCTTGTAACAAGGTGATATTGTGTATTGCTTATGTACTTAGGAATTTTAAGTTATAGATTTATATTTCAAGAAGGCTAACAATCTAGCACATGCAACTATAAATCTATGCTTTTTGCTTGAGTATATTGGTTTTGCAAGTATGTTCCAAAGTATAAGGTTTTTTGTAGGTTCATTTTCACTTTGCATGTGGCCAAAGAATTTCAAGCTTTATAAATTCAAGAAACAAGGAGTTCTTGCTTCCTCCATTAACCTTTCAACAAAATTTTAATCGGTTACTAGATCTACCTATCCAAACTGTGGAATTCCAAAGCTATTTTCTTCTCCAAGTTTGAGATCATTGTCTAGCTTTCCTTTGGTTTTCGGCTTGCTTGACTTTTTGCCTCTCTCGTTTTCCTCTTCCATCCTAGTCTTCATCCTCAACCTCATTCCATTCGTCCCTCCTCTTCCTTGTCTTCTCATCTCCCCTAGTTTTCTTCCCTCCTTCCATTCGTCCTGTTGTCCGCCAAGATGCACACCAGCAGCAAAAATCTTTCGAAAGCTGTCTCTTCACTTCAAGTGAGAGAAGTGTGGCCTTGGGGGCAAGCAATGAGCTAGGTACTGTCACCTAAATCCCAGCTCTTCCATTTAGGCTAACTCCTAATGAAGCCAAGGGGGGTAGTTCCTACAAAGAGTTAACTATGGCTCAATGTTTTTAAGTGTTTTTTAACTGTGTGGTGATGCGGATGGGTGTTGTTTAGGAGTTTTTTGATGATAAAAGACCCACAACTTATAATAAACACAAGTTTAAAAAAAAAAGTAATTCACGTTGCAAAACAAGATTTAGCAGTATATAAAGACTTAGAAATTGTAGCATCCACAAATAAATAAATTCCAATGAAGAAATGGTTCAACTTAAATTTAAAGCATGTAAATATAAAAGACCAGTGTCTTATCCATTGGGTGAAGGAGTCAAAAATGATTGAATGTAGTGCTGGGGGATGCTGAATATGTAGTCTTAGTAACTGTTTGTGAGAACATTGTGCAAATTTATCTTGGTAAATTATAAGTTTTAGTGGTCTTGATTATTAGGCTAAGAACAACAAGGTAATCAAGAGACCGGAAAAGTACACCTTTAAGTGGCTCCCCTCTGATGGTATGTCAAGACCGTCCAAATTTCAAAAGGTAAGTGTTCAATGGCTTGACCACCCTAATGTCTGACAACGATATGTTTCTTGGCCCCACCAGTTTTAGGATCTTTTTCCTCCCACTTAAAAGTTTATCGAAATAACGTTAGCACGTTGGTTGGGGTAAATTTTATTAAGTTATCACTTGTGAGATTAACAAGTCCAACACCTTTCTGAGTACTAGCCCAACCCTTTCAGGTTGGCAGAGCATGCGGGTGTCAGATAACGACCAAAATAAATTAGTTAATGGGGTGTGGGTTGGAATATTTTAATATTATTAAAGCACATAGTTCAACTCTTCGATAGAGAGCGCTCTTGACTTAGTCTTAAGACCAAAGTTCAAGAGACTTTAATTAATCTAGTTGCTTAATGCAAGGGAAATGCAACAACTAAAATGCTCTCCGACAGAGAGTGCTCTTGATTTGGATTACGGCAAGTTCAAGAGACTTTGTTTGTTTATTAAAATAGAGGCAGATTGTAAGCATGAATACATGTGATAGCTCAATAAGATGGAAAAATAAATGACACAGATATCACTTGCAGAAATTGACAACCAACATTCTATAACAAAAATGAAACAAACTATTCGGCCAAGACCAAACTAATCTAAGAGAAATAGATAGGTGGGATCAACCTCCGAACAAGGATGACCACTAGAACCACCAATCCTTGAGAAATTTTAGCTAGCTGAGTTTCGACAAGGAGTCTAATGGGGAAAGAGAAGTAACCACAAAACTATGTGGCCCTGCCCTTGGGATGAAATTCCAAGGCTACTATCTCAAGTCAAGACTTGGAAGAGGACTAATCTAAGTACAAAAAAGTGAAATTTAATTTAAGTACTGAAAGTAAATCTACTCTAAGAACTGCAAAACACTCTTCCTCAAATGGGGAAGAAAACCAAAAAAGGGAGGCCTTAGCCTTATTTTATTAATTTGATGCAATTGCCTTGGGAGTGAAAACCTCGAAAAGGACTTTGAAATGAAAGTGAAACTTGGAAAACAAATCGAGCTCTTAAGAGCTATTACAAAGGATAGTAGATGGTGTTTTCATATTTTGGATCATCCTTATGGTTTCTTCAAATTCTTGCTTTGCTCAGATCTCCTTGTTCCAAAAGTTTTCAAGCTCTTTTAAAACACCTACAACAAAACTCAATCTCAAGGCACCCTTTAGTAGTAGTAGACAAATCAAGAAACCTAGATCTAGAAGCAAAACAAAAGAAACTATGAGATCTAAATGCAAAAGTCACCTTTTCAAGATACAAAATTTTACTTATTTGAAATAAAATGCAATACTAACATAGAAAAACCAACTAAAAAGTAACTAAAATGAAACTAGACTTAAGTCAAATGCTAAGTGAATGAGATCTAGAAGTATGAACTAAGATCTAGAAGATGAAAATGCAAAGTATGATGTAACAAATCCTAACTATTAACTCTTGAAAGGAAAGTGACTATCTAATACTAACACTTGACAAACTAACTTTTAAATAAACTTAAATCGTTTTGTGTTTTTTGTGTGAATTTTTAGGGCTTCAAGAGACTTAGACGAGAGGAGGGGATGATGGGGCAAAAGGTAGGAGGGGAAGACAAAGACGAGAGGAGGAGAAGAAGAAAAGATAAGGGGAGCGAAAGGGAAGAAGAGAGAGGAAAAAGAGAAGGGCGAGAGCAAGGTGAATGGAAGGAAAAAAAAGGAGGAGCGAAAGCTAAAGGAAAGTAAAAGTGAAGTGGGACGAAACTAGGGAGAAGAGACAAATCTAGGGCAAAAGCAAGAGCAAGAGAGAAGCAAAAAAAAACAAATGGATGAGGAGATGGCCAAAGCAAAAAGAAGTAGACAAGCAAAAACAAGGTGGGATCTACCTCCGAACAAGGTGATCATTAGAACACTAGCCCAAGAAAACCTTCTAGCTAGCTAGATGTCCGCAGGGTGCTAGTGAGGATAGAGAAGCAACCACAAAACAATGTGGCCCTTGAGATGAAATCCGAAGGTGCTATCTCAAGTCAAAACTTTTGGTATAGAATTGCAGAAAGAAGATTTAAAATGTTTTGTAACCAAAGAATGTAGCTTGTTTGTTGATGGAGGAAGAGGCAAGTCTCTTCTTTGTGTTTCTTCTCTTGAGATGAGAAGAACTTTGAAAACCTGCAAAAGAATTTGATTTGGTGCTAATAGCCATTGATAAGCAAAGAGTAGCTTGATCTCCAAGCCATTCTCCACCTTGTCTGAATCCTGCAAAACCCTCACAAATTAAACAAGCCAAACCGAACAATATATTTCTAAGAATGTAGAACATATACTGAATAATGTAATGCTTGAAATAAAGGTAAGGTGAGAGAGATATCACCAAACAATGTGAAAGACAACCCCAAAAGACTCTTGCATGGACCTCCAAAGTCACTTCTTTATTCAAAAATCAAACAAAATGTTACAATGATATTTGGGCAAAGTGTTCATGCTCAAAATATCCATGAGAGAATGGCCAAAATGGCTTTTCTTTATAGCAAAAACTAGCTACCTAACACCTAATTCGAATTGGCATGAAGGAGAGCCAATGGCACTAGATGCAATTCGAATTCCAAGTCAAAATCTCAATCAACCCCATGATCAAAGCCAAGCTTGGAGTTAACTCCACCAAACAAATCGAATCTCATTAAATGAGATGAGGAGGTGGCCTCCACCTTGGCAAGGCGCCCCTCATCTCCACCTTGGAAGTATCACCCAACAAATAAGTGAAAGCCAAGTGTAAACTCGAGCTCCAATGGAGAAAAGCGTGAGCCTCCTTGGAGATGGCGTGAATCCCTTGCTAGTTAGTGCTTGAGTGAATGTAGGGATGTGCAATGAGTTATGTTGAGAGCCAAGCCCACATAATAGAAGGTGCCTACCATAGGCTTTAATGCCATCCAACCAACCCATTTAACACTTGACACAACACCAATTCGTAGTTTTGAGGAAGGAGGGCAAATTCATTTGATGGAGATCTCTTGTGCTGATTGTATACTCAATTGAATGATGACTGAGATGATTGGAATCTTCATTAATGTCCAGTGCCATGTCAATTAGCCCTTTATTTTAATCCATTTGGATTATTTTGGAGAGTTTTGGATTATCTCCAAAATAATAATTTTTAATACTTTAATTAATAATTTCTTTGTAACTAGGTTTTTTGAGAAATTATTAATTATGAGGCTGAATTGACATCCGAAACTTAGGATAAACCGGTCCGGGGATCATGAATGATTTTTGGCTTAAGGTTGGAGCCTTCAATCATCGAATTTGGATCTCGGACGACTGACATATTACAAATTGAAATTTCTCCATTTAAACTATAGAGAAATTTATTAAAATTTAAAAAATAATTAAAAACCCAAAACCGGAGGACCCGGTAAAATTTTTTCGAAATTTTTTCTGAGGGTCCTAGAGACTTAGGACATGACCAAAACCTATTCTAATAGTGTCTAGTAGGCTTATATACATCAGTTGGACTCTAATAACCCCCCATGGCTAAAATTTTCAAAATCGGGCATTCCAGCTTTGGAGGAAGCGGGAGAAAACCCCATCGATTATAGCTCGGCTATAGGCAAAGTATAATTGACAAGGGAAAAAACTCCCTGGAATACCTTAGTTGCTTAACCAAGTCATGGGGAACCGAGCCACTCAAAATCCTACTCGTACACTTTATTACAAACCCCGTGGGGCCATGGTCATGTCGACTGAAAAACAAAACTAACTAGCCAAAATTGGCTAGGCACAAATGCTTGATCATCTGATACACTGGAGTACAAACGTTCATCATGTTTGTCAAATGGCGGCTCTTCACATAATCCAACTATGGTACAAATAAGTTGGTAACATCTGGCTCCAATTGCGGGATGGGTGCTTGTTTGATTTATGGATCAAAAAGAGTACTCAAGAATCCCAGAACATCAGTTTCCTGCATGGAAACAGAAGTGTCTTAGTCCACGCATACATGATAAAAATATGCCAAAATGAAATACCAACATGTAATATTTTTTGCTTTTTTCAATAATCAAAAGTACATGAAATAAAATCTTTTCTTTTCCAGCATATATATGAAATATGATACAAAAGCTAACATACAAAAGCTATGACACATCAATATGGTACATAAGTAAAATGCATAAAAATACAATAGGGATGGGTTTAGAGAGGCCCTGAGATGACCCCTTGGTCATCTTGGATGATGCTTCGATAAAAAGGCTTCAGATGTTGCCCGTTTTTGGGTAGGCTCAATTCTTCTCCTTCCATGGTATTCAGCAAGAAAGAATTAGTGCCAGCAACGGCATGGATGATAAATGGGCCGTTCCAAAGGCTGTCGAATTTCCCATGCTTCCTAGGCTTCTCCCTTCTTTTATCCCATAGGAGAACAGTATCTCTCACCTGGAAGGGTCTTGGCTTGGCTGATTTGTCAAAAGTGCCCTTCATACTTTCTTGATGTCTTAGGGACTGATCAAGGGCAGCTCTTATTGCTTCATCTAACTCTATGATTTGATTTATCCTCTGTTCCATTTCCAACTTTTCCATTCCATACTCACTTATTAATCTGAAGATTGGAATCTGCATGCTAACCGGGAGGGTCGCTGTAAGACCATACACTAACTCAAAAGGGGACTTCCCTGTAGAGTTCTTCTTGGTTATCCTATCAACCCACACAGCATACTTAATCTTGTTGTCCCATGCTTTCTTATTATCACCCACAGTTTTCTTAAGAATACTCATTAGATTTTTATTTGTAGACTCAGCAAGTCCATTTCCCTGTGGGTAATAATCCGAGGAGTGGGATAGGATAATGCCGTATTTAAAACAAAAGTCATTGACTTCTCTAGAACTGAAAGCCTTGGCATTATTAGTTGTTATTTTTAAAGGGATTCCGAATCTGGTGATGATTCTTTCTTCAATAAAGTTTATAACAACCTTTTCATCGCCCTTTTTAGTAGGTATGGCCTCTACCCATTTGGTGAAGTAATCGGTTGCCGTAAGAATCCAGCAAAATCCATTGCTAGAGTTACCCTTGAACTTGTCGATAAAGTCAAGCCCCCTGTTATCACACCATAGTAGCAGGGCTACTATTCTTGTACAGCAGATATCTGCACATTCCAGAGCTTCCATTATTCCAGAGCATGGCTATATATTTTGGATCACTCATGATCAGAGCAGTACATTATTCAGATTTGTATATGACCTTGTGTCAAGGCTGAGCCTTGAGAGTTCAGATTTGATGACTGATGTGACTACTTATCCCATACAGTTTCAGTTCAGTGCCTAGAGATGTATTACAGCAGTGTTTCAGATGATACTGGATGATTATTATTATGATGATGTTGTATGATCTATGGATATGTTCTCACTGACTGTGGATTATTATCTTGTTGATTTAGTCATGATCATAGCATGTGCTTGGTATATTATTCCTGATGTGACAAACTATTTAAAATGAACTGTAAATCATAAAATGGACAATTGCTTGCACATTTAGGTCATTTAACAAAACTCACTGGTTTTTCACCTTACATAGATATGGTCTTTCCCGACACCAGTTGTCTGCTAGTGTAGGCTCCATATTCACTTGTCTCCATCCATACATGACCTTCCTGTTTGACTTTAAACCCTGACTTGTCTCATTTGACTTTCTGATACCAAGGACTTCCCCATTTTTCTACCTCTGTGTTTGGACCGCATCCCTATTTATTTAGTGTCTCGGCTCTGAGTTGGTGACAAAACTTGCCTTTGGTGAGTTGGATTGTAGGCCTAAATCATTCTGGTCGGTTGTCCGGATGTTTGGCATTGGCTCGAACTCCCCCTAGTCACTTGAGATGTTGTGGGCTAAAACTGAAAGCTCATGTTCTACCTATGGAAACTTGAAAAATTCGCCCATGGAAACAAAAAAAAGGGCAAGAGCGATGAACAGCTAAAAATACTCCTTGAAGAGTATAAGAAAGGTCCAAAAAGCAATGGTTCTTAAAAGCTATATCTAAACAATTGCTGACCTTATATAAATTTGAAAAAAACATGCCCTGGATGCAAGCTGCAACTAGTTGTGCTTCTCAGCACATCTGAAATCCGAAGGGTTATGCAGGCCAAAAAGGCCATGGAATAAAATTGAATGATCCTAATGAACCTGGATCAACTTGATGTAGACATGATGCCTAAGTTGAATAAGCACTCTCTAAACAACTTATCCATTTGTGAGACACAGCCATCCCCCGTGTTCTTTTGTCCAGCACAGAGTTTGTAGCTTTCCCCTTTCTCCCAGTCCAAAGTATTTTTGAGTTAAGTTAGACAAGTCAACCCCTTGGCTCAACCTTGTTCCTAGCCTTCACCCTTCACTAGCAGTTTGACCATGTCCAATGGGTGAGTTTGTCATTTGAACTATTGTGCAAGTAATTTTATATAACAATGGAATATGCTAACTTAATGCCACTGAATGGATGTTATACTTTGAGCTTAGCTGTGAGAATGATTAGAGAAGCATTGTCTTAGTCTACTGATGTGATTTATCCTTGGTTGTATATTCTTGGGATCCATGATGATGTGGACCATGTATGGATGATTATTGATGATGATTGATGGGTCCACATGTTTGATGATGATATCATATGATGGACATATGATGCAGATGATGTTTGATCCAGTTCAGCAGGTTTATTACTACTTCAGATCAGCAGATTATACATTGTCCATATATGGTGGACCCTACAGTTGGCCCATTAGGGCAACCCATGGTGTATGAGTACACATTTCTAGTGGATTTGGGTCTTCTGGATTCATTGAGACACTTATCTTTCAGTTCCGGGCACTTCTGACAGTGATTGATGCAGTTTTACACTTGTTGACCAGATTTGGGGCTGATTTCCCAGCCTGAGCAGCAGGGGCCATGATTGGCCAGTTCACCTAGGGCGCTGATGATGGAGGGGGTGGTCCAGCCACTTTTTTTTACCATTTACCCCCCCTTCTGGAGAGCCTGGTGGGCTCAGATGGACAGCGCTAGCACCCTAGGAGGCAGTTTTGGCACTTTCACAGTTCCCGAGGCAGTTAAAAAATGGGATAAAGTGGTCACTGAGGAAATCGATTTGGGCAATTGAGGCAAGGTTTTGGCATTTGGTTTTCACTGAGGTCTTCCAGGGTGGCATCACTATCTTCCAGTCAGTTTTCACCATGTTGGTATGCCCAGATTGATCACAGGAGGACATTTACTGCTTGACTATCATGGATTCTGAGGACACTTTTGGTCATTTACATTATTTTGGACATATTTTATTATTTTATTGTGCCTTGGGGATCAGCTAGTAAGGATTGATGCCTCCTAGCCCCACCATGAGCTTATATTGTCATGTCCTAGTCACCATGAGGTGGATTTTAGTACTTATGTTTCTCTAGTGGATGATGTCACCCTCTTATTGTACCATTTAGTGGGGGCGCTATTGTTATTTTGAGTGATCCATGTGATATATTGTTATGGGTCATCTTAGCCATTGATTTATGATGAGATCTTTTAATCTCAACCACTCATTTGATGTAGTATTGTAGAGTGGTATAGGGTTTTGGTCTTTATTATCCTATATAAGGAGGAGACCCCCCATTGTAAAGCTCACCTTTGGAGCTCTGGAATATTGGAATAGAAGATTTTTTTGTGGAGCACATCTCTCTTGCATTGTGGATTCTCTTGTATATTGAATGTACAGTATCTCTTCTATGTATCATTGTGGATTTTGGTGCTTCTTCTAATATTTTGACAGGAAAGTCGAATTGGTGGAGAGGAGGGCGACTTCATGAGGGTTATTGTTGGAGGGATCCACATATTCTCTCTTGGGTTGATCTTGTGACAGGGAGTATCATTATTGTATCTTCGTGACATAGTTGATGCTTTCTATTACATCTTTCTACCATTTTCATAATCATCTTGCTTGACTTGTTTCTTTGATCTTGTCTTGTAGGAGGAGGACGATTTGGCTATCTTGGAGAAGAACATTTTGGTTGGAGCTCTTGGATCTCACTCTTGAATATACACATAGGAGAATGCTATCAATTTGCGAGGTGGCCATAAGCAATTGAGGTAAGATCTACAAGGTATGTGCCTCTTTCATCCATTCTATCTTCATTGGTCATAAAACCCTAATTCATTAAAACCCCAATTTTTGTATTTCTTAGATCTACTTAGATCTAGCCATGCTCTTGAGAAGATATTGAAAACCCACCTCTATAGCATCCACCCCTAGTTGGATCTATAGTTTGGTGGTGATTGGCTTAAAATTAACCCACTTTTCAAGGCAAAAAGCCTTCCTTGACCCAAATCGCACTTCCTAGTGAGAGGCTTGTTTGGTTAGATCTAGCACATGGGTAGGTGAGATCCCACTTGATTTGCAATCTAGACACTTGATAACCTACCCCCACATTCTTACTTTGGTGAAATCTACCTTGTGGACATCTCTCCATGTTTTAAGGGGCTAAAACCCCATTTTGAATCTATTGGCACCTCAAAACTCAGATCTACTAAGATCTAGCCCTTGGATTGACTTGTTTTTTTGAACATGCATAGATCGGGGTACTAGCTACTTGGATCTACAATTTGGTGGCCATTGGACTTGATTTGGTCCACTTAACCCTTGTTTTAGCCCTCCTTGAGCAAAGTCGCACTCCCTTGGTTGAGTGAGTTTGCCCACTTTAAGGAGGTGGGTATTTGAGATTTTTAGTGGATTTGGAATGCCCATACCTTGAAACCTAGGTCTAGACTGTCTTTTTGTCACGATCCGCCTTGGGGGGTAGCATTCCTTGTTTCAAGGGATTGTGGTCCACTTAGGGTTTTTACTTGAAAAACCTAGATCTAACAAAATCCAACCATTGGATCTCATTTAGCCCACTTGATTTGGCTTCTAGGTGTCCCGATCTACACTTTGACATACTTCTTGACCCCATTAGCCCATCTAACAAGGCACTAGTCCTCCTCTAAGCAAGTCGCACTCCTTGGGAATAGTGTCAAACCCTAGATCTAGTATGTGGGTACTCCTAGAATCAGCTTAAATTCATAGATCTAGTCTTCATCCAACCTATAGTACCAACTTCACACCCAGCTTCACCTTGTGGGCCTACCTAGAGCCATTTCACACTTCCCAAGAAAACAAGACCCACTTGTGTAAACACATGGTACCTCACCTTGACATCATACCAAACAATGTGGCCTAAACCATACATAGGTTGAAAAACTAACAATCCATTACACCACCTTCAACCATATCTCAACTATTAGGTCCATTTAGCCTCGCATTGGTTTCCGCAACTCCTCATTTAATTACCCTTAGAAACCTTTGTTTGGGTCCAATCAACTGTGATTGGGTATAGGGTCTCCCCCTTGGTCTAGTTACACCCTGACCTAAAGCGAAGAGTGCCTCGGTTGACGTGACTCCCACCTTGCATTGGGAACTGTGGCATCTCTTGGGTCGCCTCTTTAGTTGCCTGCCTCCTCTACCGTCCCAGATGGGATACCACTAGGGGCAACTACAAGTTGTGTGATAACACCCCCATTGTTGAAAAGGGGCAAGCACAACAACTAGTGTAAGGGGAAGTGCAGCGAATTTCTGCTTCCCAGTAAAAAGCTGACACTCTTGGCAACACTTGACATGTTTGTGAACATCTGCGAAGATGGTGGGCCAATAGTATCTAGCTCTCAAGATCTTGTGGGTAGTTGTATTCGCTGCATAATGGCCTCCACAAAATCCTGAGTGAAACTCAATTAAGATTCTTTTGGAATCTTGTTCATTCACACACCTAAGTATGATGCCATCTGGGTTTCTCCAACCCAAACCCTCTTGGGTAAGGCAATACTTAGCAGTTTTGAGTCTTAAGGACCTTCGCTTGTGACCTTTGAGGTGACCGGGGCAATTGAAATGGAGAAGGAAGTAAATGATGTCGGAATACCAGATGTTGTCAAGTTCTTGGAGTGCAGGAGTCATGGAAAGTCGAGGAACATTGTTTTTAGCAATCATTTCAATGGCTTCTGCATTCTTTTGAGTGAGCATTTTAGCAAGACCTTGTCCTTTGATTAACATGGTGGGTTTTATCTCAAGGTCATACTCCTGGATTTTGGAAACCCATGTGCCTCTTATTCCTAAGCAATCCTGTTGAGATAGGATGTCTTTTACTGCAGCATGGGGAACATACCCTATAACTTTGGAGTAGCCGATATATGTTCTGAAATGCTTCAAAGAATTGACCAAGGCATAGGCCTATTTTTCCATGATTGTGTACTTTAGCTCTGAATGTTGCAAGTCTCTACTCATAAAGGCAATCGGTTGCTCGAACCCTTTGAAGTTCTTCTGGAGCAACACACCGGCAATGGTGTCTTTTGAGGCAAAGGAAAAGATCATGAAATCTTTCGTGTAATCCGGGCTGACTAAGACAGGTGATCTAGTGATGGAATCCTTTATGGTGTCAAAAGCATTTTTTCCTTCATCTATCCATATGAACTTAGCATTCTTTTTTAGGAGAGATTGCATAGGTTTCACGAGTTCAGCAAGGTTGGGAATGAATCTCCTTATGAAATTTATATGGCCATTGAATGATTGGAGACCCTTAACATTTCTTGGAAGGGGAATCTTTTGTATAGCCTCGATTCTCTCGAGGTCAATCTTAACCCTGTCTTTGTTAATGATGTGACCCAAAAGTTTTCCTTCTTCAATACCCAAAACTGACTTAGTCGGATTTAAAGAAATGCCATATTCTCTGCATCATTGAAAAACTTTCCTAAGGTGGTCAATATGGCTGGATCTTTCCTTGGAAAAGACAGTCAAATCATCCTGATATATTTCAATAATTTTGCCTATCAATTCATTAAAAGCATAATCCATGGCCCTCTGGAAAGTGGCCCCAGCATTTGTGAGACCAAAAGGCATTCTCAGGTATTCGAAAGTTCCCCAAGGGGTTGTGAATGTCGTTTTGTGCCTATCCTCCTCTTTGATAACAAATTGGTTGTAGCCTGAAAATCCATCAAGCATGGACATCATCGTAGATCCAATGACCCGTTGGAGGAGGGTCTCCATGTTGGGGAGTGGATAATTATCTTTCTGGCAGGCTATGTTAAGATTTCTAAAATCAATGCATATCCTGATACTCCCATTCTTCTTCCTTACCACAACTATGTTGGAGCACCATGATGTATGTCGGGTAGGTGCTATAATACCTGCTGCCAACATTTTCTCTAATTCCTGCTTAACAATAGGGGCCAACTTGGGATTTATTTGCCTAAGTTTTTGGCGGAAAGGTTTTACATTTTGCATTTCTGGTTTTAGAGGGATGGCATGTTGGAAAACATCCTCCCTATAAGCTTTTAGCTCACCATATGTAAATGCAAAAATGTCTCTATATTCTTTTACCAAGTTTATTAGAGCATTCCTTTCCTTTTCAGAAGTTCCTTTTCCTATTTTTATGATTTTTGGATGTGTTTCCGATCCAATGTTCACCTAAATGTAATCACCAGGTTTCAATTGGTTGATGCTATTTTTCTTTCCATCTTGCCTGTCAAAAATGTTTTCTAGCTTAGTAGATCCATGTGACATAGGGTTCAGGTTTTGGCTGTCTTCTCGATACTGCTAACCTTCCTCCTGCCTATTTATCTTGAAATATGAGAACTCACCAACTTCTTAATAAATTTCAGAATCTGTTCATCATCTTTGAAAATTTGCCAGTGGGTTATGTTATCTGGGACTGATGGCCAATAATTAATCTCAAGGGTACAATCTCCATTCAACATTTCTTCTGAAGGTTGGAGGGTAGATGCTGCAACTGCCAATCTATCTGCCATACTATTTTCTTCCCTATGGATTGCTTTTATGTCTAGTGCATCAAAGTACTCCATGGTGTCCCATATTGCATCCGACACCCGTATGCTCTACCAACCTGAAAAGGTTGGGCTAGTACTCAGAAAGGTGCTTGATTTGATAAATTTCTATAACATAATAAAACTTTTACCCCGCAACCAACGAACCGACGTTGCTTCGATAATACTTAAAGTGCTATTCTGGGAGGTGGATCCGGAGTGCCGTTGTTCAGACTTCGAGGGTGGTTTAAACATTGGACACTTATCCTCTTGATAACTGGACGGTCTGTCAGATCACCGTGAATAGCCACTAAAAGTATTTCTTCCGGTGGGACGTTTTATCCTTGTTTCTTGCCAGCCTAATAATCAAGATCATTTAAAACTTTCAAATAAACCAAGATAATTTGCAAAACGATCTCACGAACATATCTTTCGAACTCTTGTATCAAGCAACCCAAGCACTTAAGCAATTTTTGACTCCATAAGGCACTGGTCCTTGACATCATATTTTAATTTGCTTATTATCTATTTGGAGTACTTCTTGTTAATTTTCCATATGTGAGTGACTTGTACTTAAAATTCTTCAAGTGATTGTGCATCAAGTTATCTCGTTATTCAACCTTGGGAAATGTCTACAATTCACATCTAAGCTGAATCCAGCTTCATGAAGATCTTTTCTATAACGGCCATGACTGGGTGTCCAGCTAACCGTAATTTGAGGTTCTAAGGGAAACTTAGAATTAGTTGTCCCTTACTCCATCTCACATCACAACTCGTAGGCTCGTGAGTAATTTAATCATTACATTTATTTTCATGGCCAACAGTCTTTGGATTTAGCATACATTTAACCATTTGTTTTTTTTTAGGCCTTTATGACCCTTTTTGGATTTTGTATGTGCTTAGAAGCACAACTAGTTGCAGCTTACATCCAGGGTACTTTAACATTTCAATTTCCATAGCCGTTTTTCATTGTGCTGAGAAGCACAGTTTTAATTTATTTCCATGGGCTTGCATTAAAGATAAGATAAGAGTTTTGATATGCATGTAATGATGGTAGTACTATTTGCTTCAGGTTTTAGCCAACACAACTCAAGCAACAACTTGGAGCCGAGACACAACTAATAGGGATGCTATCCAACAAAGAGGAAAACGTGGGGAGGTCCTCGATATCACAGAATAAAGTGTAAGTCAAGGTAAAAAGAAGGATGGAAAAGAACGGATGGATGGGGAAAGTGAAAGGTGGTGCCAAACTAGCAAGCCATAAACGGTGGTAATGATCATGTCCATTCTCCTAAGGAGGGTGAAACCAATGAGTATAGACAAGAAATTCATATTCGGAGTAAAACAGATCATTTAGATATTCATTGAAACAACCATGTCCATATAACATATAATATATATATATACATATACCTCCAGATCATAACCACTAGATACCAAGTCAAACTACCAAAATGAGAAAAAGAGCAATCAAATCATAACCAATGCTCATCCATATACATCCCAGGTCATATACCTGCATATACCATCTGAACCATCCACTATCACTGGAACATTGTTGTTGTACACATTTGGGCAGTATCATACTGCTCTGTATGGAAAAAATGGCTACATCGGTCATCAAATATGAGGTCACGAGGCTCAATCATGGCATAAGGTTGTACTATATGCTCTAGGGTTGTATGAAAGTATGAGTGATCCTGGAAAAAATGCTCATCAGATGCCAATCTCAAGCATCTCAATGTAAAGGACTGGCTGAGAAAAATACTGGAATCCGCTCTGAAGATATGGTAGCCCCGACTACTATAAATGTGATAACATCTGGCTCTAGCTGGGACGAGTGCTCTGCTGAATAAAGCGCTTGAGAACCTCAGAATATCTGGTCCTCATCACTCTGCTACTCGAATCCTCAAACATGCACTTTCACTTTGCATCATCTTCAGAATGTACCTATTATCCGCAAAATTCAAAGAACTATACCAAACTCGCAGACCGGTCGTCAGTAACATGCATGTATATACAAAAAATATCAAATAATAGTACTGAAATAAAATAAATTATTTTACTAACAGAAATTCAAATTTTCATTATTATTTTGCATGAACAGATAAAAGGAAGATTCTCAAGACTACCTACTAGCTTCGAAAGAGAGCTTAAAAAGGTGCCAGACTCAATGGAAAAAATACTAAACTACTGCTCAAGTGAGCTTATTCAGCTCCTACCTACTCTAAGCTACCAAGCAAGAAAGAAGTCCAGAACTAAGTCAAGTAAGGGATGTAATCCCTTAACTCTCTCTTATTGATAGGAAGTAAAATACGTTGCCCACTACTAGTGGCTAGAAAACACATGTCTCTGATACATCACTCAACCGTGAAGGGTCTTGTTATCACACAACTTGTAGTTGTCCCTAGTGGTATCCTATCCGGGATGGTAGAGGATATGGACAACTAAAGATGTGACCCAAGAGATGCCACGGTTCCCAATGAAAGTTGGGAGTCACATCAACCGAGGCACTCTTCACTTTAGATCAAGTTAAACCCAGACCAAGGGGGAGACCCTATAACCAATCAAAGATGATTGGACCCAAACAAAGGTTTCTAAGGATATGTAAATGACAAGTTACGGAAACCAATGCAAGGTTAGGTGGACCTAGAAGTTTAAGTATGGTTGAAGGAGGCTTAAGAAGTGAGCGGTATTTCAACCAATGAATGCTTTAGGCCACATGATGAAGTAAGATGATAAGATCCAGTACCATGAAGTACACAAGTGGGGCCTACTTTCCTTGGGATATGTAAATGGATTAAATGGGACCCACAAGACGAAGTTAGGGGCGCAAATGGTACTAAGGGGTATGCAAAGACTAGATCTAAGGATCTAAGGTAAAATTAGAGATACCTGCATATGGGATCTAAGACTTGACACAACTCACAAGGAGTGCGAATTGCCCTAGGTGGACTAGTGCCTTGAAGGATGGGTTAATGGAGTCAAAAGAGATGTCAACTTGTAGATTGGGACACCTAGGATGCAAATCAAGTGGGCTAATTTAGATGTGATGGTTGGATCTTACTAGATCTAATGTTTCATGATGTGACCCAAGTGGACAACAATCCCTTAAAACAAGGAATGCTACCCCCAAGGCAGATCTTCACAAAATGAGACACTAGATGTAGGTTTCAAGGTATGCTCTTTCCAAATCCAATGGAATCTCAACTACCCAAGTTCTAGAAGTGGACAAACTAAATCACCCAAGGAGTGCGACTTTGCCCAAGGAGGGCTAAAAGCATGGTAAGGTGTGTCAAATCAAGTCCAATGGCTACCAAAATGTAGATCCAAGTAGTTTAGGCAAGTATTAATTTGGATCTTGAAAATCATGGGCATCCAATGGCTAGATCTCCATAGATTTGAGATTGAAAGTGCATTACCAAATTGACCCAAGTGGGGCACAACCCTCAAAATGAGGAATGGGGCCCACAAGGCAAAAATCAACAAGGTAAAACACGAGGGGTAGGTTATCAAGTGAGGAGAGTGAATCAAGTGGGATCTCACCTACCCATGTGCTAGATCTAACCCAACTAGCTTCTCCCAAGGGGTATGATTTGCCTCAAGAGGGCTACTTTGCCTTGAAAAGTGTGTTAAATGGAACCCAATCACCACCAAACTATAGATCCGAATTGTCGTGGATACTATAGAGATGGGTTTTTAATATCTTTTCAAAAGCTTGGCTAGATCCAAGTAGATCTAAGAAAAAACAAAATGAGAGTTTTAATTTTAATGTAATTTTGACCAATGGGGTGGATAGCAAGCGAAATCAATACGTACCTTGTAGATCTTACCTCAAAAGCTTGCGGCCTCTTAGCATATGGAGAATTCTTGCCCTAGTTACAATTCCAAGCTTGATCCAAGTGTTTTCAACCAATAACATTCAAACCTTTGGAGGAAATATGTCTCATGAAAACCTGCAAATCAAACTACATCAAGTTAGATTTGATCTACAAACCCATAAGATCTAAGCATGTCATATCAAGAAAGCAATCAATGGACAAAGCACAATTGAAAAACTCCCTCTCTATGAAGTCGATTTGCCCATGGGGGATGTGAGCAACCCCTACAATCTTCCCACAAAGCAAAAACAATGAGCTAGCTTGAGCAATTCGGCCTCCCTCTCTTGAAGTTGATTTCACTTGAAAAGCAAACAATGTCTAGAAGCAAGATATCCAAGAATACTTGCAAGAGCAACCCAATCAAAGCCAAGAAGTAGATCTCCAAAATATTCTTTTATTCCAAGTTTTCCAGAGTCCAAAGGTGAGCTATACAATAGGGAGTCTCCTCCTTATATAGGATAATAAAGACCAAAACTCTAGATCTCAAAACCACTTTACAACAAAATGAGTGGTTGAGATTAAAAGATCTCAATACATAATCAATGGCTAATAATGAACCATAACAATATATCACATGGATCACTCAAAAGGTGATGACGTCATAGCTAAATGGTACAAAGTGAGGGTGACGTCATGCTCTAAAGGGGGCAAAATAAAATGGGCCCACCTCATATGACTAGGACATGACTCATGAAGCACATGGTGGGGCTAGGAGGCATCAATCCTTGCTAGCTCATCCCCATGGCACAATAAAATAATATAATATGTCCAAAATAAATACAAATGATCAAATCTGTCCTCAAAATCTGTGACAGACATGCAGTAAAAGGCCTCCTGTGGCCTCTGTGGACCCACCCAAGTGATGAAAACTGGCTGGAAGATAGGGGGTTCACCCTGGAAGACCTCTGTGAAAACCAAGTTCCAAAACCTTGCCTCAATTGCCTAATCGAATTCCTTAGTGACCCTTTTATCCCATTCCTGGACTACCTTGGTAACTGTGAAAGTGTTGAAACTACCTCCTAGGGCTCCTGCGCTGTCAAATTGAGCCCACTAGGCTCTCCAGAAGGGGGGGTAAATGATAATATCAAGTGGCTGGACCACCCCCCCCTCATACAGCGCCCTAGGTGAACTGGCCTCTCATGGTCCCTGCTGCTCAGGATGGGAAATCAGCCCCAAATCTGGTCAACAAGTGAAAAAATGCATCTATCACTGTCAGAAGTGCCCGGAACTGAATGATAAGTGTCTCATTAGATCCAGAAGACCCAAATATACTAAGAATGTGTACTCATACACCATGGGTTTTCCCTGATGGGCTAGATGTAGGGTGCACCATATATGGACAGTGTATAATCTGATGATTTGAAGTAATAATAAAACCTGCTGAACTGCATCAATCATCATCTGAATCATTTGTCCATCATATAGCATTATCATCAAGAGTATGTGGGACCATTAATCATCATCCATAAGCATACATGGCCCACATCATCACGGATCCCAAGAAATGACCATAGTCAAATTAGGTTTGACTAGGTCAATATATAACCAAGGATAAATCATATCAATAGACTAAGACATGTTCCTCTAATCATACTCATAGCTTAACTTAAAGCATAACATCATTTAGTGGCATTAATCATATTTGTTCATTCTGTTGTTATTTATATTTACTTGCACAATAGCTTAAATGACAAACTCACCCATCGGACATGGTCTTACTGTTAGCTAAGGATGAAGGCTAGGAAAAAGGTTGGGCAAAGGGGGTGACTTGTCTAAACTCAACTAAAAGACACTTTGGACTGGGAGAAAGGGGGAGCTACAAACTCTGTGCTGGACAAAATAATCACGGGGGATGGCTGTGCCTCACAAATGGTTAAGTTGTTTAGAGAGTGCTTATTCAACTTAGGCATCATGTCCACATCAAGCTGATCCAAGTTCATTAGGATTATTCAATTTCATTTCATGGCCATTTTGGCCTACATAACCCTTCGGATCTCAGGTGTGCTGATAAGCACAACTAATCGCAGCTTGCATCCAGGGCATGTTTACATATACATATAAGGTCAGCAATTGTTTAGATATAGCATTTAAGAACCATTGCTTTTTGGACCTTTCTTATACTCTTCGAGGAGTATTTTTAGCAGTACATCGCTCTTGCCCTTTTTAGTTTCCATGGGTGAATCTATATAAGTTTCCATAAGTAGTACATGAGCTTTCAGTTTTAGCCAACCACATCTCAAGTGACTAGGGGGGGTTCGGGCCAGTGTCAAACATCCGGATAATTGACCAGAATGATTTAGGCCTACAATCCAACTTACCAAAGGCAGGTTTTGTCACCAACTCAGAGCCGAGACACTAAACATACAAGGATGCGGTCCAAACACAGAGGTAGAAAATGGGAAGTCCTCAATATCAGAAAGTCAAGTAAGACAAGTCATGGGTTAAAGCCAAATAAAGAAAGTCATGGATGGATGGAGTCAAATGATGGTGAAGCCTAAGCTAGCAGACAAATGGTGTCAAGGAAGACCATATCTATGCAAGGTAGTGAACCAGTGAGTTTTGTCAAACAACCTAAATGTGCAAGTAAAATGTTCATTTTATAATTTATCATCAAGATAGTTTATTTTATAAAGTTTGCCACATATACCAAACCAATGCTGTGAACACGACTAAAACAACAAGATAATAATCCATAATCAATGATCAGGAATCCATAGGTCATACAATATCATCACAAGAATAATCATCATATACCATCTGAAACACTACTGCAATACATCTCTATGCACTGAACTGAAACTGTATGGAATAAAGGATCACATCGGTCATCAAATCTGAACTCTCAAGGCTCATCCTTGACACAAGGTCTAACATAAGTCTGAATAATACACTGCTCTGATCATGAGTGATCTCAAAATATAAAGTCATCATAGCCAAGCTCTAAAACATCGAAGCTCTGGAATGTGCAGATATCTGCTAAGCAAGAATAGTAGCCTTGCTATTATGGTGTGATAACAGGTCGCACCCAAATGTCATCAGCTTGCCCAGATCTTATATATAATAAATGGTTTGGGATGATGACTTGATGACCAGTATAAAATCTACCCCTGTTCACAGACTCGGGGTAATTTCAATGTTGCGCACAGGAATAGGATGGACCTCAGCATGGTTTTGCAGTTGTGGGGTGACAATTCTTGAGCTCCTTCGAGAAGGAACTGCATCAAACCTGGGTGGACCACCATCTATAGGAATAGCTACCCTACTAATTAAGACTTCTCTAATCTCTCTTCTCGTCTCCTGAACATCTATGTTCGGCTTCTCCTCTTGTGGGTTAGTGATATACTTAGGTTCTTCCCCCATAGTCCAAAAATATCTAAAACTCTGCTCTTCCAGGAAAAAAGGCATATGTGATTGATCATTGCTATGACTAGTGCCTTCCCTTGAAGGTACTGGGATGCTCATGGTTGAAAATTATGAAGAAATAGGAATGTGAGAAAGATCATTTTCTTGTTGATTAGGCAATTCAGGTGGTAGCAAAAAATTAGGGATGTGAGGATACGCAGATAAAGCATTGATTTGATTAAAAGAAAGAGATTCCTGAAAGATAGTAAGATTGTTTAAAGTAAATTCTCCTTTAGGGGCATCATTAATTTAAGGCATCCTCCTGCCAACTTCCATAATTAGTATTAGTTTGTCTTGATAAAAAATATTCGAGAAGTTGGGGAGGCAAATGATTATGAATGTCTGTAAGATTGGAAGAATTAAAATTATTCCCTCCATTCTCACTTTCCAAATTTGAATCATTCAAGGCTATGTACTCCCTAACATTTCTAGGTCTATCCCTGCCTTAGCTTATGTCATTTAGATCCTCTACAACTTCAGGTGTTTGATTTATATTAACTTGTTCTTGATTTACTTCATTATTAAGCTCATGACCTTGAAGTTGGTTTTCATTTATACTCCTTAATTCCCAGAGTTCTTCAGAAACTTCATTTAAATGCAATTCCAGATTGATTCTCCTAGCAAGCTCGATTGGCCCCTCTTCTTCCTCAGAAGAATCAGTTTCTCCCATTACCATGAACACATTTTCTGACATTTCCCAAATTTCATCATCATTTATAATCATCCCAGCCTTGGCATTATTCATAAGGTCATCCCCATAAGTATTCTTTATCCCATCTTCAAAAGTTTCCAAGTGTTTGTCAATGAAAGGCTCTCTGTTGATTCGAATTAAGGCACAATCTGAGTTAGGGACACAGATATAAGATAAATCCATCATAAGATATCCACCTAAACCAGTTGCCCACTTCCTAGATAAAAGCATTCCATATGCTGGGGGAAATCAATTACAACAACATCCATCATGGTGGATATGTCTGAGCATGCAAGAAGATCAGCCCTTAAGTTTTTAATCAAACCATAGGTCTGTACATGTCTAGAATCTATGTCACAAACATTCCCATAAGGTCTGGTGACCTCCAAACCCATTTCCTTCATGACATGCAAAGGAATGACATTCATGGCGGCTCCAAAATCTAACATGTAATTGTGAAGGAGCACATTCTGAATGTGTAAGGTGAGGTAGAATGAAGGGTGACCACCACTTTTCCTTTCATAAATAGCAGATTGAATGTTGATGGGTGGATCCTTTTCAACTCTTCTTATTTCTTTTCCACTAAGACTCTGTATATGACACGATTCATAAACAACCTCAGTGTCTTTCTTTTTGTTTATGCCTTCAAAAAATTCTTCTACTTGGCCTCTGACTGAGTTAGGGACATAGATATAAGATAAATCCATCATAAGATATCCACCTAAACCAACTGCCCACTTCCTAGATAAAAGCATTCCATATGCTGGGGGAAATCAATTACAACAACATCCATCATGGTGGAGATGTTTGAGCATGCAAAAAGATCAGCCCTTAAGTTTTTAATCAAACCATAGGTTTGTACACGTCTAGAATCTATTCCACAAACATTCCCATAAGGTCTGGTGACCTCCAAACCCATTTCCTTCATGACATGCAAAGGCATGACATTCATGGCGGCTCCAGAATCTACCATGTAATTGTGAAGGAGCACATTCTGAATGTGTAAGGTGAGGTAGAATGAAGGGTGACCACCACTTTTCCTTTCATAAATAGCAGATTGAATGTTGATGGGTGGATCCTTTTCAACTCTTCTTATTTCTTTTCCACTAAGACTCTGTATATGACACGATTCATAAACAACCTCAGAGTCTTTCGTTTTGTTTATGCCTTCAAAAAATTCTTCTACTTAGCCTTTGATTGAGTTAGGGACACAGATATAAGATAAATCCATCATAAGATATCCACCTAAACTAGCTACCCACTTCCTAGATAAAAGCATTCCATATGCTTGGGGAAATCAATTACAACAACATCCATCATGGTGGAGATGTCTAAGCATGCAAAAAGATCAGCCCTTAAGTTTTTAATCAAACCATAGGTCTATACACGTCTAAGAATCTATGCCACAAACATTCCCATAAGGTCTGGTGACCTCCAAACCCATTTCTTTCATGACATGCAAAGGCATGACATTCATGGCGGCTCCAGAATCTAACATGTAATTGTGAAGGAGCACATTCTGAATGTGTAAGGTCAGGTAGAATGAAGGGTGACCACCACTTTTCCATTCATAAATAGCAGATTGAATGTTGATGGGTGGATCCTTTTCAACTCTTCTTATTTATTTTCCACTAAGACTTTGTATATGACACGATTCATAAACAACCTCAGAGTCTTTCTTTTTGTTTATGCCTTCAAAAAATTCTTCTACTTGGCCTCTGACTGAAGGGACTTGTTATCACATTTATAGTAGCTGGGGCTACCATATCTTCTGATCAGATTCCAGTCGTTTTTTCAGCCAGTCCTTTACACTGAGATGCTTGAGATGAGCATCAGATGAGCATTCATTCCAGGATCACTTATGTTTCAGAGCAACCCATTAGCAGTTTGTTCAACCTTGTGCCATGACTAAGTCTTAGGAACTCAGATTTGATGACCAATGTAGCCATTTTTGCCATACATAGCAGTATGCAGTGCCCAGATATGCAGCAGCAGGTTTCCAGCTGACAGATGATGGTTCAGGTAGTTGGTACAAGTATATGACCAGGCAGTTATATGGTTGTGTATTGGTTTATTATTGCTTTGTAGGTTATCCTTGTAGCTTGATTTAGCATTTAGTGGTCATGACTTGGCGGTCTATTTATATATTATCGACATGGTTGTTTACTTATATCTATATAGTCCCGTTTGCTCAGAATGTATGAAGTTCTTGTCTATATTCATTGGTTTCACCCTCCCTAGGAGAATGGAGGTGATCATTCCCACCAGTATATGGCTTGCTAGTGTTGGCACCACCTTTTCACTTTCCTCATCCATTCGTCACCATCTAGTCTCATTGATTCCTTGACTTACACCTTAGCCTATGATATGGAGGATTCCCTCACTCTTGCCTCTTTGTTGGATAGCATCCCTGTTTAGTTGTGTCTCGGCTCTAAGTTGTGTAAGTTGTGTTGGCTAAAACTTGAAGCAGATAAGACTACCATCATTATATGTCTATGGAAACTATTGTATATCTACTGTAAATGCCCATTGAAATGGAATTCAAAACTTGTGTTTCTAAACACAATGAAATAAGGGCCATGGAAATGAATGAAATGTAAACTCCCCAATGAAGGGAAATGAAAGGCCAAATAAAAGAAATGGTTAAATGTATGCTAAATCCAAAGATTGTTGGCTAGTGAAATTAAATGAATGAAAGGCCCAAAAAGCAGTGGTTAAATATATGCTATATCCAATGACTGTTGGCCTTAGACTGTAATGATTATTTCCTCATGGAGCTTGCAGATTGTGATATGAGATGGAGTAAGGGACAACTAATTCTAAGTGTCCCCTAGAGTCTCGAGTTACGGTCTGCTGAGCACCTAGTCATGGTGGCTCTAGAAAAGATCCTCACGGAGCTAAGTTAGCTTGGATGTGAGTTGTAGACTTCTGCCAAGGTTGAATAAGCACTTCCCAAACAAATTATCCCATTTGAGAGACACTGCCATCCCCTGTGTTATTTTTATCCAACATACGCTTGAGTGCCCCTATATCCAAAGTATCATGGTGTTAAGATTGTATAGTCATCCCTTAGCCTTGCCTCTCATCCATCCATCTTCACCCACTACTAGCAAATTGATCGCAACCATGAAGTGAGTATATTCTTGAGGTTCTATTCTGAGCTATTATTATTATTTATAAAGTTTACATTCAATATCTTGTTTTAAAGCGCCAATGAAATGATACTTTGTGTTTATAATCTTGTTATTTCAATAATTGAAGCATGTCATATCCAATTACACTTGCAGCATTTTGATGTTTCATCCTGGGTCATATTATGGGTCAGTTTGACCTGGTCAAACCCAGTTTGACCAAGTCAACCACAGGACATGAGATGCATTAGACCAGTGATGTTAGAGATTGATGATATATGGTCTTTATTTTCCCACCAGGTGGTTCCATGCAGTAGTTACAGGTTTCAGATGGTGATCTGGGATATTTTTATGATTTTGATCATTTACAGATTATTATTTTTTATCTGTTCGGGCATGGTTATGATATTATATGATTATGAGTCGCCAGGTGAACTACCGAAGTAATTCACCGAAAGGCCCCTCATGAGGACATCTTCATCAGATGCTCCATATGCGTTCATGTGTTCCCAAACTTTGTCTATATGGTCTTCTATGGTTATAGTTGAGTTTCCATCAAACTTAGGAACTTTTTCAAAATACTTTTCAGGCATGTCATGGGGTACTCCCTGGATTTGAGAAAATTTTAAAGGAGAGGCTTTAGCCTTTCTTTCAAAAATCCTAGGATTCTGTGGAGGATTGTTTTGGTTTCCACTAACGTTTGTACCATCCATTGGACTAGATGTAGATGAAGGAGATCCTAAAAGGTGACTCGGTGAAGTGTTAGGATTAGAAATCTTCCAAAAGAAGTTGGATGAATTCTCTTTAAGTTGTCTTCGATTCCAAGTATAAGTTAAAGGGATTCCTTCAGAATTGTTTGGACGATTTAGGAACTTAAGATTTATATGTTGGGTTCGTTCCTTAGCAGAGTTGCGGGGTGGAGTCACCAGGTGAACTATCGAAGTAATTCACCGAAAGGTAAAATGTCATAGGAGAGGTGAGATGAGTGAATTAGGTTGGTGATTAATTTAATTGTGCAATGGATAAATGTATTCACCAAAGTAAAAGACCGGATGCTATAAGATATGAAATAATGCACAGACACTCGAAGACCTCGAAGGTAAGCCTCTACCTCCCCGGCAACGGCGCCAAAATGTTATCACACAACTCGTAGTTGCCCCAGTGGATGATCCTATACAGGACGACAGAGGGGACGGGAAACCAAAGAGGTGACACAAGAGGGCCTCGATCCACAAGATGGATTGGTTGTCACGTCAATCCATGCACTCTTCACTTTGTGCTATCCAAGCCCTCGATAGCAATGGGGGAGACCCAGATCAGCTCCTGATAGGAGAGATCTAGCCAAGACACCATATCAAATCAGATGAATGAAGTACGTAAGGTGTAAGGTATTATGAACCCTAGATCTATGGATGAAGTCACAAGATGAGTTAAGGTTGGATCAAGAGACTTAAAAGACATAAATTTGATCCAATATTAAAGTACAGGTGACTTATGGGTTTTAAAGAAAGATCCAAGATCAAGGTACTAGCAAAAATAGAAATTTCTCATGCCTTGGGAAACGTGTCCAAGGTAGAAGAGTTAAAATTAAGATGAAGCTATCCAGTACACTTAGATTAGACTTGATAGAGAGTATGACAGTATCTAAAATCACAAGCCCGAAAGATGCTCACACAATCCAGAAAAAAGGCAAAAAACAAGAGGGCACAAGGATTTAATGACCAGTGCCTAGGGATTTGGGCCACATGGAGTCCCTCAAGGGTGACGCCCTTGAGAAGCCACTTTGGGTTAGGACTAAAGAGAAATACCCAGAATATTTCGCCAAGATTCCAAATTAAACGAGCCAAGGAATTTTTAGAAGAAAAAGCAGCTTAGGGTTTGTAAAAGAAATAGTAGTAGACAGATGGGATAGTTGAATAACCCAAGAAAAACAAAAGTACTTACCTCTTATGACTTGCAGATGCCTAGTGCAATGATGTTCCAACTCCCTCAAAGCAACTCCAACTTGATTTGACAACGCCCAAGATGAAATCGATTTTCCTCCAATAACAAGTGTGCCTCCCTTCCAGCAGATGACAATCTCTATGAGAATTGATTAATAGAAATGGAAGTAAATGATGCAAGAGTAATTAGATAGCATAAATATTGATCAAAGATACAATAAGAACTACTCCCTGATTATTTTACTCATTTAGTGAAGAGATCCAGAGAAGCCCCACGAAATCCTCAGTGAAGTCGCCCTCCTATAGAGCACGCATCAAGCAAAACGTCTAGCATGGAAAACTTATCAAACAATGAAGATTTGACATGATATCAGAGCTACAATCAAGCACGAGAACAATCTAGAACAAAGGCACAAGATTTTTCCCAAAATAATTCTTTATTATCAAAAATCTAGAGCCAAAAGTCCCTTTACAATGAGGGGGGTCTCTCCTTTAAATAGGAATGAAGGAGATGAAACCCCTAACCACCTTTTTAACGAGTGGTTGAGATCAAAAGACACATAAGTGATAATCAATGGCTATGATGAGCCCAAATACAAATCACACAGATCAACTCAAAAATAGAGGGGGCGCACTCACTAAGTCGCCCTAGGGGGGACGCACCACATGAAAGTGACTAGACAACATGACATAAGCACATGTTGGGGCTAGGAGGTGTACTCATCCTTCTCTAGCATGCCCCCATGGAAAAATAACACATAATAACTCATCATGATACAATATTGTGACCATATGGCCAAATCGTGCCCCCTCAATGACATAATAAAAATATAAAATGATAGTATGAAGTGTGTGTGGGCCCCACTGAATGTTGTAGACTGCTTTGGAAGGTGTGGGATGCATCACACAAATCATCTAAATCAACCTCATGCCATTTCCTTGCCTCAATAGCCCAAATCGAATTTCTCAGTAACCATTTTTACCAATTTTTATCCTCAGAAAAATCACTCGTGAAAGAATAAAATGCTTGTAGCTCATTGCTTGGTACCCCGGAGCCAGAAATGACTTCATCAAAATGTCTGGGAGCATGGTAATATGGTAAGAACAAATGGATGGACCCCCTGCTCCCTCTGTAGCGCCCTAGGTGATCCAAATAACAAATCAAAATGTGTTGCCAGGCCATTTTAAATGGCAATATGTAATAAAGTGATAATCTGAGTATAATCTCGTCCGAAAGTGCCTATAATTGAAAACTGAGTATCCCAATGGATTTAGAAAGTCCAAATGTACTAGAGATGAGTACCCATACACCCTGTGGCTATATGTATAATCATCTGTAATCACAACCATGCCTAGACAAATAAAAACAATGGTCTGCAAATAATAATAATAATCATAAAAACCATCAAACCATCATCTGAAATCTGTGTCTGTTGCATGGAACCATCAAATGGGTATATAAGGACCATAAACCATCATCATCAAACATCACTGGTACAATTCAACTCAGATCCTCTGGTTGACTTGGTCAAATTGGGTTTGACCAGGTCAAGACTGATCACAATATGATCCAGGCTCAATCTGCCTGATGCTGCAAGTGCAAATGGTTAAAGTATGCTCTTTTTAATCATCCTGATAGTAAGACTCAAAGTATGAAGTAGCATATCACTGGCGGTTTAAGCAATAATAACATCAAATATAAGTTAAAACAATCGATTACTCAAAATAGAACCTCAAGAATATACTCATTTCATGGCTGCGATCAATTTTCTAGAATTGGGTGAAAGTGAAAAAAGGCAAGGCAAGGATAAAGCCATGACTATAGTGACTTAACACTGTGATATTTTGGATAAGGGAGAAAGGGAATACACACTTAAGCTTATGTTGGATAATAAAAACACAGGGGATGCCAGTGTCTCATAAATGGAATAAGTTATTTAGAGAGGTGCGTATTCAACCTTGGCAAATGTCTACAACTCACATCCAAGTTGAATCCAACTCCGTGAGGATCTTTTCTAGAACCGCCATGACTAGGTGTCCGACTAACCGTAATTTGAGGCTCTAGGGGACACTTAACATTAGTTGTGCTTTACTCCATCTCACATCACAAACCGTAGGCTCCATGAGGAATTTAATCATTACATTTATTTTCATGGCCAACAGTGTTTGGATTTAGCATACATTTAACCACTACTTTTTTTTAGGCGTTTATGACCCTTTTTGGATTTTGCATGTGCTTAGAAGCACAACTAGTTGCAGCTTACATCCATGGTACTTTAACAATTCAATTTCCATAGCCCGTTTTCATTGTGTTGAGAAACACAGTTTTAATTTATTTCCATGGGCTTGCATAAAAGATAAGATAAGAGTTTCCATATTGATGTAATGATGGTAGTACTATTTGCTTCAGGTTTTAGCCAACACAACTCAAACAACAACACAGAGCCGAGACACAAACTAACATGGATGCTATCCAACAAAGAGGCAAAAGTGGGGAGGTCCTTGATATCATAGGCTAAAGTGTAAGTCAAGGTAAAAACAAGGATGGAAAAGAATGGATGGATGGGGAAAGTGAAAGGTGGTGCCAAACTAGCAAGCCATAAGCGGTGGTAATGATCACGTCCATTCTCCTAAGGAGGCTGAAACCAATGAGTATAGAAAAGAACTTCATATTCTGAGCAAAACAAATCATTTAGATATTCATTGAAACAACCATGTCCATATAACATATATATATATATACCGCTAGATCATAACCACTAGATACTAAGTCAAACTACCAAAATGAGAAAAAGAGCAATCAAATCATAACCAATGCTCATCCATATACCTGTTGGGTCATATACCTGCATATACCATCTGATCCATCCACTGTCACTGGAACACTACTGCTGTACACATCTGGAAAATATCATACTGCTCTGTATGGCAAAAATGGCTACATTGGTCATCAAATATGAGGTCATGAGGCTCAATCATGGCATAAGGTTGTACTATCTGCTTTGGGGCTGTATGAAAGATGAGTCATCCTGGAAAAAATGCTCATCAGATGTCGATCTCAAGCATCTCAATGTAAAGGACTGGCTGAAAAAAATACTGGAATCCGATCTAAAGATATGGTAGCCCCGACTACTATAAATGTGATAAGAGGTGTGTTACCAACTATCTTGTACCATAGTTGGACTTCTTGTGAGCCGCAAGTTTCATGAACATATCAAGTGTTCATAATTAGTGTTCAGAAGTTCAGAAGACTCTTTTGTAATAATTGCATGTCCAAACCCCCATGGGGAATTGTAATAAGTTGGTCTAAGCATGGTCATTTTGTAAAAGACTTGGCCTACCTTAGGTTTGGCTATCAAGGGGATACTCTAGAGTGTTTTTTCCTTAGGAATTATGTGTTGTGCTTCAGTGGCGTATAATTCCCGACTTTTTACTCACACCTCCAAAGCTGGAGTATTTACCATGGTGGTCAAACCTAGGGAGGTTATTAAATTCTATGTGTCTATGTATTTTTCACATGCTAGCCATAAATAATAAGTCGTATGGACATGCACTAGGGCCCCTAGGAGTTTGAGTTGATTCTGATTAAAATATTTTTTTTTCCGTAAAATTAGACCATTTTTTAATGGTTTAATTGGAAAATTTCAAAGTGTAATAAAAGCATGGTCTGGAGGAGAAATTTTGCGTGGGGATGCTTGTTTTCACCCTCAAAGCGTCCTCTTTAACCTAAGACCCACTTTTCCTAGGTTTCAGGCAATTGAATTGTCATTTGTGGCATTTTTTCTTAAAGTGGCGACAAAATGGCATTTAGATGCTAAATGTGCTACAAATTGCACAAAAAGACAAAGGTTGGAAAATCAAAAAACATGTTTAAAACATGAGGGAAAACGTGGCATAATAGTTTATCATGAAGGGAAATCATATCAAATGGTTAAAGCATGGTTTAAAAGTCAAAATATTAATGTGGTGAGTGATATCATATTAGAGGTGCGCTTTCCTTCCTCACGTGGGCGTCACTTCACATGTGGCCACTCGTAAAGATTGGGTGATGATTCCAAGGTGAAGAGAGGCTCCCTTCTCATGAGGTGGCAGCCACCTCATCACCCCACACCAACCAAAGCTCTAAGTTAACTTAATTCAACGCATTGTTATTTGCCTAAATCGTGGATGCGCCCCCCTCCTTTTGTATTTGGCTATTTAAGTGAGGCTTGCTCCATTGCTCAAGGGTGGATGCAAGAAACCTCTGTTGCTATTGTAATGTCATGCTTTTGTGCATTTTATGAATAATATTGAGGCTTTGGAGGTCCATTGGTGCATGTCGTGAATGGTGTGAGCTTGATGAGGTAATCTTGTTCTAATTTCTTCATGCATTGTGTAAATTTGGTAATCAATCTGGCTTAGAGGGTTATTCCAAAACACATAGAGTAAATATTTGTTGTCTTCAATTTATTTACTTACTATTTTGCATCTAGAATTTCAAGAGTAGCATGTTATAGTAAGTTATATTGCTCTTTTGATTTTTATTTGTGAAATGTACCAGATTTGATCCTTCTTTTTACAAGTGTGAATATGCTTTCAGGTTACTCTTTTGGAGTAAGGGGTGGAGCTAAGTTGCATCTTCCCCTTCTTCAAGATCTTGGACGAATAACACTGCTTGTTCCATTGGCACCTACATATCTTAAGGGAGATTCAAAGCTTGAGCAAGCTTGCTTTCATCATCCATTTTAAAACTCAAATCTCTCTCTCTCTCTTTACCTTGTTCTTATTTCATTTTTCTTATCAAAGTTAGATCTACATAGCTTCATTTTAAAATCTGATTTGTCATGCAAAATTTATAGATCTAAAAGTACTTTAAATCCTTATTTCAAGCTTAGATCTAGTTGTAAATTGTCAATATTTGAAGTATCAAGTTTTTCCTATCATTCACAAATATTGAATTGTAATTTTTCATGTATTTTGGACTAACACACTAATACTTTAACAAGTTCTTGTTGGCTGGTTTAGTGTTTATTTTACAGAAAGCGAGGAAATTGAGTGAAATTTTTAGCTCAAAAAACATAAAAATCCCTCTTCTTCAATTCCCTTCTCTCCCTTAGCCTTCTGTGAAGGATCAACGTCTCTTGAATCTCGCAATTTTTGCGGATCAAGAGCGCTCTCTATCAGAGAGTTATTAATAAATTTGTAATAATTTCTAAATAAAGAGTAAGTGGGATTACTGCTCCCATGCCCTTGTTCCCCCATTTGGGGGAAGCCTGTATCTTCTTATTTATTTATTTTTTACCTTGCAATAGAACTAGAGTAGTATTATGTTAGGCTAGCTTTCAAAGTTTTGCAAAATAGTTTAAATTCATCGTTACGTAGAAGTTAAAATTTTGCAATTTCTTGAAGTTGTTTGAATATTGCATTTTTTCTAGATTTATTTGCATGCTAAACAAACTACTTTGTGACCTGAAAGTACAATCTTTGGACCTGAAAGAGACTCTTGGGTAGTAATTAGAAAATTTGTGACTTTTTGCTTTAGTACTTTATATCTTTTTCTGTTAGTCAAAGTATTGCTCATCTAAATCTCTTGAATCTCACTTTAAGCGGATCAAGAGTGCTCTCTGTTGTAGAGTTTTATTTTTATTTTTAAATCTCTTGAATTTCGCTTTAAGCAGATCAAGAGTGCTCTCTGTCGGAGAGTTTAAAATTTGAACAACTATTTCACCCACTCCGTGTATGCTCTACCCATCGTAGGCTAGTCTGAGCTTTGGGATATCAAAAGCGGTAGTGTTGCAATTATTAAATTTTTCACATTAAGCTAATTCATTCACATTAATAAAATCAAGTCCCTTTCTAACCAACGAAAATCCGGCGTGGCCTCGATAGTGATTGAAAGTGGGGAAATTTTGACTAAGGAAGTGGGAACAACTGGGAGGCGACCTTAGAGTACAGTTAGGCTACACCCTTGTTGGTGTAGTGTTGAACACCGCTCTCGAGACTCCATTCCACCCCACGTCTTTGTACAAAGGCACTGAGATCACACTCTGGACATATTCCCTGTATCGCAAGGTATATTGAGAATCCCCTCATCCCACAATTAATCAACTCATCCCATAAAAAATACATAATAAAATAAGCCAAGAGAATTCGCACAATAGTCCTTTCAGCACTCTAAACTGACAGTGACTCTATTAGCATTGGTCTTTCATTAACAACAATATTTCAATTTTTTGCTTTTTATCTATCTTATAAATTGTTGTTATTTTATTATATCATGCTGTGGATGTGTCTTGATTGATTTGGCGAATAACTTGGTTTAAATTTGTATCAAGTAAAAAAACTTTTAAAAACAACATCCATTCCAATCACCCAAACATTAAACCAAAAAAGAAACCTTTTTCTTTTAGTAGGGTCTACCCCCCTTGGCTTTGTTAGGAGTTTGCCTAAACGGAGGAGTCGAGATCAGGTGACAGCACCTGACTCTTTGCTTTCCCCCAAGGCCACACTGAGCAACTTCAAAAGATTTTTGCTACGCTTCCCCCTAGGTGTGCATCTCGACGGCAACAAGGTGAAGTGGATGGACAAAGTCAATAAGGCTAAAGTCAAGTGTACGATTGGTCAAGATGACTAATTGACTCAGGATGAAAGGATAAAGGGGATTCCGTGACATTCATAATCAAGCGTACACTAGGGAAGGTGTCTCACAAATGGATGATGTGTAAGCATATGATACTCCCTTTGACCTTGACAATCAGACTCAACCCTTTTTCTTTGACTTTTGCCTTTTAGCTCCTTCTTGGATTTGTTTCCTTTGATTTTCTTATAATTCTTTCTTGTACTTTTTCTTCTTTTAGACCTTGGCCTTTATTTTCTTTGAGGCATATGCAAGTTTAGACTTGCTTCTTTTTCTGGATTGCTTGATTTTTGCAATTTCACTTGGTCTTCGTTTGCTTTTTATTTTTTTATTTTGGTGCTGATTTTTCTTTTACACTAGTATTTGGTACAAGGAGTGTTGTATTGGGAGTTGCTTCATGTTCCCTTTTTGAGGCACTGATGGTGGAATAAGGATTTCATGTTTCAGGTCGAGCGAGCAGCATTTTTCCATGGCAACTTGCCATCCCAGTGCATAATAAGTCCACATGGCTTTACATGCAAACAAACATCCTTGACATGAAAGCAGTTCTCCTAGTACATTGTAAGTCCACAGGGCTTTACAAGTAGATGAACATAAGACATTAGAAAACCTTGCTGCACACATCAAAGATGAGACACTAGGGAAAACATGGAAGCCTTAATAATGGAGAGGTCACAGAGGGGAGAACAAGAGTCAATTTGTCAAGTCTAGGCCAATGGTTTCAAGATATGAAGGTGACATGATATGGAGATGGAGAGGTAAAAGGTGGAACCAAAAGAGGTTTATGATCAATGAAACAGTACAAGAGATGTGAAGTTAAAGCTATGTGCATAAAAAAATGACAACTTCTATGCATTAATCTACACAACATTCCTACTAACCATGCTTATCATAATCACAAGTGCAAGCAACGTAACATTTAGTACAATTACCATTATAGACCATATATTCCATAAATATAATCTTGAAGGCATACAACTGGTACTACAATATAATGGCATATATCATCACAAGGCAAGATATGGAAACCAAAAACATGACGTCTTAGTAATCATGAATCTCTCTGTTTTGAATATCATCTCTACTTTGGGACAAATAAATCTCAACCCTGTATTGCTAAGCAAAAATAAGGGTATAACTACCCCATACATGATCTGGTATAACATTTGGTTCCATGGGGGACAGCTTCTATGGGGGAGAGAGTGCTTGAGAATTGTAGAATCTTTGGTCCACAACAACAATAAACAAGGCACTTGAAATAACAAAATATACCCTTCTCATAGACTAGTTGTAAGTACTCAGAAATAGATATATAATAAAATGACTGAAAAGAAATAAAGTGCTCAAAATTTTCTAATTTAATGCAGGAATGAAATCTAATCTATGTAGAATGAAAAAAGGTGCTAAAAATGTGAAAGTAGAGGCAAGAAAGTAAAATCTAAATCTAGTATAAAACAAAAGCTCAAAATTGAATCCTAATACTAAAAAAGCAGGAAGAAAGTAAAATCTAAATCTAGGAGAAAACAAAAGCTCAAAATTGAATCCTAATACTAAAAAAGCATGAAGAGATTCCAACTACATTAAATATGGAATCCAAGATTTGAGGAATTCTTCTTGGATAGGGATGCTGAATAGATATACACTCATGGATGAAATATAATATGCATTGCATTCAAAATTTTCAATGATAAAAGGACCAACCCAAAGGTCTTGATGTGGTTGAGACACACATCTATAAGCATCATTAAGAACCATAACAATATCCCCATATGTGAATTGTCTATTATTAATAGTCTTGGGCATACATTCTTTATTTTGGAAATAGTCTACCTCAACATCATAATAATCATCCTGGGTTGGTTTTTGAGATCGGTCTTTAATTGGAGAGTTTTCAGGCACATCTTGGGAAAATCTAGGTGGAACTCTGCTTGATGGGAGAACAACCCTTCCATGAATTGTCTGTTATTAATAGTCTTGGGCATACATTCTTTATTTTGGAAATAGTCTACCTCAACATCATAATACTCATCCTGGGTTGGTTTTTGAGTTCGATCTTTAATTAGAGAGTTTTCAGGCACATCTTGGGAAAATCTAGGTGGAACTCTGCTTAATGGGAGAACAACCCTTCCGATCAAAATTCATCTTGGATTAGAATCCTCATCTCTTTCCTCAGTGGATATAAACGTATTCATACTTTGCTCAGAAGATTGGGAAAGGAGCTTTTATCACACCATAGTAGCAGGGCTACTATCCTTGCTGAGCAGATCTGCACATTTCAGAGCTTTGCTTTTACAGAGATCAGCTATGATGAGCTTGTATTTTGAGATCACTCATGATCAAAGCAGTGTATTTTATCAGACTTATGTTAGACCTTGTGCCAAGGCTGAGCCTTGGGAGTTCAGATTTGATGACCAATGTGACCCTTTATTCCATACAGTTTCAGTTCAATGCCGAGTGATATTATTGCAACAGTGTTTTAGATGGTTTATGATGATTATTATGATGATGTGATATGACCTATGGATTTCTGATTATTGACTATGGACTATTATCTTGTTGTTTTGGTCATCTTCATAGCATTAGCTCGGTATATGATTTAGGATATGGCAGTACTATTAAAATTAAAATTTAATATCTTGGTTGATGTTATAATTATTGAATGGATGTATCACTTGCACACTTAGGTTTCTTGACAAAACCCATTGGTTTTATCACCCTCCTATGAGCATAAATATGGTCTTCCTAGACATTCTTGTCTGCTAGCTTAGGCACCACTTTCACTTGTCTCCATCCATCCATGACCTTCCTATATTGGCTTTTACCTTTGATTTGTCTTTCTTGACTTTTTGATACTGAGGACTTCGCCATTACTACCTCTGTGTTGGACCGCATCCATGTTTGTTTAGTGTCTTGGCTCTGAGTTGGTGACAGAACTTGCCTTTGGTGAGTTGGATTGGAGGCCTAAATCATTCCGGTCGATTGTCCCAATGTTTGGCACTAGCAGAAGTCCCCCTAGTCACTTGAGATGTTGTTGGCTAAAACTGAAAGCTCATGTACTACCTATTGGAAATCTTTTTAAATTCGCCCATGGAAACTGTAAACTCTAGAATGTGTTTTTAAACACACGTGAGTAAAGGGCAAGAGTGATGAATTGCTAAAATACTCCTCGAAGAGTATAAAAAGGTCCAAAAAGCAAATATTACTGACCTTATATATCTATTATTGCTGGCCTTATATATCTATTATTGCTGACCATATATATATGTATAAACATGCCTTGGATGCAAGCTGCAACTAGTTGTGCTTCTTAGCACATCTGAAATCCGAAGGGTTATGTAGGCCAAAAAGGCCATGAAGTGAAATTGAATGATCCCAATGAACTTGGATCAAGCTTGATGTAGACATGATGCCTAAGTTGAATAAGCACTCTCTAAACAACTTATCCATTTGTGAGCCATAGCCCTTTGTCGTGTTATTTGTCCGGCACGGAGTGTAGCTCCCCCCTTTCCCTCGTCCAAAGTGTCACCTAATTGAGTTTGGTAAAGTCATCCCCTTTGCCCAACCTTGTCTTAGCCTTCACCCTTAGCTAGCAGTTAGACCATGTCAAATGGTGAGTTTGTCATTAAAGCTTATGTGTAAGTGAAATATAAATAACACTGAAATATCTACAGTATTAAACTGCCATGGAATGATGATGTGCTTTAAGCTATGCTTTGAATATGATTAAAAGAACATGTCTTCAGTCTATTGATATAATCTTGTCCTTGGTTGTATATTGACTCGGTCAAACATAGTTTGACCATGGTCATCCTTGGGATCCGTGATGATGTGGGCCATATGTGCTTATGGATGATGATTGATGGTCCCACATACTCTAGTGTGATACCATATGGTGGACATATGATTCAGATGGTGATTGATGCAGTTCAGCAGGTTTTATTATTATTCCAGATCATCGGATTATGCACTGTGTGGATATGGTGGACCTTATTGTTGACCACTCAGGTCAACCCATGGTGTATGAGTACACATTCTTAGTAGATTTGAGTCTTCTGGATCCAATGAGACACTTATCATTTAGTTCCGGGCACTTCTGACAGTGATAGATGCAATTATCTACTTGTTGACCAGATTTGAGGCTGTTTTCCCAGCCTGTCCAGCAGGGGCCATGAGAGGCCAGTTCACCTAGGGCGCTGTATGAGGAGGGGGTGGTCCAACCACCTGATTTTACCATTATACCCTCTCCCAAAGAGCCTGGTGGGCTCAGTTTGACATCACAGGCACGCCAGGTGTCAGTTTGGGCAGCTTCACAGTTACCGAGGCAGATAAAAAATGGAATAAAAGGGTCATTGAGGAATTTGATTTGGGAAACAAGGTTTTGGCACTTGGTCTTCACAAAGGTCTTCCAGGGTGAACCCCCCATCTTCCAACCAGATATCATCAGTCAGTGGGATCCACAGTGGCCACAGGAGGCCATTTACTGAATGTCTCTATCAGTTTTGGAGACAAGATTTGATCATTTGTATTATTTGGACATATTATTTTATATTATTGTGCCATGGGGATGAGCTAGTAAGGATTGATGCCTCCTAGCCCCACCATGAGTTTATTGAGTCATGTCCTAGTCATATGAGGTGGGTCCATGTATCTTAGCCCCCTCCTAGTGATGGCGTCACCCTCCATGAGTCACTTTAGGCTATGATGTCACCTCTATTTTGAGTGATCCATGTGATATTTTATGTTGGCTCATCTTAACCATTGATTTGATTATGAGATCTTTTAATCTCAACCACTCGTCTCGTCTTGTTGTATTGTAAAGTGGTTTTGAGGTCTAGGGTTTTGGTCTTTATTATCCTATATAAGGAGGAGACCCCCCTCATTGTAAAGCACCTTTGGGCTCTGGAAAACTTGGAATGAAAATAATATTTTGGAGATCTACTCTTGGCTTTGATTGGGTTACTCTTGTATATGTTCTTGCATCTTGTTTCTAGACATTCTTTGCTTTACAAGTGAAATCGACATCAATTGAAGGGAGGCCGAATTGCTTGAAGCTATCTCAATGATTTGCTTTGTGGGAAGATTGTAGGGGTTGCGCACATCCCCCATGGGCAAAACGTCTTCATCTTGAGGGAGTTTTTCAATTGTGCTTTGTCCATTGATTGCTTTCTTGATATGACATGCTTAGATCTTATGGATTTGTGGATCAAATCTAACTTGATGTAGTTTGATTTACAGGTTTTCATGGGACATCTCTCCTCCTAGGGCTTGGACGATTTTGGTTGAAGACACTTGGATCAAGCTTGGAATTGTAACTAGGGCAAGATTTCTCGATATGATAAGAGGCCGCAAGCTTTGAGGTAAGATCTACAAGGTACGTATTGATTTCGCTTGCTCTCCATCTTATTGGTAAAAAATTCCATTAAAATTAAAACTCTCATTTTCTATTTTCTTAGATCTACTTGGATCTAGCTTGGCTCTTGGAAAGACATTGAAAACCCACCTCTATAGCATCCACGACAATTCGGATCTATAGTTTGGTGGTGATTGGGTTCCATTTGACACACTTTCCAAGGCACCTAGCCCACTTGAAGGCAATTTGCAGCCCTTGGGAGAAGCTAGTTGGGTTAGTTCCAAGACATGGGTAGGTGAGATCCCACTTGATTTGTAGTCCTCTCACTTGATAACCTACCTCTAGTGCTTCACTTCTTTGATTTTTGCCTTGTGGGCCCCATTCCTCATTTTGAGGGTTGTGCCCCACTTGGGTCATTGGGTGATGCATTTTCAACCTTAGATCTATGGAGATCTAGCCTACCTTGGGGCATGCCACTTAAAAACCACTTTGATAATTGCCTTAACTATCCCGATCTACATTTTGGCATACTTTGGACTCCATTTACTCCTCCATTTCAAGGCACTAGTCTCTTTGGGTCAATTCGCACTCCTTGGGGATTGTGTCATGTGCTAGATCCCATATGTGGGTGTTGCCTAATCTAACTTGGATCCATAGATCCACATCATCAAACACCCGTTAGTGCCATATCACTCCTAACTTCACCTTGTGGGTCCCATTTGGGCCATTTCCATATTTTAAGGAGGTGGGTCCCACTTGTGTATTTCATGGTACTAGATCTATCTCTTTGATCTCCCTAGGTGGCCTAACTCATTCATTGGTTGAAACACTTGTCACTTCTTAAGCCTCTTCAACCACATTATAAACTCTTGGGTCCACCTAAGCTTGCATTGGTTTCCGTAGCGCAATTTACACATCTCCCTAGGAACCTTTGCTTTGGCTAATCTTCTTTGATTGGCAATAGTGTCTCCCCCTTGGTCTTGACTAGTCTTGATCTTAAGTGAAGAGTTGCCTCGGTTATCGTGACTCCCAGCTTGCATTGGGAACCGTGACATCTCTTGGGTCACCTCTTTAGTTGTCCATCTCCTCTACCGTCCTGGATGGGATACCTTTAGGGACAACTACAAGTTGTGTGATAACAAGAGCATTGTCTCTTATGATCTCCCCTAGGGTTTGAAAACTCCTTCCTGGGTTAGGATCCCTAATACTCAAAATTACTCTACTGAGATTGTCCTCAAATGATCACTGGGTTAGGATCCCTAATACTCAAAATTACTCTATTGAGATTGTCCTCAAACGATGACTGCATGCTATTATTAGGAATTCCACTTGGTTTCTTCCTTAATAAGAAAACTTCACTAATAGATTCATGAGGGATTATAACAAGAAAAATTCTATCGACATGAACTTGACTACTAGAAGACCCAAATTCGTAGATTGTAGAAGCTGAGGAGTGTATGGGGGGATTTCATTTATCTCAACACTTGGTGACCTCAGGAATATGCTCTTCATGGGCACCCATCACCAGGAACAACATTTCTGTTTCATTTCCTTCTGGACCAAAAGTTTTGTCCAAAACTCCATTAATATCATGAAGATGGAAATCATAAAATGGTTCCCTATAAATTCCTACCATCTTTCCATCATAATTGGGAATTGAAGCATATGATAAATCCATTTGTATTTGTCCTCCTAATATCGCATACCACTTCCGACATAGGAGCATGCCATAGACAGGTGGAAGAGCAATCACCACCACATCCATCAATGTTGAGATATTAGGACAAGCGAAAAGGTCATACCTAAGATTTTTTATCAGGATATTGACTTTGTTTTGTCTAGAGTCAATCCTGCATACATTTTCATATGGCCTCAATACTTCTAGTCCTAGAGCTTGCATGACTTTCAATGGCATGATTGCACTGAGAGGAGTGAGGTGCTCTACAACCTAGTATAGTATGGGGGAGTTGTTGTCACATCAGGTAACGTAACGTAACATAACGTTACCAAAAACAAAAAGTAATTAAAAAAATTCATGTCGGCTCATAAATAAAAAATTATGAAAAGTAATTAAAAGAAATCTATTTCGATTGATAAACTAAAAAATTAAAACTTAAAATCAAACAAGAGAGGGATACTATTTATTGTGTTTAAGATTTAAAAACTAAATAAAAATAATTGGATCCCTCTTGGTGCTTGATAGATTCGGGTTTAAGATGGATCTATGCTGGTATTCATGGAAGCTCTTGAATCTAACATGTGATTGTGTAAAAGCATCCCTTGGACAGCTAAGGTGATGTAAAATGTATGATTCCGTCCATTCCTCCTTTCATAATTGCAATCGATAGAATAATTGGAGGATCATTAGTTGTATTTTCTTTTGGTTTGTTTTCTACCGAGCTTTGCAACACAACAGGGGGGTACTCTTTGGCTTATGGCTGCAGGCGCTTTCACGAAACTTTAAAACCTTTTCCTTTTCTGATGGCAATTTGATTAGTTCAGAGAGGGGTATAGGATATGTGACTTTTCTAAGCATTCCTTCAAGATCAATATCGAGCTCAATATCCTCCTCACTTTAATGTTTTGGGGGTTTTTCCACTAGCTGTTTGATAGGAAGAGATGATGTACCCCAAGTCTTCTTTTTGGTGGGGTCTGTTGTTTCATTTGGCTTCATTCTTGGGTAAACCTACCATTTACCCCTTTGGGAAGTTTCACTTCCTTTGCACTGAATAGGGTGTACCTTGGTCCTATCATTGCTCTTTTAATAAATCACTTCCTTGTCTTTAATAGATAGATAGAAGATAGAAGAGTTTACCAAACGTACGTGAGGTTCACACTCCTCAAGAAAATGGATATTTTCACGGTAACTCTAGCTCCTAAGAGTTACTATTGAAAGGGCACTCACCTTACTCATGAGGAACTTTGGTTGGCAGGGGCTTGGGAACCTTTAGGATCTTGATTTTAAGGCCTCTTTGGTTGATTCCAATAAGGCTTCAGAGGAAATGTCACCCTAGGCCTATCTTGGCCTCTAGCTATTTCGCTACTTCCTGAGGTAGAATACTTAAATGTTTCATCATCTCTGTCATAAAGTCAGGAGTAGGCGTATTTTATTATGGGGTTGGTTCTTTGCCTCTAGTGCCTCTTGTCTTGGTCTTTTTCTTAGGTGAAGAACCCCTAGAAGACTCAAGCAAATTGATCTTACAGTTGATGAAACATTCAATTCCACGAGCTTTGCTTTTGCATGAGCATCTGTAAGATCATTAGGGCATCTCTCTTTGAGCATGAAGTGAAAGGTGCCTTCGAAGGCATTCAAGTAGTGGAGCAGGACAGCTTGGTCTTTAGGTTTTATCAACTTTTATGTCATTAGGAATTTAACCTAAAATCTTTTCAAATCTCAAGTTAAATTCTTGCACAGTTTCATTCTCTTTCTTACAGATTTCATATAATTGATTCAACAAAAAATTTCCGTCATATTTAGTTCCCCACTCATCAATGAAACTTTTCTCAATCATATCATAACCCGTGATTGAATTAGGTGCCAAGTTCCAGAATCATCGGTGAGCATTTGCCTTCTACTGACTGAGCTAATAACTTCATACACACATCTTTGTGTTCTACATTTAGCTCTTGGATGGCTTTCCAGAATAAGTCCAAATTCTCTTCAAAAGATACAATATTGTTGCCACTAAAACGTGGCAACCTCAAAAGATACATCATTGTTGGCACTAAAACGTGGCAACCTCTCATGATATTTGTTAGGAAGAGGGTGAGGTGCTCCGACTATAGCAGCGAAATCAAAAGGAGATCCCAGGTTTCTGCCAAAAGGTTTAGGTTGAGGTGGATTTACATTTTCAGCTTGATTCGTACTAGCCATTGATATTGATTGAGATGTAACAGGTTGAGGGATAGAATTATGAGGTTGATGATTCAATGATTCCTGCTGAATATTAGGAGATTCTGAATGAAGACTAGGTGATTGAGTTTGCAGATTAGATGATTCAGATTGTGGACTAGTCTTTTTCTTAGATTTCATAGGAGTTCTGGTGTAAACGATTGGATCCTTATTAAATTTTCTTAGATTGTTATTGTGACGGGACCACTCACCAGTGGAGTTGTGCTGTGGAGTCGTCAGGTGAAGGGAATGAGAACTTCACTGAAAATGTCGTCAAAACAGCCAGAGAACTTCTTGCTCCCCGACAATGGCGCCAAAAGTGTTGTCACATGATTTAGCAGCCCTTGGATTGGAAGGAGGAATCGACTGCTAGACAGCTGGAACCTTGAGAAACCGCCCCAAATTGTCACACGAACAGGGTCCCCTCTCTTTAGGTCTCTTGAATCCACCAAGGAAGACTTAGACTAACCAAGGGAGGTGTTGCCAATCAGGTGTTCCTAGGTAATTTCCAGCGAAGCTAGCTTTCCCCAGAAATAACAAGACCGATTTGTAAGGGAACAGTGCACTTGAGAAATTAGAAAGGGGAAAATGTAGTACCCTTTGGGAAAAGGGTAAGGGGATGATAGATGGTAAGTTTAATTAGTCCCCTAGCTATGCTAAGTGACCTATGGTTGCTTATATGTCTCGGGTGATCTGATATATTGGTTACCTGGATGATTAATGGCTGAACTTATGAATTATGAGCTTGTGTTAGGTTAAGATTTTAAAGTATTTTAGCAACATAAGGTCTAAATCTGAATTCTGGAAGTGAGTATATGGTGCTGGTATGAATTTATTGTGTATCTCAGCTATTATGTACTTGCTGTTATATAGTTTTAGTTTCAGAAAATTTAGTAGCAGCAAGCATAACATTTACTAAACACCGATATTTGGTTACTAGATTGAATATTAAATGTGTAAGATGATCAGTGCCTATTCCCTTAAGTTCTTCTTGATGAAATTACACTTCAGATTTTAATGTGATTACCTAGGGTATACATAGATATCAGTTAATGACGTGATAAATTTCATGGCATACATTACTGAGAATGATGAGGGTGGTTCTACAAGTCAGTTTTGAAGTAGTTAACCTAACATGTGTGGATTCCATTTTTTATTGGATTAAAATTCAGCCATGCAATTATTCAAGTTAAAGGCCGTTCTTTATAGATATTAAAAGTTGAGCTGCAAGAAATACACTTGACATTCGCATATTTTTAAGATTGAAAAACATATACCGGAGTGGGTATCAGCTTTGGTTTAAAGAAAAAGGGGGCGACTTCTTGTTTTGCAGAAAGCCAAAAGCATGCTTCAACTCCACTAAGTTGCTTGAGTGTGCAGTCACATGATCGTTGGGAGCCAGTCTCTCTTTCTTGTGCTAACCTCCTCTTGACATTTCATGTGCCACTGCCACCATTACCATGTTCCCCACAGAGGAAGAAAAGGAAAAATAACAAAAAAATGTGCATCTTCTTTATTTCATAAGTTCGTTGAGTGCACAGTCACATGATCTTTGGGAGCCAGTCTCTCTTTCTTGTGCTAACCTTCTCTTGACATTTCATGTGCCACTGCCACCATTACCACGTTCCCCACAGAGGAAAAAAAGGAAAAATAACCAAAAAATATTCATCATCTTTATTTAATGAGATTTTATGCATAATATTCCTTTGACATCAACAGATTTAGTTCAAATAACAGGACAAATTAATGGTACTGTTTTGAATGGTACAGTTATCTGGAATTGAAGCCAACCGGGGTCTTGGATGTGTCCTTGATAGAGGCAACAGATTTGATGAATACTGATATCCTCGGGAAATCAGATCCTTTTGCATTATTGTTTGTAAGACTTAAAACAGAACGCATAAAGCGGAGCTCAACAAAGAAGAACACTCTTCATCCAATTTGGAATGAAGGATTCATCATTGAGGTCAATCCTATCTTTCATGAACTGTATTGTGTACAAAATTTAATATGAAGTTCATTTATATTAATCTCTTTCCTTCAATATTGAAATTGTAGATTGTTGATATTACTTGCCAGGTAGATGATGCGGATTCACAGTACTTAACAATTCGTATGATGGATGAGGAAACTATGGAAAATGCAGAATGTATTGGGGAATCCAAGTTTCCTCTGAAAGAGGTATCATTTTCCTTGTGTGCCCCATATTTTCCTTCTAACATGGATACATGAAGGGTATGAATATCTTGCAAGTGTGATAACTAGAAAATAAAAAGTTCTGCTTGTGTCTCCTGTACTAGTAACAATGTATCCTTTTTTTACAAAATAAATTGCATTTAAATATCAGTATCAATCTAATCCTTTTCATTTTTATAGTACTATTAGATAAGAATACTTGGTAGATGGATTATATCCAAATATTCTATGGAGGAATACCTAAATGTAATTCTAAGAGCTCCCTAATTGTTTACTGTTCTTTGGCGTATTCTATCATGTGTTTTAATGCCAGTTTAGAGTGGGTTCTCATCGTCTCAGGGTGGAGACAGATCATCAGATCAACCGATCAGACATGATCTGCCAGCTATGTCATCTTCGAGAGGTTGAGATTGAGGGGTACTTCATCTTTCAGTGCCCTGTCTACTATACGAGATTCGTGAGCGGTTCCATTGTCTTTTCAGGGACCTTCTTACAGAGATTCAGACTCAAACTAATTTCTTCAGATATCCTAACTAGAAATGTCTGTCCTTATACTTGCAAGAGGCCCTTCAGCTTTGTTTCCACATCCTCTAGGGACATTCGCAATCGGAACCGTACTGGAACCGGAAAAACCGGCCGGTCTGACCGGTTTACAGAGGTAACCGGTTCAGTCAGGGACCAAAACCGGTTGAACCAGATTTTTGTCCGAACCGGGTACGGAACCGGCCAGAACCGGACAGTCCGTACAGTGTCGTATGACTGCGGACAGTGGACCCACGAAACTGAAATTAAAAAAAAAACACAAAAAAGTTTTCTATGCTTCTATGATCAGTTTATTGTTATTCATTAGTACTATGGTTTCTTTTTTGGATTGTAGGGGCCATTTCGAGCCTCTTTGTTGATTTTCTTTGGTTCAAAACTTCAGAACCTCAAAGATGTTTTGCACTAGGTGTTGTTTTGGTTATTTGCACCCATACTTGCTATATATATATGAGAAACTTTACATATTTTTGTATTAATGGTTTGCATTCATATGTATGCACATGAATATATATTTTTTTTACAAAATATGAATATTTTATGTATTTTTTAGTCGACCGGTTTTTTTCCAGTTCCGGTCAGGTTTCCGGTTCAGTTCACATTTTAGGCTTCGTCGGTTCGATGACCGGTCCGGTTCCGATAACATTGATTGGGATGAGCCTCCACTCAACGGATTACTTCCTTCTTTCTGGTGCTCCCTTCCTCTAGGGACACCAAGAGATTGAAAGAGAACGACACTGCTTCTGACCATAGATCAATTAAGACCAGTGTTGCACATATCAGCAATATATCAGAAATATCAGATATATTGTTGAGTCTTTCACCCATTCAATATATTGGATTTAAATATCGTGAGAATTCTGATATATTAAACATATCACGATATATTCATTATATTGTGATAAATTCGAAAATGTCGTGAGTCGAAGGAAAATATCATCCTGCTGACAGAAATTGCGAAAAGGTCAGTCGGAATTGGGATTTTAGTCCGCGAGTTGGGTTTTTTTATTTCGTTGTTTGATTCCAAAAGTGTGAGAGAGCTAGAGAGGTGTGGGAGAACATTGTGCATCCATCAAAGAAGGATAAAGCCAAGGATCTTGTTTCCATTAGCAGAGAGATCGTGGAGTGGAGATTCAAACTATCAAGATTTCCAGGTATGTATAAAACGTTTTGGCTTTTCTGTCATTGATTTATTTGTTTGTTTTCTAGACTTAGGCTAGGGTTTTCAATGTGCCTTTTCTTGTTGTTTTTGAATGTAAGATTCAATCATTCCACATTCATCTAGCTTTCATTATTTAAACTTCACATTATCATGTGTTTATTTTGTATTTTTTTGTGCCATAGGTTTAAGATTTTTACCTCAACAAAATGCCAATGCCATTGGATCCAATGTTGGTGTATGGTGAACCAATTGAACTTCTCAATAAACAAATATTGACATGCAACCTTTGCGACAAATTTTTTTATGGAGGAATTAGCCGCTTGAAATACCACCTTGCCAAAATTAGTGGGTTTGATGTGGATGCTTGTGACAAAATTCCCCTAGAAATTATGTGTATTGCAAACCAACCCATCATTGATATTGCCAATAAGAGGGATGTGAAGAAGGCTTGCAAAAATGAACTTGCAAGTAGAAACATTGGAACAAGCGCCTCAGTGGGGGGACCACAATCCCACTCCTCATCTACACGGCCCATAGCTTCTGGAATCCCCTCATCAACCTCACCTTTGTTTGTGCCGAGGTCAATAACAGGGGGCGGGGGCAACCTTCTATTTAGTCATTGGTTAAAACAAAGGAGAAGGAGGAGGCCGACACTACTTTGCGGGGGAGTGCCCTCCCCCCTCGTCCCCACTTCGGGAGCTCGCTTCCAAGCAGAGCGTGCCTGAAGCACTGGGAAAGCGCGCTCTGCAATCTTTCCCAATCGAGAGCATTTTTGTAGGTTGCGCTTCGGCCAAAAAAAAACTCTCCTTGGTTCTGTCCGGAAGCTAAGTGGGAGCGATCGGGAGTGTTCGCTCCATGATCGCTCCCTAATTGCTCCCGAAATCATTCCCATCGCTCCTGAAATTTTTCCCATCGCTCTCGATCTTGATAGAGAAACACTTGCAGTGCTCCGATCTTTATCTTAACCTGCTCTGATTTGATTGGAATGGCCTCCAATGTTGATTGCTATGTCAACTGGCCCTTTATTTGACTTAAATCCCTCTTTTTTAGATAATTTGATTTTTCTCCATTCTTTATTATTTTAATTAACTAATCCTCTTTTATTATTTATGAGAGAATTTTTATTAAAGTGATAAATAATCACTTAAGACTTAGGAAAAGTGGGTTTAGGGATTTTATGGGTGCTCCGGATTAGAAAACGAGCACCCCCATGGCAAATTCTACCTCCTAACCACACTTTTAGCATATTTTTTATTTTTTAATTAAAATCATTAAGAACCCCTGTAAAACGGGAAAAATTAAAATTGTCCGAACTGACTCAAACTCCTAGGGGACCTAGTACATGTTCATAATGACTCAATTATATGTCTAGCAAGCTCATAAACATTTGACACATGAACTTTAATAACATCCTAAGCCTCCAAAATCAGGATGACCCTTCCATCTTTGGAAGAGTGTGTGAAAAACTCGTCGATTATACAACGCTTATTCAACATTGCATAATTGACAAGGAAAAAACACCATGGAATGATCACTATTGATAAAAAATTCTTAGAAGGCCAAGTTCTTTACATAAGAACATCTTGCTAGCACATTTTTACAATACCCCCAAGGGGTATGAATATGCAATTATTACAAAAGGGGCCAAAATTGGCCCTGCAAAAGACCTCTGAAATTTTGAACACTGATGATGAACATTGATTATGTTCACGACACTGGCGACTCACAGGGAATTCAACTATGGTACAAAATAGTTGGTAACAGAATCTATAGGGGTTATGTTATCACACAACTTGTAGTTGTCTCTAAAGGTATCCCATTCACGATGGTAGAGGTGTAGACAACTAAAGAGGTGACACAAGAGATGCCACGGTTCCCAATGCAAGTTGGGTGTCATGATAACCGAGGCGCTCTTCACTTTAGATCAAGACTAATCAAGATCAAGGGGGAGACCCTAGCCAATCAATGAAGACTAGCTAACCCAAAGATTCCTAGGGAAATGTGTAAGATGAAACAAGAAAATCAATGGTGAGTAAGATCTAGGAAGGCTAAGTGGACCCAAGGGTTAAGGTGTGGTTGAAGAGGCTTGAAGAGTGACAAATGGTTCAACCAATGAATGACAAGGGCCACCTAATGAGATTTAATTAATAGATCTAAAGATGACTTAGTACCATGAAAATTAGCCAAATGGGACCACTCCTTAAAAAGTGGAAAATTGGTCCAAGTAGGGTCCACTAGGTCAAAGTTGAAATGAGATGGTACTAGGGGTATGCTATAGCATGGATCTATGGATTTGAGATGAAATTAGCAATACCCACAAATGGGATCTAGCAAATGGCCACCTACTCAAGGACTGCGAATTACCCCAAGGATGACTAGTGTCTTAGATTAAGGGCCAAATGGAGTCAAATGTCCACCAAATCATAGATCTGGATAGTCAAGATGCAAAACAAGGTGGTTTTGCAAGATCAAGAGCATGCCATGGCTAGATCTCACTAGATGTAATGCATCACCAAGTGACCCAAGTGGGGCACAACCCTCAAAATGAGGAATGGGGCCCACAAGGTGAAAATCAACAAGGTGAAGCACTAGGGGTAGGTTTTAGGGGCTGATCTATTCAATGAAGTAACAATCTCACCTACCCACGTACTAGAACCTAGCAAATGACCTCCCTCAAGGAATGCGACTTCCCTTGGAGAGACCAATGTGCCTTGGGAAATGGGTTAGATTAAGGCCAATCACCACCAAACTATAGATTCGAATTGCCATGGATACTATAGAGGTGGGTTTTAAGTTTCATCCCCAAAAGCATGCTAGATCCAAGTAGATTTGAAAAATAAAAAATACAAGGGTTTTGATTATGAGGGTTTTATGATCTAAGAGAATAAATGGCTAAGGTAGAAGAATAGCATACCTCCTTGAGCGTACCTAGAAAATGAAGATGGAGATTGCTTGTGACGAGGATTACTTCCCACAAAGATCAAATGCCAAACTTGATGAAGCCCTTCTTGCCAACGTTTTGCCTCTTTCAACCAATTCAGCCTCCCTATTCCTGTCAATCAAGGACACAAAGATCAATCAATCAACAAGAATGGAAGTAGATGCAAGCAAAAGAGATGAATAACATGAAATTGTTGGTACGAAGACAAAACAACTCCCCGTAACCCAAAACGACTTGATGAAGATAGTAGGGTAGGCCTCCCCACCAATATGCACTCCTCCAAAACGTCTTCCTTGCCTGCAAATCGTGTTAGTGAAGATAAAATCCAAGATGGCCACCAATGTCTGTCAGTGCAAAGGAAAAAGCATTTACAATCACCACAAGCATTCCAACTCCAAGATCCAAGATGCCCAAGAAAATATTTTTATTCCAATAGCCAAGAGCCAAAAATCTCTAGATGCTTTTACAATAGGGGGGTCTCCTCGTTTTATAGGATGAGAAAGACCAAAACCCTAATCCACTATACCACTTTTTAAAACTAGTGGTTGAGATCAAAATATATAACAATCTAATCAACGGCTAAGATGAGCCAATACAATATAAGACATGGATCACTCAACTAAGTGATGATGTCATAGCCTAAAAGACTCTAAGGAGGGTGACGTCATACATGGGGGTGGCTAATAACACATGTGCCACAACAAATTGACCAAGATAAGTCACCAAGAGCACATGGTGGGGCTAGGAGGTATTAATCCCCTTCACTAGCATGTCCCCATGGCACAATAATATAAAATATGAGTCTATGACATGTCCAAGTAATACAAATGATCAAATCCTATCCCCATAATCTGAGAGAGACATGTAGTAAAAGACCTCCTGTAGCCACTGTGGACCCCACTGACTGATGCCAACTGATTTGGAAGAAGGGGGATACACCATGGATGACCTATGAGCAGACCAAGTGCCAAAACCTTGCCTCAATTTCCCAAATCGAATTCCTCAATGATCTTTTTATTCCATTTTTTAATCGTACTGAAAACCCTGAAAGTGCCCAAAACTACCATCTAGGGTGTCTGCGCTGTCAAATTGAATGCACCAGGCTGTGTGGAAGGGGGGTATAATGGTAAAAACAAGTGGCTGGACCACCCCCTTCCTCTGTAGCGCCCTAGGAAATGACTAGCCTCCAATGCCTCTGCTGGACAGGCTGGATCAACATGCCCAAACTAGTCAACATCTAGATAACTACTAGAAACATGCCAAAGAGTGCCCAAAACTGAAAGATAAGTGTCTCAATGGATCCAGAAGACCCAAATCCACTAGAGATGAGTACTCATACACCTCATGATAACCTGTGGGGGTCATCTATAGGGTCCACCATACCTGGACAATGTAAAATATGATGATCTAGAAATAATAATAAAGCTGACCAACTACATAAATCATCATCTGAAACATATATCCAACATATGGAATCATCAATAGGTGCATGTGGGACCATACATGAACATCATTAAGCAAAAGTGGTCCATCTCATCACGGATTCCAAGAATGACCATGGTCAAACTATGTTTGACTAGGTGAAAATACAACCAAGGACTAGATTATAAAAAAAGACTTAGACATGTTCCTTTAACCATATTCACAGCTTAACTTAAAGTATAAACATCAATCAAGTGGCAGTTAATACATAGATATTTAATGTTGTTTATAATTTACTTACACCAAAGCTTAAAAGACATACTCATCAATGGACATGGTCTAACTGCTAAGATAGGGTGAAGGCTAAGAAGAAGGCTAAGAGAAAGGGATAACTTGACCAATTCAACCAAGAGATACTTTCGACGGGGAAAGAGGGGAGCTACACACTGTGCTGGACAAGATAACAAAGGGAATGGCGGTGCCTCGCAAATGGGTAAGTTGTTTAGAGAGTGTTTATTCAACCTTGGCATCATGTCTATATCAAGTTGAACCAAGTTCATTAGGATCATTTGAACCCAGTTCATTAGGATCATTCATTTAATTTCCATGGCCTTTTTGGCCTATATGACCCCTTTGGGATTTCACATGCGCTAAAAAGCACAACTAATCGCAACTTGCATCCAGAGCATATTTACATTCACGAGGTCAACAATATTTAGATATAGCATTTGTTAACCATTGCTTTTTAGACCTTTCTATACCCTTCATGGGGTATTTTAGCAGTTCATTGCTTTAGCCTTTATTCATCGTGTGTTGAAAAACACATTCTAGAATTTTAAGTTCACAAGCTTTCATGAGAGATTTCCAATAATAAAATAGTACAAGTGCTTCAGGTTTTGGCCAACAACATCTTATGTGACTTAGAGGGAATTTCACGCTAAGTCACACATCGGGGCAACCGACTAGAATGATCTAGGCATAAAATCCAACTCACCAAAGGGAAGTTCTGTCACCAACTCAGAGCCGAGACACAAAACAAACATGGATGCAATCCAACACAGCGGTAGAAAAGGGGAAGTCCTCCATATCAATAGTCAAAAGGCAAATCAGGGTGAAAGCCAAAAATAGGGAAGGTCATGGGTGGATGGAGTCAGGTGAATATGAAGCCTGAGTTAGCAGACATAAGTGTCATGAAAGACCATGTTCATGCTCAAAATAGGGTATTGAAACCAATGGGTATAGTCAGTGAACCTTTAAGTACAAGTAATACATCCAATTCATTATTTTAAATACAACCAAGATATTTCATTTTATTTATTAAGTAATACTGCCATATTACCAAGTCAATGCTATGAAGATGACTAAAGCAACAAGATAATAATCCATGCTAACAATCATAAGTTTATAGGTCATATCATGCATGTAAATAATCATCATCCAAAACCAACTGAAGCACTGCTGCAATAATAACATCCAGAACTCTAGGCACTAAACTGAAACTGTATGAAACAAAAGGTCATCAAATCTAAGATCTCAAGGCTCAGCCTTGGCACAAGGTCTACTCAATGTCTGATATATACTGCTCTAATCTGTAAGTGATTTCAAATAATGCTGCTCATCATAGCTGATCTCTGTAAAAGCAAAGCTCAGCAAGAATAGTAGCCCAACTACTATGGTGTGATAACAGGTTAGTTCAAGGGAAAATACACAACAAGTACCTCTCTTCTTGAATAAGGATATTGAGGAGGATGAGTACATTATAGCTAGCCCCGTTGAGGTAGGGAAAAATCCATTTACCATCCATGGATGTCACAATAGTAGTGGAGATCAAGGCTGAATGAAATTCAAAAAGAGTGCCCTACCCTTAAGTCTGGATCAAAATCACAACAAACTTCCTTAAATTCACCAAAAATCCCAAGAAAATCTTGCAATTAGGGGTGAACTGGTGAACATAAAGGGTGAAAAACCCTAAAAACTGATTTCTCTCCAAAAACAGGGTGCTGAAAAAGCCAACTTCAGATTTGTAACAGCCTTAGAACAAAGTTGAGACCCTAATTTCAGATCTGAAAAATTAAAGACTGCTGGATGGAGGAATAAAAATCTATATCATGTTAGAAAGCACGAGTTATAGGATCTACAATGAATCCTCCATCAAACCCTAATCCAATAAACAAGCTAAAAATAGCAGCACCACAAAAGACTTGAAGAGAGCACAACACAAGGACTTCAAATTGGTGTAGGTGCCCTTAGGCAAAAGAATGATTAAACTCACTTCAATGTGATGATATTACAAATGAGTGTATTTATACCACTCCACTGGGGTTGTGTTCCTAGTAGTGTTTTAATAACCGGTCAACTTAGAACCAGAATCGGCCGAGTTAACCGATTTAGTCCTCATCGACATCGAACCAGGAGAAAACTCGGCCCCGGAGGCCGGTTTGGCACCGAACAAGCTGAGTTGGACCTTGACTTGGTCAGTCCGGTACCAAACCGGCCTCAAACCAGTGAGTTCCGCATTAATTCGATCGAGTTAATCCAAATCTTCCTGGGGCGCACTTGTGGAAGCTAGACATATTTTTTAAGGTTAGAAAGCTTGCTGATAAATAGTCATTAAGGGGGAGTAGTAGAAACATTAATATCTATCTTGTTATTTCCAAACTTGAATTTTGTAAGGTCATCCCCACAGGTGTGGGATAACTGGCACTCAAATCGCCCCGCTTTTCCGGCGATTTGTTCCCTAGATCTGGTTATAAAAACCAGCAAATCGTAGTTCCACCCCATTTACTGTGGAACTATGCCATGGAACTGTGCCCCTAAGGGTTTTGATCCATTTTAAGACGACCCAGATTGTTGAAATTCCAAAAAAATAACCATAAGGGGTGGAACTGTGCCTTGCTGGAAAAGTTCCCGCTGCCGGTCGCCGGAATACCGAGGCGATTTGAGTGCCAGTTATCACACGCCATCCGCACATAATGATGTGAGAAAAGCCATGCTCAAGAAAAGAGTGTGTAATTTTAAACGGGAAAAGACAATAGTGAACTCGTGTAAAGGATGCTGCTTTATATGGTTATTGCCAAGCATTTTGCAATAGAAAAATATTTTTCTGAGTAATTCATTAGCTAGCCTGCTTAGTCACTTTTTTGTGCTTTTTCATACATTTACTCAGCTTTTTCAACACAAAAGAAGTTGTGTAGATATCCATAGATATCACGTGCCAGAGTTCATATCGTAGGGGTGAAGTCATTTTGAGTTAGTCTCATATGTTGGGGATAATAAAAGTACGACATTGACCCATATATTGAGTACTTGGTTTGTTAGGTTTGAGGGCCTCCACCATGCACAACTTGGCCACAATCCCTATGTTGATTGAGCAGAGATGCATTAAATGCCATTATGTGTATATGAAGAAGCCACAAAAGACGTGTGGAAAGAGGAATAACGTCCTATTGCTAAATATCGAATAGCATCCTATAACATGTTTAAGCATGTTATCTTACAAACTTAAAGAAAACTGTATCCTCTGAATGAGAAAAGACTCCTTAGCAAGAATAAGCTAAGAGAACCAAGGCTTCCACAGTTTATGGTGTTGAATAAGTGCCTCTTTGATCTCCAAAAAATAACTTCTAAATACTTCAGCTTTTGTCAACGATGTCTTTTGCAAAACTTTTCTAAACATGATATTATTGTTCAGCCTATATCAAGACTACTTATAGATCATGGTATTATTTCAATTTTCCTTACCACGTTAAATTGTAGAGGGAAAAAGTAGGGGGGTAGTTAGGCATTAGGCTGAAAAAACTTGTAAAAGATGAACTGGCCCCAACATGAACTAAAAATTAAAAAGAAAAGGCTGCAAAGGGAGGGTGAGCAAGTCCAAGCCGTGAATACGAGCCCTATTTGCCAGTTGGAAAATATAGGTGAGCATAAATAGGAAATGACAAATAAAAATTTGATGTCTATGGCCTTGGCAAACCTGATTCTACATTTTGCAATTACAAGACGAATCCTCTTTGTTTTTCATGTCTACTGTCTCCTAAAACCGCCATACCTTGCTGATTTAGAGTCAATTACATTTAAACCATTGTCAAATCATATCATATTTTTTGTTTGAATCTTCATAGTTGTTTATAAATTGGTACCATCATAAGTCATGTCTACCATATAAATTCTTGGAAGTTTGTTAAAGAGTGCTATTTTTCTAGGAAGTTTGTTAAAGAGTGCTATTTTATTTCTACTATGTAGAGTTATAAGTTAGGAGCCAATTCAAGATGGCAAGTCAACCGAAGTTTCCAATGCAAAATAATAGAACATACAATTGAAGATAAGTGGAGGTCCACGATGATAGTGTTATATGAAATGGATGATGCATATATACTAGCAATCACCCATCTAAACCCATGTCCGATATGCACCTCAAGGTTACCAAACTCCAGGTTGTATATCTTGAGTTCTTATATTTGACACTAACAGTTTGTAGCTTGTGTGAACTGGAGATGTATCTTTGAGCTTGGCAACCTCAAGGTGGATATCAAATCCAGGTGGGTCTGTGCTCCTGCACCCAATGGATTTTTTAGATTCAACTGCTACTCACTGTGATTCCAGCAACTCAACTGATTCTTCACTTCTTAAACTGAGTCCTTTGGGTACTCAGTGCACCGTTACACATATAGAAATATATGTGAAGATAGTAAAAGCTTTGACTGAACAGAATCTATTTCCTCAGGCACCCATAAAACACCTTACACCTTGAGCTTCCTTGCTTTAATTCAAATTACCCCTTAGGCGAGCCCAGAAAGGTTGTGGTGTGGTGGTGGTGCTTGTGCTGCTTGTGCTGGTTCCACTACTGGGACTTATATCCTACCCCTCTTCTCCTACGCCTTCCACTTCTTTCTACTAAGGGGGAGAGGGTCGCTACGCTCCACTTACTTACTCCTTCTTCCACTTCTCTCCTTCAACCACTACTCAACGAAGAAAGCCAGTTAGAGCCCGATGATATCCTTTACACACCATCTCTACCCGCATTCTAGGCCTTGGCATACCACAATTAGACCTTTAGCTTACACCTTTTAGATTCTCGTTATACAACCCTTGGGTATTATCTCCACTTTTACCAGGGCTGTAGAATGCATAGTAGCATCATTTCAGTATGAATACGGAGTACGAATACGGATATATATATGATTCGATATGGAAAAAATACGTAATAAAATAATCTAATATGGGTAAAATATAGAAGTAGACTTCTTTTATATAATACTTTTAATCAAATATATTAAACCAAATTAGCATAAATGTACATTAAAAACTATTTCTTTTTTATAAAAAAGTAATAAATTGAATAACTATTAGTTTTTATAAGAGAAAGTAATAAATTGAATGTTATTTATATTTTATAGTTATTAAATAATTAAAATTTGATTTTTTAAAATTGGTTTTTAAAATTTACTTTTTTCATTAGTAAGAAGAATCTATATTCGTGTCATATGTATATCGATAATTCGACGAATTCAAATTGCTCCGAATTTTCATACGGAAAATATCAATATGGCCGAGTTATGCTACTACACCTCTTTTCTCTCAGTGTAATCATCGCTCCTCCTTATAAAAAGTCGCTCCTCTTTATAAAAAGTTGTGCCCTTCCATTATGGTACTTTATTTTGTTATGATTTTTGTGCGTAACATATATACCTTCAGCTATCCCAATTAACTGTCAGTTTGACATATCAACAGGCATGAGTGCTTTTTAACTTTACATAGATCCTTTGGTTAGGTAAAGAAAATTAAAATATATACAGTATGAGCTCCTCTGGGTATGCAAAGAAACATATCCAGTATGAGCACATACAGAACTAGATTGATGGAAAAAATGATGGTTACAAGAAAAACTGCCTTTGTGATTAGGGTACTGATCACTTGATCTACTCTCGTTGTTGTGTAGTTGAAGCCTCATGAGCCAAAAGAACTATGGCTGGACTTGGTGTATAATACAAAAACATCGGCACCCCAAAAGTCACGCGGAAAAGTCCATCTCCTAGTTATATACAAACCTTATGGGGAAGATGAGAAAGAACAAAGAAGTCATGATGAGAGAGCTTTCAAAAGCTCAGAAGATGATAAGGAGCAGGGTTAATTTTTCATGTATTGAGTTCCATATTCATTTGTATATAAATGTGTGTTTCTTGCAATCATATTTCAGCATGGTGTTTATCAGGCAGAAGTAACTTTCTCTGGTAAAGGACAAGTGATATGGACAGCAAAGGTGGGAGAGATCAAGAATTGCAGGCTGAAGTTAACACCCACTAGTGATTTAAATTTTATGCTGACCAGTAAATATGATATTCAATATTTTGGCCATCCTAGATGGGTGCATTGATACGTTTTATCTTATAAATAAAAATGTTATTCATATTTCTATATCATACTTAGATTTAAAAAAATAAATCATTTTCTTCCAATCGTCATTAGATATATAAAGGTAAGCACCATGGTTAGATTGCAATTTGCAAGTCTTAAAAAATGTGAAAAAAATTAATCCTTTAAAAAATGTGATAAAAAAAATTGATCCTTTTGTTTTATATATAATGAAAAAAAATTGATCCTGTGCTTTTATGTGGTTGATGTATATAATAAGTTATTAAATATTGCTTACTACAACGCAAATCTTTCGAGTGTGAAAATTTGATCCCTTTATGTGGTTGAGTGAAAATTTGATCACATAGTATAATTGAAAATTTATAATAAGTTATTAAATATTTTTAAAATATATAAAAACATAAATATAGATGAAAATCGTTGTGGTCCTTGTAACTTCCTTCCCAACCATGGGCGATTAGTGTTATTTTAGGCAGTTGAATTGCTGTTTGCGTTGTTCCCTACCATGGAAGCTGCTTCATATAGTGCTCCTAGGGATTCTTTGAAGTACGCCTTCTCCTTCACCACGTAAAAACTCTATAATAAGTACTTAAATATTTTAAAAATATGTAAAAATATCAAATTTAAAATCTACATCGTAAGCATTTTTAATATACAACTAATTTAAAACAAATATATATATATTCCACAATCTTGTAATAAAGGTTTTTATTTCTCTTATTCTCTCTCATATATATATATATATTCACTCTCCACAATTTCGTAATAACGGTAATATTTCTCTTTTATATACTTCACAATCTTCTAATATTGGTAATAAAAGAAAAGTGTTATATATATATATATATATATATATATATATACTTCACAATCTTGTAATATTGGTAGTATTTATGTAATATTGGTAATAAAAGAAAAGTGTTATATATATATATATATATATATATACTTCACAATTTTGTAATAATGGTAATAAAGAAAAGTGTTTAAAAAGTATTTATGGATGTTAAATTCATTTATATATTTAAAAAAATATTTTTGAATTATAAATATTTGTTTTAAAAAAATATTTTTGAATTATAAATATTTGTTATAAAGTGTTGTTTTTTAATAAATAAATGAATTTCATATCTTCAAATATCTTTATTGTAACCAATCTTTATTCTAACCAGATTTTGGATGGTTTCTAACCAGATTTTGGATGGTTGGTTAAAATTGTTTTTTTTAATAAATAAAACAATTCAATATATTCAGGTATCTTTATTCTAACCAGATCATACAATGATACCTCCATCAAAAAAAATTATTAGTATTAAAAAATATTTTTATTAAAATTTAAAGAAAAAAATTATTAAAATTGAAAAATATTTTTATTAAAATTTAAAGAAAAAAACAACTTATAGTATCTTTATTCTAACCGGATTATATAATGATGACTCCAATATCTATACATGTGTTCCTACAAGCCAATTTTTAGAATTTGACATTTATAAACAAGGGATCACTATTGATACTTTGAATTTTCAAGAAATTCTTGAAGTTCCCCCTCCTAGGACTTTGCATCAATTGCAAAGCCTTCAAGGAAAGGGTACTACACCACCATAGTTCATGGATTCTTCAAATATCTTTATTCTAACCAGATTTTGGATGGTTTCTAACCAGATTTTGGATGGTTGGTTAAAATTGTTTTTTTTAATAAATAAAACAATTCAATATGTTCAAGTATCTTTATTCTAACCAGATCATATAATGATACCTCCATCAAAAAAAATTACTAGAATTAAAAAATATTAATTATTAGAATTAAAAAATATTTTTATTAAAATTTAAAGAAAAAAACAACTTATAGTATCTTTATTCTAACCGGATTATATATGATAACTCCAATATCTATACATGTGTTCTTGAAAGCCAATTTTTAGAATTTGACATTTATAAACAAGGGATCACTATTGATACTTTGAATTTTCAAGAAATTTTTGAAGTCCCCCCTCCTGTTCCTGCAAGCCAATTTTTAGGATTTGACATTTATAAACAAGGGATCACTATTGATACTTTGAATTTTCAAGAAATTCTTGAAGGCCCCCCTCCTAGGACTTTGCATCAATTGCAAAGCCTTCAAGGAGAGGATACTACACCACCATAGTTCATGGATTCTTCCATTTGTTGCATTCCAACATTCCCTTTGTATGGGATCAACAACCATAGGCTTCCTTATATTCCTTAAAATGTGCTCTTACTTTGACACCCTTGATTAGCCCCATAAATTTTATGAATGACTTCATCCTTTACCTCTTGGCCTCCAATTGTGTTGTCAAGAATATGTCAAGCGCAGGGAACATGTCATCTATTATTTTAGTAAGAATCTAAAAATAAGAATCTATTTGGACCTTCTTTATCTTATAAAAATGAGGAGAAGCTATCCTTAGTAGTTATATTTTCAATTCAAAAACATTCACCATTATATCCTCATGAGCAATTCAAACCCTAAGTTGTACCCCTTGAGTTGATGCCTCCTCCGAGGAAAAGTTTCTAAATGGATCGTAATCCTCTAAGAGTATGACCTTGAATTTGTTACTCCCAAGAGTAAGAAGTATTTGTCTTTGGTGTATTTTATATCTAACTTCCCTTTCGAACTCACCCATCGTTTTATCAATGATGATTTCCCAAATGAACACATTCTCCATTTCTTTGAATGACACTTGGTATGGGGACATTCTAGTTATCTACACATTCATAAGCTTAGCCCTCATCTCTCATGAAATGCTCATCAATGGATTCATCACCAAGCTCCCAGTTACCTTCTTATCAGTGATGTCTTATTTTGGCGAGTAGTTAACACTATATTGTGATAATGCCTCACTCTCGAGGAGGATGAATGGGTCTTAAATGATTACCATATTGGGTGGTGTGGAGGCCAACTTTCAAGAATGGCCACCACCGAGAAAATCTTCTTTGTTGATTTTTTTTTTCCTACCTTATTATTTGATCGCATTGAGTCAATGAAGAACTATTGAAGATGTTAGTTATTCACCCCAAATCCAAGGACACCTCCTACCCCTTTACACCCAGTCGACATTGTTGGTTTGTTTTGCAAATGGGCCATTCACTTCATGGAGTGTAAGCTCATGTCAATTGGTGGCCATAAGTACTTTATTGTGGTTGTTGAGTGTTTTACCAAATGGGAGAAATCCATTCTAACATACAATAAACCTACCACCACTACGACACATATCTATTTCAATCATGTAATCACTCAATTTGGAGTCCCAAAACAATTTGTGTCTAATCACAATACTCGCTTTGAAGATGTCGTGTGGGAAGAGATATCTATTTCAATCATGTAATCACTCAATTTGGAGTCCCAAAACAATTTGTGTCTGATCACAATACTTGCTTTGAAGATGTCGTGTAGGAAGAGATATCTGATCATTTGAAATTTGAGCACCAATATTCCTTTTCCTACTATCCTTAGGGAAATGATCAAGTAGAGGCCATCAACAAGGTCCTCTAAACCATGCTTCAATGGATGGTGGATAAGCACAACTCCATTTGGAACCACATGCTCTTTCTTACCTTATGGGAATATCAGACACGAACCAAAACGGTTATCGGTTTCACTCCATTTAACCTCGTTTTGATAGGTAATTTGACTTGTCGTCAACGTAAGAAGGGATCATTTTAAGGACCCATACTTATTTAAAGGTGTATAAACCTTGGTGAATCTTACCAATTCTTAAAATGTCGACTATAAAATATTTGGCGATATTTTTCTAAAATTATTTCAATTTCTAAGTAATTTATATAGTTGATATCACAATTTGGCAATTTTTAGAGTGAAAAAATTTTATCCCATCAAAATTGGGCGAAACGGGACTTCAAAAAATGCAAATTGGTGAATCTTTTTTGGAAAAACAAACATGGAAAAATAGCTCATGGGCTAAACTTCGCCCCTAAAATTATCCTTGAACGTAAGAGAGATAACACAATCCAAAGGTGAAAAGTTGACCCTTGTCATTTATGTGTGCCCCGTGCAACTAAGGTGATTTTTTCCTAAAAAGAGACTTTTGTTTGAGTTTTCCTCAATCCTAAATGCAATCCTACCTAATCATGCAAATACAATTTATTAGCTAATCTAACATCTAATCTAAACTTCCAATTACATTGCTAAATAAATCTATATATACAAATGAAATTAAAAAATGAAATAACAAACCTATTCTATATAAGTGTCTCGAAATCTAAATCAAAATAGCTTGCATAAAAGATTAATTATGTAATGACAAATTTCAAAAACATTCTAAATATGACAAACGGAATTAATGAAAAATCATTAAATAGATGCATAATCATTGAAATGCAAACCATTTTGATAATAATGATAAGATCAAATAATATGCTATTCTTAATCTTTAGAGAAATTCAAAATCTAAATAGCAAATGACAGATTAAGAAAATCTAAGTAATATGCTGAAAACATTTATAATATACTCAGAAATATTGTAGACATTATTATAAGAAATTGGTAATCTGATTCCTTACTCCAGAAAGTAAATTTACATAGAGCTTGAAATTTTTTTTAAAACAATCATAACAGTGTGAAATACCAAGTTCAATTACTAATCCGTGGAATCTGCACATAAATAAACAAATAATGCCAACAAGAGGTGCACATAAATAAACAAATAATGCTAACAAGAGGATCAAGGAGCTTAATTATGTCCTAGACAACTAAGCCGTCATTTTATGCATATATACTAAAAGGTTCTCATAAAACAAGCATTATAATCAATTGAGAAGAGTAATGAAGTTTGACAAAATTCTCAAATATTATTTTTTAACCTTGATGATCTACTAATTCACGTGAACTAAAGCATAAATTTTATTGGAGATTTTTAGTCATGTTAATGGTAAACCTGACGTTATTTTATGCAAATGTTAGGCTAGATAATGTTCTTCTCATTTGCAATGAACTCAATGATTTTTAAGGAGAAGATCAATCATATTTGAGCAAAATAGTGAAAAAAACCTTTTTTAGTGAAAGCAAAAGCATTCATGAAAAATTGATGGTTCACTTAAATTGAAACTATCAACTCGTCTATAATATTTAAAGTAGATTCTTTTAAGACGCATATTGAATTGAATGTAAATAAGTTTGTATTGAATTGTTTTAGTATGTCAAAAAATATAAAATTATGAACATAGTGTGAATTTTAATGAAATTTTAACACTTGTAAAATTTGATGCGTTATTTAAATTCAAAATAGTGAGGTTGGTTCCATCCCTTAACATGTATTTTTTCAATCCATTTAATGAATTTCTTAAAATTTGACTTTTATTTAAATTATATCAATCTACTAAAGTGCTCAATCAACTTATTAATGCATCGAAGACCAAATCTTGACAAGATTGTTGAAACATCATGTTAATCCATTTTTGCAAATCGCGGCATATAATCAACTTAGATAAGCTCGATATGGACATGAAAGCATTGTTGAACAATTAGGAAGCCAAAAGACATCAAATGGTGCAGATAAGTCAAATCACAAAATCCCCATTTCATGAAAGATAAGCCCAAAGAAGCAATAACAAAAAGTGCGGAAAATCAAATATCTAGGAAAGGAAACCATCAAATCATCCTTTGAAATCATACAAAATCAAATCAAATAAAAATAAAAGTAACTGGATTTTTTTTTTCCAAATTTCAAATGGGGGCCCCTATATTTTCATAAAAATTAAGGGGAGCTATTGAGGCCTCAACAAATGGCGACACATTTAGCGAAGTAGTTATCTTTGTCAAATAACCTGAAGATTTACAAACATGAAGGAATAAAACATAAGAGTTTACTTGAAATGCCGGTTCCTAAATTCCAAGATTTCCACTTCACCACTGGTCTATATAGATACGATTTGAACTTAATAATTTTCAAAACATGTAAAAGTATTTCAATGTAATGTACCAACTTATATCAGTGATAAAAAAACTCCTTTCTTCTCAAAATTAATTAAAACAATCAATGGGGAAGCTGGATTAACTGGGGATGGGAAAAAGCAAAGGCTATGGAAGGATGTAAGGCTCTGATATTTTCTTATACCTCTGCACAATGTACTGAGACCATTTATGTTTCAAGAGCAGCAAAGCGGCAATTTAATCCAAAGCTCTTGGGCCCCTCAACATATGCAGACTAGTATAGGTGCAAACTTGGACTGGAGGTTGGGGAATCTCAGGGTATTTTTTAAGGACTCTAATATTATACTTAAGTATAGTATCCTAGGCAATTATTTTGTATTGAAAAAAATAGGTATATAGATACATAGGCGAATATTAAATATGAAACATACAATTTACTACTGAAATGTGTAAATTTTGGCGAATATTATGATAAAAAAAAACATATTTTATGTAAATATAGGCGATATTAGAGACTAAAAATGACCAAATAGCGAATTTATTTTTTGAAAAAAAACCTGAAAAATAGCCAATTGGCGAAATTTCGCCCTTAAAAATTACCCTGTTGGGGATGGGTATTTCTGGCTCTGAGAGGTTAAATATCAATTAATAACAGTCATTTAATAGTAAAAAAACATTCCAGAAATTTGCAAAGAGATATGAGCAAGTCTCACATAAACACACTTAAAATTGCCTTACATGACAGCTCAACTAGTGTGATTTCTAGGCTCCCAAACAACATTGAAATTACCACAAATTTATAAACTAAGACTTGGATCATGAAATATGACATGTTATACAAATCCAGAAACAATAATGACTTCATTTGGATTCATACTCATTCATTTATGAAATACACACTAGAAACTAGTCAAATTCTAGCTAAATCTAGAAGGGGTGGAGAAATAGGAGAATAAATCAGAGTTATGTAATTTTTATTGATCAAACTGATATAAGAATATGAAATCCTCTGTAAGTGCACCATAAATAGGCTAATATCCCTCTCAAAACAATATGGAAAGATCTCTCTTCTTCTACATAAGAAACTAGCTCCAAAAACCCATAGAAAGATTGAAGATTCGAACTATGAACTGGATGATGAAGCTTCTGAAATCCATATTCGAATTGATCAACTACAGGACCTGCAAATAAAATCAATGAAAATGGCTGAATTCCATCATCCTCTCACAGAAAGCTGGGGCACATCTCCCAAACTTGACTAGGGGCACGTCTCCTAAATCTTTGAGGCAAAATTGCACTCATACAAATTCTCAAATTGACAAAAGATGTGAATGTGGTGCACACTGGTTTATTTATAACACTGGGTGACTTGAGGAGCAAGTATCCATAGCTATTGCGCCCTCCTTGAGGGGATAAGGAAATCTTGCTTTCCTTCCTTTCATTTTGCTTTGCTTTCCTCCTTTTTCCTTTTCCGATTGTTTTGATTTGGATTTTATTCTTTTCTGAAATTTCCTTCTTTTCTGAATTTCCTACTTTTTGCTTTTGTGTTGCTTTCTGCTTTATCTTGATTTTCCTGCTTTATCCTAATTTTCCTGATTTTATCTTGATTTGCTGCTTTTAGCATGTTTTTGACCAGTTTTAGAAATTTCTATCCTCCTTGGTCAACTTGGCCTCTCTAATTTAACCTCCTTATCTTAGCTCATTATTTTTAATCCAAGTATTAGGAATTAGGAATCAAATTACTCAAACCAACTAATTAATTATTCCAAAGTGCATATTCTGGAATTTAATTAATTAAATGCCTCCAAACCATTAAATTAATTCCTTGGAATAATATAATTTTTTTCCTAGTACTATTGGCATCATTAATTAAATATTTATTGCTTATGATCTAGTGACATATACCTTGTCAAAATTTGGGGACATGACATTTCTCTCTCCCAAAAATTTGCTTGTCCTCAAGCAAAATATCCCAAGAGGTCCATCATGCTTTTGTTGCACTACTCTGATCATAATCATCTCTCCAAATAAAATCTTCACTACATCTGTAACTGAACATGCTTACTTCTATCCAAGTGAAGCAACTGGAAAGTGTGCCAAGATCCCATAAAAATATCAGAAATGCAAATATACCACTACTATGAAAACTATAAGTGCATCCAAGAGGTGTTCCCCATGTAGGAAACTGAAACCAAGTGCAACATAGATGAACTGATGTAAAATAGGGTTGGCTTGCTCCATCATGCCAACATGCAAACAACTGCTCCAAAGACAAACAATGTCAGGATCCAATTTCTTGTATGGCACTCCCATGGATCGGAATACCATCCAACAAAATCTATTAAGAAAAAGAGTTCCTGGATCCCACTGCTTTAATTGCAAGTTCCCAATTAGCAGCGTCATGTGCGGAATACTGTCATCCCATGGAATATCAGGATCCCACTGATCATACTGCATCTCCCCAAACATTAGTAACAAGAAAAAATCATCATCATATGAAATGTTGGAAAAGATGAAAACATCATACCACCACATTGAAAAATCATACCACCACTGAAGCTTTGATGGCCCCTCAATCAAGATATGCAACTATGAATGGTAGGAACCAATCAAGGAAAGAATATGCATCACCAAATATGCCTCCAAAGAGTGAGGCCAACCCTCATCAATTCTTTCCACTCCAACAAGAAGGTTCTCATGTGCTGAATGCACACAAGAATAAAAAATGTCATCATTGTAGCTCAAATGACGAGGGTGGAAGTCCCTTATCCAATCATGAGAAAGATAGGCATCATACAAACAACAAAAATGCCTCATTAACTGCACATAATTAAAATATGATGAATACAATAAAAAACCACAAGTGCAAGTAGAACCAATACCCTTAAGGGTATATATCTCCAAGGAAGTAATCTCCATGGGGGCTTCACTAGAAGACAATATAATATCATGTTCATTCATATTGCGGTATTAAATATTCATGAAAACCTAAAAATTATATTGCTCATATATTAAGGGACAAAGGGTTTTTTTTATTTAATGTAACAATACAAAAATACTTTGGGGTCTTTTTTATATGGGTTGGCTAACAAATATCCGCCAAATGGAGATGGCGGGATCACGGTCAGATGAAAAATCGAGTTGAGGCAAGGCTCAGGCTTACCAGTACCCAGAGAAATCGAGTCTTGAGGCATGCTTGAGGCCAGGGGTTTCATGGTGAAGTGGGTTACCAGTCGATCATAGTCGAGAGACAATGGTCATTGACAACCAATTGTTACCAATAACACTCAGTCAATTGTTACCAATATCCTTGGGAGGCTTTAAGCCTCCAGGGCCTGTTATAGGCCCTCGATAGGCCTTGGGGGCTTGTATACCCAACCACTTGTGCTTATTACAGGCCTTGAGAGGTTTAGTCAGCCTCCTAGAGCTTGTTACAGGCCTTGGGGGCTTGGATACCTAACCCACAATAGGCTTAGTCAGCGATTGGGGAACTGCAACATGTAATCTAAATGTTGTACTATGTGCATTGGCTCTAGTGACATACAAGAAGTGATTTCCTATCTCTTCATTAGACCATTAGATGTTGCAAATCATAATGATATGTGGTTGAGTAATTGCATTGTGGGTGAAGTAATGTGCATCCACCATATACATCGAAAGAAGCAAGGTGCACTGTAGAATGCATGTGGGGTCATAAGAGGGGTATCATATCAATATACTAGGTAGAAATATAAAGGGGTATAAAAAATGTTAATGAAAAAATTGATACATACAATATCTAGTGAAAATAGGGGTTTTTTTAAATTGGAAAGGCATATTGGGAGGGGGTTAAAAAGAATGATTTTGGAAGGTATTTTCCAATATCTAGTGAAATTAGGGATATTGTTTCATATGCCATGAACGAATGTGTTATGATAGTAGTTTATTGAGTGAAGCCCCCGTGGTAATCTCATGGATCAACTCTCTGCCACTGGTTCCACTCAAGTGGAAAGAACTTGTGTTGCATACCTCCATCAAGTATTTACTCATCCAATCAGTGGATGAACAACCACTCACCAAATCATGTCCAAGTAAGGAGCTTGTGACTCCTCCAAGTGCATATCCCCAATAGCTCACCAACTTCCTTTGGCAGCTTGTTTGTTTAGTTGTCTTCCACCTGCCATGTGCATAATTTTTTCTACGAGGAGACTCCATGTGGAACATGTAACCTTCCACCCAATCCATGTTTGGATGAATGGTATCTAATGGTAGCAATATGTACCTATGCTATCGATCACAAAACATATCAATGTCAGAGGCATTAAAAATTTTACACAAAATTTTTTACCTCTTGGAGTCTTCAACTTTGTGGTGCATCTATCCATAGATGGGCATAACTCTCTGTTATTTGATTCCAAGGTTATGAAATTAGGATCATGGTTGCTGGGGGGAATATGAGCCTTTTCCAAACCCCATGTATTTACCATCAAGTCATCCAAAATGACTGTGGGAGCCTCCTGCTCCTCTTGGGGCATTATCAAGAAAAATCCTTTCACCCAATTCTCATCTTCAAGTGATGTGACTGAAACACAAGTGTGGGGTGGAAGAGAATGAGTTAGCTCTTTGCAACAATTATCCACCAAGCATGTGGATCTATGTACCTCACCCTCATGGGATGATCCATCAAATGTGAGACCGTGTGTCTCCTCCAGAATTATGCATCTCTCATCATGAGGTAACTCATAATCTCATTGAAACAAGTAAAGTTCTTGGTTACCTTCTTGCTTGATTTCAGCCCTCTCAAGCACATTCAAATCAGCATGCTCCTCATGTTCCACCATCACATGAGATTCCTCCATAGAAATCTAAAAATCATCAACCAAAAGGGAATTACTGATTGGAATATAGGAAGGAATATGAGATATTACAGACTCTTGTTGAAGTTGCTCTACTTGCATCTGAGATTCCAAGAGAGTACTTTGAGTACTTCTCAAAGAATCTTGGGTGGAGTCCAACTCATATGAGAGATTTTCAAGCTCTTCTTCATTCTTCAATAATACATCATGATACAATCCTGAAAGATCAAACAAATAATCTCTGTCAAAAATCAATTGTGAAAATTTACCTTTGATGTTTGTCATTGACTTCTAAACCTTCTCCATGTCTTCAATGGAGAGTGGATTTTTCAGTGATGCAGCTATCCAACAATATTGTAACACTAAAGCATGAGTGACATGGAGGATGTCAAGGGTATTCTTGATCTTCAATGTGTTCATCTTTAATGTCCCTTCAAGGAAGGATGGTTCATGACAGTGAACATCATCTTCTTCAATTTTTCTGGAATCGACTTCATGAAGTTCCATTGAAGTTTTGAAAGTTGATCCATCTCTTGATGCTGCCAAATATTCATCTTTTAGATCATTAACAACATAAATCAGGCTGCAACTTGGGTGCTCATTCATCTCTGGTGCACCATAAAAACCTTCTCTCAAAATTTCAGCCTTCTCCAATTCATGAACCCCGACACTTGAGGGTTCAACCAAGCTAGTATTCCCACTAGAAGTGGCTTCCATCTGGGGCTACAACAAAGGCCTACAAAAATAAAAATTGCAGTCATTCCTTTTTTCCCAATTCTCCTCCTCGTGTGACATTCTTATGTCAGCAAGCTTCTTCTCTAAATTTTCCGATTCACACCCCACTAGTGTGTGCTTTTTTTTTTTTTCTGCATCCTAATGAAGCTCAAGAGGTGACTGCAAATCCGATTCATGTTTATCCTTTGGATTAGATCCACAAGATGTATTACCACTCCTGACAACATCATCATCCCTTATAATTATTTTGAGATCACCCACCAAAAAACTAGGAGTCATTTCACCTTCCACATTTCCAACAACCAGATGTTGGACTGTTGGATCTTCAACTGTGCATTGTCACGTCCCCTCCCGTCAATCCGATGCAAGGGATGAAACATGACCAAACATACCGGGCTTATTTGAAAATCTCAACCCCATACATTACTAACAAATTTATGGATAGTTAAAATCTTATGTATACATATTCATACTCAACAAACATAATGGAATTAAACACTATATACACACACAGTTTCATCATGCATATAACAGTCATCAATTATCACATTGCATAAAACGGTATGCCTTTCATTTCATCAACATGAACAATTATCATTAAGATTTAACACATTGCAGAACACAAAATGCATATAATTTAAACCACATAGAACACTTATCTTTGAGATGAAACTGTCCAAACAATTGGCTATGTGAGAGCAACGTTCCACCCAACCATAGATCTATGTCCATCCTATATTCTTTCAGCTGAGAGATCACCCCCGAGCTGGGTTGTGTATCCACAAAGGAGGAACTAGATGAGCTCACTCACAGCCATGGTTTCACTCAACAACTATGCTAAACCAACACACAATTGGGTTTATCAAGCATACAAAAGACAAATGGAGGCAATGCTAAGCCAGTGAGCTCAACCACAAAGATACAAGCATCTCAAGATAATTCAAACAGTTAAGGCACCCACAGTACCTGCCACACCCAACACAAGGAAGGTTCCCTTCTCTCCTGCATAGTCCCTAAGGCGTCCCTTCCCTCCAGTGCTCTTCAGGATGGGCATAGAAAGGTCCAGGATGCTAAATCCTTGAGATTCCAGCCTTCACTAGGTTTATCAAGCATTCCCAACCTCTGTTCTAGAATTCACACTTGGAATTTCTCAATTTGGTGATCAAATAACTCAATCCCGTCACTGGAATTCTGGGCTATAAAAACTGGGTTTTTCTATGGATTTCGGGGTATCTAATACTCAAAAATTCACCCCAAGGTTCATATCTATGCATCCCCCATTGGATTTTACTTTCAATACCAAATTCTGGGTGTTTATGGCACTTCAAAACATGGGTTCTTTCACAGTTGCGATTTCTGTTTTTTCTCACTGTTGGGCATGTGTAATGGATGAAAACTAATGCTGGGATCTTCCACCATGGAATGGGAATGAGGAAGAACCAATTTCCATGAGGTAGAGTGACTTGTGGTACAAGAAAAATAGAGCCCATACTTTCCATACGAATTTCTGGGCTGCCCATGCTCCATTGAAGCCATGGACTGATTTCTCAACAACTTTCTTACAGTTGAATTAAATGTTAGCAAGGAAATTCAAATGGATTCTCCAAATGACATTTGGAAGGCTATGGTTCAACCCCACAACCCCCTCACCACTTCCGAGCGGAATACACATGGCCCCTTCTTATTCGTTGCTTCCATAGCCAGTTTTGTTATTTTATTGAAATATTAAATATTTAGATCATTTACAATGTTCCATGGCTTAATAGCACATGGATGGAAAAATGTTAAATACTTGTCCATTTTAAATAAAATATGAACATACACTAGCGGGGCCTTGGCCTTGAACTCCACGCTAGGGAAACATACATCGCATGTACACAATATTTGCATAAAAACCAATATATCACAAGGGTCAAAATTGGGGTATTACACTCCCCTCCCCCTTAAAACAACATCGTCCTCGGTGTTCTCAAATCTGAACAAAAATGGGAATGCCTCTCTCATGGCATCCTCCAGCTCCCATGTAGCCTCATCGGGACTAAGGTGCTCCTATTGGACCTTTACCTGCCCGATGGCTCTGTTCCGGAGCAAAGTGACCTTCTTGTCGAGGATGCGCATAGGCTATACTTAGAACTCTCCCTCGGGTTCCACCTGTATCACATTCCAATCAATCATATGATTAGGATCATGTACATACTTCTTAAGCAAAGATACATGGAAAACATTATGAGCTCTTATATTAGCAGGTAATGCAACTGGCCCTATCCTATCTAGGACTTCAAATGGACCACAATATATTGGTGCCAACTTGGCACGACTCCCCAACTTGAAAGAACTCTTCTTTGGTTTCACTCTCAAATAAACATGATCCCCAATCTGAAATTCCTTATGCACTCTTTTCAAATCTGCATAACTCTTTTTCCTGTCCTAAGCTGCCTTTAAATTCTGCCTGATCTTAACAACTTCCTGTTCCATTTCCTTGATCATCTTTGGTCCAAGTATTACCCTATTCACCGGGCTATCCCAATTCATTGGAGTCCTGCATCCCTTGCCATACAATGCCTCAAATGGACTCATCCCCAATGATGCATGATGTCCATTATTATATACAAATTCTACCAAGTGTAGGTAATCTTCCCACTTGGATGGTTTATCCATCACATACATTCTCAACATGTCTTCAAGAACCTGATTCACCCTCTTAGTTTGGTCATCTGTTTGAGGATGACATGCTGTACTGAAATTCAATCTAGTTCCCAATTCCTGAAATAATCCTTCCCAGAAATTGGAAGTGAAATTTGTATCACGATCAGAAATTATTGCCTTAGGCAATCCATGCAATTTGAATATCTCTCTCATGAAGATATTTGCAATGTCATTAGCCTTGTGAGTGGACTTGACTGAAATAAAGTGAGCTACCTTTTATAGCTTGTCTACCACAACCATGATTGAATCATGCTTCTTCATTGTCATGGGAAGACCTGTTATAAAATCCATAGAGATCACTTCCCACTTCCACTTCGGAATGGGTAAGGGCTGCAACAATCCTGCTGGATGTTGGTGCTCTGCTTTGACTTGTTAGCACTTCTAACACCTAGCAATGTACTTAGCTATGTCCTTCTTCATACCATGCCAAAAGTATTGTTTTCTTGCTGTTGTTATGGTCATTTAATATCCCGGATGTCCAGAGTATGGCATTTGATGTATTTCATCCATCACTAGTTTCTTCAAATCTGCACTATTTGGAATGTACAATCTATCTTTGTAGATGAGGATATCGTCTTCACCAAGCTGATATCCCACACACTTTTCATCTATATTTTTCTGCTGCAACTTTTCTTTAATTTGAAGGTAAGTTTCATCACTAGTTTGAGCTTCTAGAACCCTTGTCTTCAAATCTGATTTGCACATACTTACTGCTGCAACATGAAATTTTATGCTAAGAGCATCTGCAACCTTATTCTCCTTCACTTTTACATGTTTAATTTCAAAATAAAATTCACAAAGAAACTCCATCCACCTAGCTTGCATAGCATTCAAGTTTGGCTGGTCAAACAAATACTTCAAACTCATGTGGTCCATTCTAAGCTCGACTCTCCTTCCCAACAAATAATGTCTCCACATCTTGAGAGCATGTACTATGGCTGCTAATTCTAAATCATGCGTGGCATAATTCTTTTCATGCTCTTTTAATTTCTTTGACTCATAGAAAATCACACATCCTTCTTGCATGAGCACTCCACCTAGCCCTTCAATGCAAGCATCTGTGCAAACTACACAATCCTTTGGATCTGCTATCTTCAAAATAGGAGTGTTGGTAAGTAACTCCTTTAACTGCCCATACAAACTTGATATTCTTCCTTTGCAATGAAGTGATTGGGTGGGCTATCTTGGAGAAGCCTTCAATAAACCTTCTGTAGTATCCAACAAGACCCATAAAAGATCTAACATCTGAAACATTCTTGGGAGTAAACCAATCCATGATGGCATTAATCTTCTCTGGATCAACTGCAATTCCTTCTTCAGAAATAACATGACCCAAATACTGCACCCTCTTATGGTAAAACTCACACTTCCTTAACTTGGCATACAACTGATGTTCTCTAAGGACTTGCAACACCATCCTTAGATGCTCCTCATGTTCTCCTTCATTCCTTGAATAGACAAGAATGTCATCCAAGAATACAATCACAAACTTATCCAAATATTTGGTGAATATACTATTCATGAGACACATGAATGTAGCAGGTGCATTGGTCAGACCAAATAGCACCACAATGAACTCATAGTGACCATACCTAGTTCTAAAAGCTGTCTTGTGAATGTATTCCTCCTTAATCCTCACTTGATGGTAGCCAGACCTCAAGTCAATCTTTGAAAACACCTTATCTTCTTTCATCTGATCAAACAAGTCATCAATCCTTGGAAATGGATACTTGTTCTTGACTGTCACTTTATTAAGCTGCCGGTAATCAATACACAACCTTAAAGTCTCATCCTTCTTCTTAACAAATAACACCGGTGCTCCCCAAGAAGACACACTAGGCCTGATATACCTATTGTCCATTAACTCTTGTAGCTGCATCTTCAACTCTACCAATTTTGGTGTGCTCATTCTATAAGAAGCTTTGGAATTTGGTGCTGCCCCTAGGACAAGATCGATGGTAAAATCAATATATCTCTTTGGTGGTAGTCCCAACACTTCATCTGGAAACACATCTTGGAATTATTGCAACAATGGGAAGTCTTCTATCCTTGGTCCTTTGTCCTCTGACGAATCTGATATATGAACTGCATATAATTGACAACTTTTCTTATAAAACTTTTTCAACTGTAAAGCTGAAATCTGTTTTACTGAAACTTGCTTGGAAATTCCTCTTACCAATCTTGGTCTTCCCTCTTCATCCATACATTCGAGTGCTTTATCATAACAGTCCAACTTGTCCCTATACTTTTCCAACCAATCCATGCCAATTAAGGCATCATAAGATCCTAACGGTAGTACATTTAAATCTGCATGTGTGTGGAGTCCATTCAATTCTATGGGGCATTCCACCACTACATCACTAACTTTTCTCTTGGTCCCTGTGGCTAATTGAACTAGCCAAGACTTATTGTGATTCACTTTTCTAAGAGAACAACCTTCAACCAATTTTGGAGAAACATAAATATGAGTAGATCTTGGATCAATAAAAACAGAAATAGATTGCTTAACAATCTTACCTTCAACTTCCACCACTGATGATTGATGATCTGCTTGATAATTATTCAACACTACATAAATTCGAGGCGTTGCCCTTGCCATGTCCTCCATTGTTGCTGCTCCCTTTACGTTGTGCAGCCTTCGGGGATTCTCCTTCTGATGTGGACAATCCTTTAGCATGTGGTTTTCTCCACATCCCCAACATTGAAGTGGCCCTTTTGATGTCTTATTTGCTGCTACTGCTGGCTTGAATCCACTCCTTGCTTGTTGCCCCTTTGGAGAGGTTCTGGACTGACTTTTGAATGGTGGTTTGAAGCCACTTTTCTTTTGATCAAACCTCCATCTTGGCTTTCCTTTCCACACTGGGTTAACCTTTGATTTTTCTTTATTCTGCTCATAGCAATGCATTGCCATTCTAATGGCTTCGTCAAGACTTGGTGGATTAACAAACTCAATTCTAGCTCTGAAAATTTGAGGTAGACTCCCAATGAAGCATTGGATTTTTACTCTCTCACCTTTAATGTAATCCACATACCTCAATAATTCCAAAAATTTATGGACATGTTCTTCCATAGATTTTTGTCCCAACCTGATTTCATTGAACTCTTTTATCTTACTGTTATAATACCTAGCAAAAAGATACTTTTCCTTGAAGTACTTCTTAAATCTCTCCTATCTAATCTTCCTTTCACTAATCCCTTTCACTTGCAAGAGGTTATCCCACCAAATTGAAGCTCTACCATTTAGATTGTAAATGGAAATTCTGGCCTTTTCAATTTCTGAGTAGTCTTGAATTCTAAAAGATTTCTTCATTCCAAGAAGCCATGCCTCTGCCTCTTGGCCAGTCTTGTCTTCTCCATCAAATGTGGGAGGCCCTGCCTTCCTGAATTCTCCCTGTGGGATGCCTTTGAACTTCTTTCTTCCATCAAATATCCTGGGCATATGCCTTGGACTTCTTTGAGAACCTATGGAGTCACATGATCTGCTGGAAGAAGATCTAGAGGAAGGTGTTCTATGCTTTTTGCTCACAGAACTCTTCCTTGGGCTTGGAGTCCTCTTCTTTGAACGACCTCTAGAGCGACTCTCTACATCTTTTCCTTTTTCACCTACATTGCTTGGGTTGGAACCAAGGTTTATCTTCTGCTGCATATCAGTGAGGATTTGCAAAATAGCAACATTGAGTTGGTTTTGTTATTCTTGAGCCTTCATCAACCTTTCATTGAAGCTCACCATGGTTTCAACCAAATTCTGAGGAGTTACTTGCTCCCTTCTCCCATTGGATTCAGTCTCAGCATTCCCTTCTTGCACATTTTCTCCTAGAACATCTTCTTCATGCTCATAAGGATACTGGGCATCATTTATGGTCACCATTTTTCTTTGGAGACTCTCTTCCCTGTATGCTACTTCTGCTACACTATTAAATCTTATGAGCTGCAAGCACTGTGCATTATGAAAATATTTGTTAGACATCTTAGGAATGCTTATGGAAACATACAAAATCAATATTTAACATAATAAAACTCATGGAATCATTTACAGAGTTAATATGTCTTCATTTCTTTTTCCCATTCATGCAATTCTGGAAATTGCACATATTGTCAACAATATGTCAAAACAATCACTCACACTTTTCTGCTCTAATTATCTATGGGGTATGATAACCTCATTCAAATTATGATCATGCCCCATTGTTCCCTGCTAGATAATATTTCCAATGCCTATCCACGTGCTCCATTCCAACTTCGGGTGTGGAAACTACATCACTTCAAAAATGACAATTTTCACCACAATTCTGCACTTTTTACACAGTTGCAAAATATCATGAACTGCCAACTTCAGCCACCTGTAGAAGCAAATGTAGAAATATTCAGGAAAACTTTTATACCAAGCGAAGTTAGTCCATACAACAAGGAACACTCAGCACCTTGCGGATTTCTGTTCCGATGCACCATTCATCTTCTATAAAATTTTGGGTTTGACTACTTTTCACTTTTAACATTTTTCCAAAATTTCAAATTTTGGGGTAAAAATGGCTATTTCCCAAACGGTGCTTTTGGAAAATCTTTGTCTAACATGAATTGTCCATCTCAATGAGAATATGAAATGTTGAGTTTATTAAATTTCTTGAATCCTTCATCTAAGGTCACTTTCAACCACTGTAAGCTTTTCAAAATCCCTAAAAAGTGGCTCGGAATAATGCTTTTTGACCTTCTCACTCACACCGACTCCACATCCTTTGGATTTTGGCTCCAAAACTCCAAACTTAACACTGTTCCTGCTCTATGACTACTCCATATCAGTTTCATCTCAATCCGACCTTCTGTCAAGTGTCCGGACACTAATTGTAAAAGCCATTAATTCCAATTTTATGCCAAATTGGAGCATAATGGGCTTGGGATTTTCACTGGACCTTTCATGGCATTTGTTAATGGCCTCAGAACGCCACTGAACTCATGTAATTCTGATTCTGCATGCTCTTGCAATCCAAAAATCAATTCTCGGGCTCTATACTTGTTTTTTTTTTAACCCGTAGCTCCGCAATCCCGCAACCCCGCAATTCGTACTATGGGTGCAGAAATGCTAATTTTCCAACCCATGACTGTTCCATCCCACAATCCCACAATTATGCAATTGTGAGTGTGGAAATCAAAGTCGTGATTACGAAAATTTTAACCTTTCCATAATCCCGCAATCCGCAATTGCTGGTGCGGAAAGCCAAGTCGCGAATACGGAAATTTTAACCTTTCCGCAATCCCGCAACCCACAATCCTGCAATTCTGCAATTACGGGTGCGGTAAGCCAAGTCACGAATACAGAAATTTTAACCTTTCCGCAATCCCACAATTCCACAATTGCGGGTGCGGATTTGCGGAATGCCAAAACGCAAGTTTTCAAAAGTTACGTTTCCGTAATCTGCAATTGCGGAAACACCTCCATTCCTGCAACTTGCGGGGCTCATAAATCCCTCATCCCTTAACCAAATCAGGCGAGTCCAGTACCGTTGGAAATCTCTTGGTGAGATATATGCAATGGTGTGATCCCCTGCTCCGCCTAAGAACTCTGATTCTACCATTTTTTCAAATGAAAATGATGTCCCAAACTTCATTAATGCTGTGTTAAAACATTCTGTTACCTACCTGTAACTTAGAGTTTTGCCCAAGCAGCCCCAGTGTTGGACCGTGGGCTCTGATGCCACTCTGTCACGTCCCCTCTCGTCAATCCGATGCAAGGGAGGAAACATGACCAAACATACCAGGCTTATTTGACAATCTCAGCCCAATACATTACTAAGAAATTCATGGATAATTAAAAGCTTATGTATACATATTCATACTCAACAAACACAGCGGAATTAAACACTATATACACACACAGTTTCATCATGCATATAACAGTCATCAATTATCACATTACATAAAACAGGATGCCTTTCATTTCATCAACATGAACAATTATCATTCAGAATTAACACATTGCAGAACATAGAATGAATATATTTAAACCACATAGAACACTTATCTTTGAGATGAAGTTGTCCAAACAACTGGCTATGTGAGAGCAACATTCCACCCAACCATAGATCTCTATCCAGCCTATATTCTTTCAACTGACGGATCACCCCCGAGCTGGGTTGTGTATCCTCTAAGGAGGAACTAGATGGGCTCACTCACAGCCATGGTTTCACTCAACAACTATGCTAATCCAACACACAGTTGGGTTTATAAAGCATACAAAAGACAAATGGGGGCAATGCTAAGCCAGTGAGCTCAACCACAGAGCTACAGGCATCTCAAGATAATTCAAACAGTCAATGCACCCACAGTACCTGCCACACCCAACGCAAGGAAGGTTCCCTTCTCTGCTGCACAGTCCCTCAGGCATCCCTTTCCTCTAGTGCTCTTTAGGATGGGAATAGAAAGGTCCAGGCTGCTAAATCCTTGAGATTCCAGTCTTCACTGGGTTTATCAAGTATTCCCAACCTCTGTTCTAGAATTCACACTTGGAATTTCTCAATTCGGTGATCAAATAACTCAATCCCGTCATTGGAATTCTGGGCTATAAAAACTGGGTTTTTCTATGGATTTCGAGGTATTTAATACTCTCAAATTCACCCCAAGGTTCATATCTATGGATTCCCCATTGGATTTTACTTTCAATACCAAATTTTGGGCGTTTATGGCACTTCAAAACGTGGGTTCTTTCATAGTTGTGATTTCTGGTTTTTCTCACTGTTGGGCATGTGTAATGGATGAAAATTGATGCTGGGATGTTCCACCAAGGAATGAGAATGACGAAGAACCAATTCCCATGAGGTAGAGTGACTTGTGGTACAGGAAAAACATAACCCATACCTGCCATACGAATTTCTGGGCTGCCCATTCTCCATTGAAGCCATGGATTGATTTCTCAACAACTTTCTTACATCTGAATTAAATGTCAACAAGGAAATTCAAATGGGTTCTCTAAATGACATTTGGCAGCCTATGGTTCAGCCCCACAACCCCCTCACCACTCCCTAGGGGAATACACATGGCCCAATCTCATTCGTTGCTTCCATAGCTAGTTTTGGTATTTTATTGAAATATTAAATATTTACATCATTTAAAATGTTCCATGGCTTAATAGAACATGGATGAAAAAATGTCAAATACTTGTCCATTTTAAATAAAATACAAACATACACTAGCAGGGCCTTGGCCTTGAGCTCCATGCTAGGGAAACATAGATCGCATATACACAATATTTGCATAAAAGCCAATATATCACAAGGGTCAAAATTGGGGTATTACATGCATGGACCTTCTTCATCTTCTTCTGATGAATGATTTGGTAACTCATCAACCTTATGGCTGCTGCAACTAGGCTAATTTATATTTGTAGGATTTTCCTCATTGATATCACCTTGTAGTAATTCATGCTTCTCCAATGATTCATCTCCATGAGTGTCTTCATAGTTAACATAAAAGATTTGAGCCTCCATACTGAAGGACCCAACCATGCCAACATTCTCACTATAAGTGGCTGCCATTTCAGAGTGAAACAAAGGGATACAAAAACCATAAAGGTAGAAATACCTTTGTGTCATGTATTTCTCTTCATGTGGTTGAGCTATGGTGGCTTATTCTTCCACGAAATCTTCTGGTTCACATCCAACTGATGTGTGTTTGTCTTCCTCTTCAAGAACCATAGCTCTTACTTCACTACCAATGGATCTAGGTAGTTCACTACTCCTCTCAATGATTGTGGATGGATGATTTGCACTTTCTTCTTGCTTCTCTACATGAATGGTTGTATATTTCCCTTTGTTTTCCTTCATATCAATACCTTTGGTCCTCTTTTCTTCTCTACAACTTAGTTCATTTCTTGATGGCTTGTTGGTTTTCAAGGAATCCACATGTGTCACTGTTTTGAATTTATTTGGTAGCAAGAATCCCACTTCTTTGCACACATCATTTACCATCAATGCAATCTTCACCAAGTTAAAGTTGGAGTAGGGATCTTGAAATAATCTCTGGATCTCATATGTGCAAAACTCTCTGAAAGAGATGAGTTTTGAAATCTCATCACTCAATGCATAGTAAGTTGTGAGGTACTCAAAGGGTTCTTTTATCTTCACTTCCTCAACAAATTCAAACCTTGGATAATAAAAATCTGCATCATACCATTGGTCACCATAGTCACCATCATCTCTTTTGAAACTACTCGAAAATATGCATGATGATTCTTCTTCATTGACTGCAACTAGAACTAGCCTCATGGCTACAAATTTGAATTATTATCTGCAATATTCTTCAACAATCAGCTTCTTTCTTTCCACAGGGGTGGAGGAAAGTGCTCTGATACCACTGTAATGTAACAACTTATATTAGTGATACAAAAACTCCTTTCTTCTCAAAATTAATTAAAACAATGATTGGGGAAGTTGGATTAACTGGGGATGGGAAAGATCAAAGGCTATGGAAGGATGGAAGGCTCTGATATTTTATGATACCTATGCACAATGTACTGAGACCATTTATGTTTCAATATTATCGAGGCTGCAATTTACTCCAAAGCTCTTATGCCCCTCAGCATATGTAGACTAGTATAGGTGCAAATTTGGACAGGAGGTTTGGGATGGGTATTTATGACTCTGGTAGGTTAAATATCAATTAATAACATTCATTTAACAGTAAAACAACATTCCGTAAATTTTCAAAGAGATCTGAGTAAGTCTCACATAAACACACATAAAATTTCATTCCAGGACAACTCAACTAGTGTGATTTTTGGGATCCCAAAAAGTATTCAAATGACCACTAATTTCTAAACTAAGACTTGTATCATGACATATGACATGTTAATCAACTCCAGAAACAAGAATGGATTCATTTGGATTCATACTCATTCATTTATGAAATACACATTGGAAACTAGTCAAATTCTAGCTAAATCTAGAAGGGGTGGATAAATAGGAGAAGAAATTAGAGTTCTGTAATTTGTATTGATCAGAATGATATAAGAATATTAAATCCTCTGTAAGTGCATCATAAATAGTCCAAGATGCCTCTCAAAACAATGTGGAAATATCTCTCTTCTTCTACCAACTCAACTAGTGTGATTTATGGGCTCCCAAAAAGTATTCAAATGACCACTAATTTATGAACTAAGACTTGTATCATGACATATGACATGTTACTCAACTCCAGAAACAATAATGGATTCATTTGGATTCATACTCATTCATTTATGAAATACACACTGGAAACTAGTCAAATTCTAGCTAAATCTAGAAGGGGTGGATAAATAGGAAAAGAAATCAGAGTTCTGTAATTTGTATTGATCAGAATGATATAAGAATATTAAATCCTCTGTAAGTGCATCATAAATAGTCCATTATTCCTCTCAAAACAATATGGAAATATCTCTCTTCTTCTACATAAGAAACTAGCTCCAGAAACTCATTGAAAGCTTGAAGATTCGAAATATGAAATGGATGATGAAGCTTCTGAAATTCAGATTCGACTTGATCATCTATAGGACTTGAAAATAAAATCAATGACAATGGATGAATTCCATCATCATTTCACAGAAAGCTAGGGCACATCTCCCAAACTTGACTAGGAGCACATCTCCCAAGTCTTTGAGGCAAAATTGCACTCATTCAAATTCTCAAACTGAAAAAAGATGTGAATGTGGTGCACACTAGTTTATTTATAACATTGGGTGACTTGAGGATCAAGTCTCCATAGCTAATGTGCCCCCCTTGAGTGGATAAGGAAAGTTAGCTTTCCTTCCTTTCTTTTTGCTTTGCTTTCCTCCTTTTTACTTTTCTGATTACTTTGCTTTGGATTTTATTATTTTCTTCTTTTCTGAACTTTCCTTCTTTTCTAACTTTCTTGCTTTCTTCTTTATCCTGATTTTCCTGCCTTATCCTGATTTTCCTGATTTTATCTTGATTTGTTGCTTTTAGCATGTTTTTGACCATTTTTAGCAATTTCCATCCTCCTTGGTCAACTTGGCCTCTCTAATTCGACCTCCTTATCTTAGCTCATTATTTCTAATCCAAATATTAGTAATTAGGAATAAAATTACTCAAACCAACTAATTAATTATTCCAAAGTGCATATTCTGGAATTTAATTAATTAAATGCCTCCAAACCATTAAATTAATCCCTTGGAATAATTTAATTATTTTCCTAGTATTATTGGCATCATTAATTAAATATTTAATGCTTATGATCTAGTGACATAGACCTTGTCAAAATTTGGGGACATGACATTCAACTATTATTCAAAGAACTTTTAAAAATAAGAAACCATTTTATAAGTGATTTTTCTTAAAGTAAACTTTACCGGAAATCAATCTCGAGAAGAACAAGGTAATCAAATGAAATCTTAGTATATAAAGATGACCTCAATACCACAAGTATATCCACTGCTTCCAACATGCATCTATAGCCTCGACATGGATACCTTTTAACCCAATTTCAAACACTTTGATCCCATTCCATGGATTATAGATACATAGATTAGACATCCCTTCTATTTGTAAATGGGGGATTTGAATTAGAAGCTTTTTAAAAGCAGAGGATGACATACGGATTTTAAGGATATAAAAGGTTTAGAATCTCAAAATATAATTGAATCCCAAATGTCACAGATAGAACCATTGCAGCAAGCAGGCATCTATAGCCTCGACAAGGTTGTCTCAAAAACTATTTTTACTTGAGTTCTCTAGTCCTAGGTGATCAAAATAAAAGGAACTAATACAATAAGTAGTTATTCTTAATCTCATTAGAGATTATCCAATGGATGGGGAAGCAATTCAAAAAATCCTTAAGAGGACATGATGGCTTAAAAAGGTCAAAATATTACCAGCGTCATTGTTGAGTTAAATATATGTTAGTTATTTGACATTAAATTGTCAACCAGGAGTCCGTAAACATAGAGGTTCTAGCACAAGAAATGTGGGACCAAGGATTCTAAGCTAGCCTAATCTAATGGTGGAAAACAACTAAAATACACACCTCAATGCAACTGACGGAAGCATATTAAATGAAAATCTCAAAGAAATCTAACACCACAATCTTAAGCTTAACAATGGACTGCAAGATCACATCTCCCGAGTTAGATCCCGATATTCAATGACCTACTCCTATAATGATTAGCTAAGCTACAGGAACATAAGGAAAACTAAAAAGGAAAGAAGAGACAATCTAGAAATGATCAAAACTACTATCACTATAGGTGAAGAATAATGTATAAAACTATATATTAATGCTAATATGAACTTGATGAAGCTAAATGCCTAAACCTATGAAAGACAAATTCATGTACTAGAAATCAAGCAACCATTTAGTAAACTTGCGAGTTGTAAACACAATATGTGTAGGTAAACTATCCTATTGCAACCCCTCCCTTGATGATTAATCTACTACAATTATTAGAGAAGAATAATATACAAAATAATAACCTAATGATAATGAGTTCAAGAAAACAAGCACACATAAATCAGTCCTAGAAATGGTACAAGAAAATGACTGTCATACAAAATATTTATGAATGCAATCTGAAAGGAAACTAACTTGATGAAGGATGAAATTTTAATGGAAAATCTAAACTAGTTCAAAATAAAACCAATCAATTAAAAGAGCTAAACTAAGTGCTTCTATGATACCGAGAAAATTCTTTCAATCTTCTAAATTATGTAGAACAGGGCTTAATCTAGATCTAGGATTTAAGTTCTCGATTGCAGTTTTAAGATACGAACATAAACTTTCATTTGTCCTTATAGAGATATGTTTTGTGCCTTAAATAAAACCAAACTATGATTCGTGTACTCATTAATAAAAGATGGAAACATAGGACTTATTTTGCAATCAGTGAAGATGGATCTGAAAATTATAAAACATTACAATATTCAAACACTAAATTCTAAATGGTTTTGCAAATGAAACTATCCTGAGATTATTCCTAATAGATAGTTGTGAGATAAAACCAAAATATGAACTCTAAGTCTCCAAGGAATAAGATTGATAATCTTGAATTCCAATTCAATTTATTATTTTTGCTTAATTAAATATCAACACTTTGAGAACAGAGTGGTGTACAAGATATTAAAGCAATATTTGGTTTCAAATATTTTAGAGTTGTCAACTTCGATTTTAAATCACAAACTTATCCAATTTATGAACCACTTTCAATGAAACTTCTAATTGTTTCTCTTACTCGTGATCGTTTACAGATTTTAAATAGAGATACTTCCAACCTATTTGTTATTTCAAATTGTAAAATTAATTGGAAATACACTAAACCTATCTACTTGTTCCAAATTGAAAAATGATTTCAGAGATGGTCTCTGTATCATAAGAACACACTATGGAAATCGGTGCAATCCACTAACCTACTACAAGAATAAAATTAAGAAGAAGAGTTTACAGGTAGTAAAAGCAATAGGCATGCAAAAATACTCTAAATACACACTCCTATGAAAATTGAATGAATAAATGAGAATGAATTTAAGCTAACCAAGTGTAAATGTAAATACACATACATCGCTAATCAAATACTAATATGAACAAATCAATTTTTATATCGACACACATGCTTCAAGAGATTCAAACTGAGATATGAATACTGAAATAACGAAAATATAAACTAAATATAAAATATGCTAGCTACTATAAAATAAACAAAATGGAAATAAAAATATTTATTGTCCAGGAGGTGGGCCCTTGCCTACCAGGAATCAAGATCAATTAAACATTACCTTACGATGATGATAGATTCAACTCCAACGAAATTTATATCTCCATTAACTTCAAAGATGAAATAAAATCACATCAATACATATCAAGAGTGAAATAGCTTCAATGTTTGATCTTAGTTCAAAGCTCTTATATCAATAACATAACATGAATCTCGCATACCTATGAGGTCTAATTTATACATGAAAACAAGTGGAACCAAATTCCAAAACCAGTGGAAGTGAATTCCCCCAATTCCCAAGTCATTTCAACTAATTTCCTAATTTTAGAAAATATAGGCATAATATGCATTTTGGGAATTTTAGCCTTGAAGGACCACCAATATATCCTAAACAGTTCCATATTTTGAGAATTCTCTCTCTTCAACATCAATTTATTATACTCGGAACAAAACCCATGTTTTATTTTCTCGAGATCTATCTTCATTTTCTTGGAAATTGCACTCAAAGTTGGTTGTTTATAAACTTTTGCTAATTAGTAGGAAATATTTTACCATAAGTTGAAGACCCACATGTGTGAGCTGGGTGAGGTCTGATGGACACCTAACCATCAATAAGAATCCATATGACACATCCAAGTGGTAGAATTTGTTTTGCAAGTGTTAAAGTATGCCAACAATGAATTGGTGCCAAAACTAGTGTGGAAACTGGTACAAAATTGCAGAATGCAACCATCATTAGTAAAATCAAATACAATTCCCTTTAATTCATCAAAAATAAATAAAAATAGATAATGTTTAACCACTTAGCATATATGGGTGTATTATAAGGTTTCATGAAGAAATATGGTGCTAATGATGAGAAAATGAGTGAAATTGTGAGGTAACAAAAGTGGTTTGAACCGTGGAAATGATGTCAAAATAGTGATCCAACACTCTCCCACACTGAGATATTTGCATGTCCTTGTGCAAAAGATGTAGGGAAAATATATGTTTATTGATTCTCTTCAGCTATGCTTAATGGATGAGTGCACTGTGTATGATAGTCAAGGCAAGTAAGGTAAGGCACTAAGATATAACTCCTTTCTTGCTATACGGATATTTTCTAATTGACAGCATTCATGTGTGCTCTATTTTTAATTATTTTTTTTATTTATAACAAGCAACAAATGATAGAGTACTGAACCTTCAACCTTCTTTAGATAGTATTCAATGAGGTATACGAACAAGAGGCTTCATAGAAGAGGTTTGTTTATGTTGATTTGGTACTATCATGGTAAGCAATTTTTTTTTCTTTTAAACAATGAACCCATACTATCATAAGAGTGGAATACAAGAAAGATATGGTTCAAAGGGATGTGGATTGTATAAAGTGTCCATAAAAAAAAATATAATTCAAGGGTAAACTGCAATGGTAATTCATGATACTTTCCTTAATTTTCAACAAACTAAAAAGTTTCATACCAATTTTACCTCGAGTTTTACCTTTGCTTTGAATTCTGTTGTACAGGATGAAATAGGACTGTATGGAACTAATGCATGTTGGCTAATGGACACCCATATCCCACATTCCTAATGGTTTGCATGTCCTCATGCAAACAAGGTAGGGAATCCTTGATCATTTTATTAGATTTGAGAGTTGTTGTATAATATGAAAGAACTGGAACTGATGAGAGATAGATCTGAATGAGGAACTAAACTAGATGAAATGGATGATGATTGGAAACTTGAAGATGCTGATATTCAAGACTAAATGGTAGTATTTTATTGAAACATGATCTACAAGAAACTTTAAAATAAGGAAAGGAACTTCTGCAAGCTGATTTTGGAACCATGAAATCTTATAGTTTTCAACCACTACCCAAATCTGAGCTACAATTCTTATCATGCAAATTAATTTGTTAATGTCAAGCATGAAAATAAATCATTGGATTACTAGGCATAACGGATGTTTTTAATCAATGTGAAGCAACTCACCTTTAATGACAATGAGTGCTAAAGTGCTTTAGTGCATCTTGAAAGGTACAAATACATGTGTTGACGTCAAGTCACCTGCAAGATCTATCAATCAAGAGACATTGATGTATTCCCGTGATTAACAACAATAATGTTTTCCAATAATGTATGCAAATCCCAAGGAACTATGAGATCTATAACCTCGATTCCAGATGATGTGTTGAATTCTATGTGATGAGATTCATTGAAATATGAGCCTTAATGAATCTTACATCATCCGACACGAGCATAGAACATAATTTATTTTGAAGAACCATAATAAAAAATGAAATCAACATATAGAACTTTATTGAGAGTTTTGCTCGCTAGTTTCCTAGTTTTTAAGAAAGACTCATGTCCAGTTGCGCCAGGAAATTGGTTTTCACAACTGGAATTATTTTTATATTTATTTATTTATTTACATCATCCTATTCTACTTGAAAAGAGAAAATATCCTTCAAGTATAGGAATACTTCCAATGAATCCATGTGCGTATTAGGATTACAAATGTGCTCAGATTCAAGTTTGAAAGATATACTTTGAGAGATACCAAAACATAAGAGACCAATTGTTGTGATGGAGATGGTGTGAAGAATTGTTGAAGGATAGTCTAGTAGTGTGGCCTATGATTTCTTAGAACCATGTCTCGATGTAATATTTATCTTCTTGGTTCTCTTCTTTAGTTGTCATGCCATGAATTTATTTAGAAGTTGTATCATCAAACTATGGAATGCACAAGGGATCTATATCTAGTGCCAAAGATGAAAGAAAGTCTTCAATCTCCGACTCCAATGTCTATTCTCCATTTGATATAGTCCATGATTCTTTGTTCTCCTCTACAAGTTGGAAAGGATGCTCAAAAAAATATTCGATATATACTTGATGTAAATGTGGCTCATGGAACTCTTGCTTCTCTTCCATATCCCAAAATGAAAATCTATCTCTAGTTATAGCTTTGACATTGGAACAAGGATTTAAGAAATTCCTTGTAGTGATGAGCCCGTCTTTGCTCAACAAATTATTTAACATATTATTTTTTATGGTTAAGAGTTCTTGTATCACACATGGATTAGCGCAAAAAGGTTCTTACAACACCTAAAACTAATTGAAATTTAACTTAAAAATGAAATGAAATTAATTGCAAAGCTAAAGCACACTACTCAAAGAAAATTCAATCATGTACTTGAAGCACCATCGTGCTACAAGGACCCTGTTGTCACCAAGTTATCCATTCACACAAGTTAGGCTTCTCTTATTTCCACAACTCAAACCAAAAGAAAACACACTTTCATAAAAGGAAACAAGAAATCTTCGGAGAAACTCACCAAAGTAAATGCATCGGGGTATTACACCACAGAAAGTATGTGGTGAGATCATATTTGTTTCTAAGTTATTGTTTCCCCTCCCCCAAGATATGTAATTAAAAGGCAATCTACCTACTTACCAAAGCTCTAATCCTTTTAGCACCTCCTTGGAAACAACACCAAAATTGTTGAGCTAAATATCTATTAGTTATTCTACATTAAATTGTCAACTAGGAGTCCGTAAATTTAGAGGTGCTAGCACAGGAAATGCAGGACCAGATTTTCTAAGATAGCCTAATATAATGTTGGAAAACAATTGAAATTCACACTTCAGTGAAACTGATGGAAGCAAATTAATTAAAAATCTCAAATAAATCTAACACCATAGGCTCAAGTTAACATTGGACCACAAGATCACATCTCTCGAGTTAGAACTTGATATTCAATGGCCTATTCTTGTAATGTTTAACTAACCTACGATAACACTAAGAAAACATATTAACACCTAACTTTTGTCTGCCTACCTTGTCATTATCCCCATAACACTTATACATAATTACCACATTCCATTTCCACTATTTTTACCTTGGTAAAACCAAAAAACCAAAGTCTTGCATAAAAGGGCGATTTTACAAAATTATTTTGCTCAATTATCTAAAAAATGAGCAACTTATGCCCTGACTTGTTTTTTGGATGTTTCTCCTTTTGATCACTCAACAAAAAGAAAAAAACTGGCATGACACCTATGATAGCCCAATTTGGAAAAATGATAAAAAAGTGAAAGGCACAAAATCAAAGGCAAAAGATAAAAATTAAAAAAGCCAAAAGCCAAAAATAAAAAAAATAAAAATTCAAATCCTTATCCTTATCCTAGATCTATCAGTCATGCCTATAAATGAACCATCAAGTTCCGTCACTCAACACCCACCTCCATACATTACTCAAGCTGTTACTCTGCGAAAATATCCTTGAGACCAAAACTCCCTTTGTGTTCCATTCTCAACCTTCTGGAGATTGTGTACGTGACGCATGGCCGGAGAACCATGGATTGCAAGGATACCAAGCGAACCCTACTCCAGACAGCTACAGGGGCCTCTCCTACTATAACTCAGAGGTGATATTAAATACTTTTAAATGTCATTTTTTGCATAATGAAAGAACATTCTTTATTCTTTAAAAGATGTTTCTATCCATTTGCTTGATAAAAAGTGAAAAAAAGATTAATTTAGATTTATTTTAATACAGTTTGCATTTTTTATCAGTTTAGTTGTTTAATTTCTATTTTGTTTATTTTTTTTTCCATTGAGACTCTACTAAGTTTAGCACAACTGTTAGTAGTTTCATCTTTGCACGTGCTGGTGTGAAAAAACCAACAACATTTTTTGGTGACCATACTGGGGACGATCTCTATCGTTTTTCAGTTGTGCTTGTCCAACGTTTCCGACCATTGATTGAGTTTTATTGTTGTTTCCTGAGTGATTAGATTACTAAAACCAACCTGAATCTACCCTTGTTGATCAAGTTGAGCCTTTTTTTTCCAGATATCCTCACTGTAATATTTCCATCCGTCCAAAAAATCGTTGAAAATTGCAAATTTTTAAGCTAAGATATCTTTGCCTCCCGGACTCAGATTTGTGCGATTTGTTTTTTCAAACCATGTATTTTTTCAAGGGGAATTCGAATATGTAATTTTCTTCTGTAAATTTTGCATAAAATGTTACATAAATACATATTGGTTCCCCCTCACTTTTTAAATAAAATAAAATAACTAAAAAAAAGTGTAAGCAATAGTTTTTATTTTTTTTGCTTGCGATCATTTGCTTGTTGTAGTGGTATTTATGTTCATCTTTTTCATTTCTTGTAGTGAAGAAAAAGCCTTATTTTTTAGTATTTGCTGCTTTTTTATTTATGTTAAATATTCTTTTTGACCACATATTTACTATTTCAGGGAGTGTTGAAAAATCAAACATTTTAATGCTCTGAATGATAAATGATGTTTTAAAAATAAAAAAGTTTAGACTTAGTATTGGAAGTTGTTCATTTCTGTTAAGCATTTAATTTCTTAGTTATTGTACACACCACCAGTGCACACAATCAATCCCTAAATCAAACTATCGCTTGGTTTATGCCACCAGGGAAGCCTTAAAATTAACCTTAACTCAACAAATCTTAAACTCACTTGAGGACCAAAAAGAATTTAGTAGTTAGGTTAGGACATTGGGGATAGGAATCCAAACAACACCCCCTTTGTCATATACATTTCAAACATAGTCGTTGTCTTTTAGGGAGCCAAAATCCCCTAGTAGTTATTGGTACAATTGACACTGATTTGTCGAAGGGCCTCTCCCTTAGGAGGGAAAGTGGAAAGATTGGTTATAAAAGTATGAGTGGAATGCTACTTTCCACTCTACACTGAAGGATACCAACTGGTTTTTCTCGTCGTGCATGTTGGCCCCCATACCGGGCGTGCGACGACCAAAGAACTAAAGTTGCAGGACACCTTTCCAGGCATGCCATGAACGAGGTATCCTAGTAGCCATTATTCTAGGGATATTTTACTCGGGATCCCTCTTGGTAGAGGGATATCCCTTAGCCATTTGGTTCTCCATTTCTTATTTCTCGACTACGGATTTCATCACCCTGCAAGGGATATTATTTGTGTGAGATTCCATCATTTAGATAGGCATTTGCATGCTCCTATACCCCATAGGTTAGTGAGTATTTTTATTTTTACGAGTGCTTTCTGTTGGTATTCTGACCATTTTATTGTCGCTCCCCTATTGTATCACGTTGTTGCAACATGTGTTTTTTAGTTTGTTGTTGGCCTGAGTTTCGTTTTTATTGAGAGCTCTCCTTTTGCATGCATGGTTTCACTAGGATTTTTTAGCGTGTTTTCAAACCACATCCCCTTATCACTTACAAAATCATTACCATTGATTCTCTGAGACACTCCTGTCAACTACGGGGGAAGTCCCCACAGTAAGGTCCATTAGACCCCCCTCACCACACACCTATGAGATGCACAACTTCATCCTCGGATTTTAATCCCGACGCCCCCCATTTCACATTTGATTTCTCTGATTCAGAGTCACCTATACATACAGATCCATCCATTCCCATGGTTGGCATAAATCCTAACCCATTTTACGAAGGGATTGTCAGTGGTGGACCCACCGGTGCCCCCATTGCAACTTCAGTATACATCCCCGCCATGATATCCATGGGACCCACCATCCCTAGTCCTATATAAACTACCCCCAACACTATATTGCATCCCTCCATTGGGGCCGTTCCTACTGGTAGTGGATCCATTCCAATCACAGTCCCTTTGGTTACCAACGGTACCCTTAGGGGAATTGTCCCCTCCTTTCAAATCCCTCCACCCCTTACGTGTGTTTCCTCAATTCCCATTATGAAAACCACCAAAGCACCACCATTCAGTGGAGGCGGCCCCATCATTTCCGCCATGGCTAGCACGTAGGTCAACCCAACCATGTCACATCCTCCTCAAGTTTTCCATTCATGGCTAGTCTCAACCTCCCTAACCTAGATACATTGACCAACGACCTGATTCGACATAATCCTACATGGGATCCCATTCCTACCAAGATCCCTTTGGACATCCCCAAGTTCGAGGAGAACGGTGGTGAGGACCCCAGAACCACATCATGTCCTTCCACTTGTGGTGTTCCTCTAAATCCATAGTGGATGATGTTAACACTCAAAAAGTGCTCACTACCTCATCTACCCCATTACATGACTCATTTGTCCATATTCCCTACCATATTTGCCTCCAAAACCTTAAAAACCCATTAAAAAGCCTCCAAAAGGCCAAAAAACCCCTTTTTCCCCCAAAATAATCCAAAATTCCTCCAAAATAGCAAAAACCCTCTAAAAAAGGAATAAAAAATACAAAAAAGAGGAAAAAGAGGGAAAAAAGGAAGCAAAAACCCTATAAAGTTGACCTAAACCATATGGTGCCCAAAACCATGGGCCAGCACTCCACCACTAAAAACCTATAAATAGGTGATGGAGGCTCCCCATTTCATATCCACAATCTTCCCTATCCTCACTCTGCCAAAATCACTCCTGAAACCCTAGCTCACCCTTTTGAGCTAATTTCACATTTGAGTGCCCCTTTGGCCCATTTCCAAAACCCTTTGGAGAAAGAGAAAGGAACAACACTAGAGCTTGGAAGCAACCCTCTTGGACTGCTGCAAGGGCTTCATCAACCTCTACACCTGAGGTCATTTTTAATACAAAAAAGAGAAATCTTTTGCCATATTTTCATGTTTTATTATTTATGTCAATGCTCATGCTAGGTTAAATTTCATACTGCTTTACTACTTTTATTTATTGATTATTGAACTGCTACTAAGGAGGCCCTTCTCCTTAGTAGGTGCTCATTTGCACAAGCTAGGGTGAAAACCCTAGCTACAGTTTTGACGACTCCCCTAGTGTTCCTTTGAATTTTTGGTTATAGTTTTAAACGTTTTTAATTTTTCGCAATATTTTTCTGTTCTTTTCTTTCGGCTGTCCCTTTCGGTTGCCGTAAACCGCATTTTTTGTTCCCACAGTTGGGATCCGACCGCATCTTTCAGACTGTTACCTGCGATCCGACCGTGGCTCTCAGACTGTTTCCGGCGATCTACCGACGGTTTTCAGTCTGTTACCTGCGATCTGACCGCGGCTCTCAGCCTGTTTCGTGTGGTCCGACTACAGCTGTTCACCCCTTTTCCCGCGGTTCGCTTGCGGCTTTCAGCCATTTTCTTGCTATCCACCTGCGACTTTCGGCCTTTTTCCCGCTGTCCGCATGCGGCTTTTAGCCATTTTCCTACTATCCACCTGCGACTTTCGGTCTTTTTCCCGTGGCCCGCCTGTGTCTTTCAGCCATATTCCCGCAATCTGCCCGCGACTGTCGACTTGCTTCCCGCGGTCCGACCACGCAGATTTGCCACAGACCCACGGTCTGTTTTCTGCACTTTTTCCCTGTTTGAACCCAGTACTTTGCTGCAATATTTTCTGCACCTGCACAGCCATCTGTCCTATCTGCAGCCTTACTTCCCTACAACCTATTTTCTGCAGTATTATTTCTATTCCATTTACAGAACTTTTTAAATTTTAGCATTTTAATTGAAAAGAGAAAATTTTGCATTTCAAAGTTTAATTTCTACATTGTTATTTTTAGTTAGAAAGTTGCCCACCCCGTGGCACTTTTGTTTGGGTTCATTATCTCACACACACACACTCTGTCGCCTAATTCAAGTGAGCCCTAAAATACTACTTAACACAACCAACATTCTAACCCCACTTGGGGAACACATAACAATCTTGTAGTTAGGTAGGATCGGGGGGATAGGCATCCAAATAACACCCCTCGGTTGCTTACACTTGAGACATAGTTGTTGTCCATTGAGGAACCAAAATCCCCTAGTACTTTTTGGCATGGTAACAACCAGTTTATCAGAGGGCCTCTCCCTTAGGAGGGTTGAAGTAGCCAGACTGGTTCCGAAGGCCTGAGTGGAATACCGCACTCCATTCAGTAACCGAAGGATACCTTTTGCAGTTCTCGGTGTATCACCGGTATGGGGATATAGTGGTGATAGAACCAAACTGCAGATTCACCTTTTCTAGACGTGTTCTGAACATTTCTGTTGATACTCCACTTACTGTAGCACAGCTATTACAGTAAGTGTTTTGAGTTGGTTGTTGGCCTGAGTGCCATATTTTTTGCGCTCTCCTTCTGCACACTCGATTGCATTAGGGTTTCTAAGTTGTTTTTCACTCAAAACAACCCCCAGATACTTGACACCATCTATCACCATAGAGTCCTTGAGACATTCTCGATGCCTCCGGGGTGAGCCCTCGCAGCACGGTTCACTTGACATCACCCGTCATAGACGTAGAGCTTCATCACTCGATTCCACTCGTCGCAGATGCAGAGCTCCATCCCCTGGTACTGACGCCCTTTATTTTACCTCTGATTTCGAGGCAGAGTCCAAGAACCCCACTTACACTGCACTAACCAGCCCCATGGCTGGCATGACATCCAACCCTTTCTTTGTAGGGACCATTGGTGGAGCATCCACCACCACACCAACTACCACACCCGCTTTGGGTATGCTCTCGATGGGGCCCACATCTACCATTCCGATCACTGTACCCATTCCAGTAGCTAGCATACCCATCCCAATTCCATCAGTGATTCACACTACCCTTGGTGGTGCAGGACCATCCCATACCACTTTCGTTCCTCTACCTGGGGGAAACATACCAAACCCTGCCCCTCCACTTGGGGGCATTGGCCCCAACATGGTTACAACCACTAGTATGTCACATACTTCTACTAGTTTTCCATTCATGGCTAGTCTCAACCTTCTTGACCTAGCTAGACTGACTAACGATCCCATCAGACACGACCCTGTGTGGCCTCACATGCCCACGAAGCTCCCCTCCGACATCCTTAAGTTTGAAGGCAAGGTAGGTGAAGACCCCCAGAACCATATTATGTCCTTCCATCTATGGTGTTCCTCCAACTCCATAGTGGACAACTTTGTCCGCCTCCGTCTGTTACAGCACACCCTCACTAGCTCTACAGCTAAGTGGTACATTGAGCAGCCCCATGGGACCCATGCCACCTTTACTTCCCTTGCCTCGACTTTCCTGCAGTTCTTTCAGTTACCTGTCCGCTATGACATGGGATTTGAGATCCTACTGTCTTGTAGACAGAATACGGCCACCCACATCACTGACCATATTCATGAGTGGCATCGACGCCAAAGCCTCTGCAAAATCAAGTTAGATGATCATATCTTCTTAGATTGGTTTCTAAAATCTCTCCTTCCTATCATTGCCAAGGATGTGGCATCCGAATGACCCCAGTCTGAAGAAGAGGCCATCCTCAAAGCCCAACAAGTTGACCTTATTTATGCTCAGTCTAGTTACCTATATTCCATCATCCCTGACACCCCCCATGGCGATTCCTCCTGACACGATGCACCGGGGGCATCCCATGCCGCAGATGGCATCATTGGCCGTATAGCCTCACATAACCAACCCTTTTCCATAGCACATCCTAACCATGGCCCCGACCTTTCGCGGGCTACATTTCAGTCCGGAGCAACCAATTCGTATGCTCCCATGGCACATCACCATCATTCCCACGGATCCTCGTTTCCACCTTAGTGCTTTGACCATGCCGCCCCCGCTTACGCCCCACCAATCGCACCTCAGCCATATTACCACCCACAGGCTGCACCAGCTCCTGTATCCTCTTAGGCCCAACCTGCTTATTACCCACCACAGGCAACCCCTGCAGCAAACCCACAACCCATTCCACAGACATATCAGCAACCCCCACAAGGTTGAGCACCTGTGCCGCCTCCACCTACTTATTATCCACCGCAGCCTACTCCTACACCTGCACAACCCCAGAACCCACCTGCTGCCCAAGGGCAAGTGTATGCCCAACAGAATCCGCAGCAGAACCAAAATAACCAGCGCCAACAGGGCCAGCAAAACCATGGCAAAGGCCTTAATGATGGGAACAACCCCCCTCCAGACCAAGGCGATCAACCTCCCAATCCCCCAAACAACAATAACGCGACACCTGCCAACCAGAACCCTGACCAGCCACCCAAACAAGCCAAAAATCCTAATTTGCAAACAAACCATCCTTGTTCTATTTGCGGGGTCTATGGCCACTACACACATGCTTTCCCACATTTGGAGTGAGCTCGGCAACTCTGGACCGATGATGCCCACCGCCAAGGGCATGCATCTCCTCAGGCGTCGCCCAACCCCCCACCACCTCAGAATCAACCCTTGGTGTTACAAAACCCTTTACCAACCTAAGGCGTAGTGAACACTCAACCGTTGGCTCCCCCTCAAGGAAACACGCCACCACAACAACAAATCACTTATGCCGCTCCTGATCAACCCATGTTAGACTCAGGTACCCATCACTTGTTAATGATGTCATCTGCCGATGTCAACCTTCAAACTCGTCGAAACCAATATGGCTCCACCCTTGAAGCACCTCCTGCCGACAAAAACACTAACGCTCACCCCACTAATCATTCGTTACGTATACCTCCAGCTCCACTAGATGGGGCCTCCAAAGCACCTCGCTTCCCACTTTGTCGCATCAACAATAATCCCAATGCTCGTCTAATTACAACATTGTAGATAACTTAGCCTAGTCCCCCACAGCCATGTCTGCGTTAGAGGTCTTAAAAAACTGTCCTTCACAGCGCAATACTTTTCTCTCCGCCATTGGTGGTATTGACCCAAATGATTCACGAATGATGGCCTTCGATTTGGACCAATCCAAACCATGCCTGCCTTCCACTTTAGCATTCCAAGTTTCTGTATCCATTCGGAATCTTATCATCCATCAGTGCATTATCGATGAAGGTGCCTCTACATGCATTATGTCCACATTCATTTGGCAGAAGTTGGGATCCCCTACTCTCCAACAATCCACCACTGCGTTGTGAGCCTACGATGACTGTTCGGCTCAACCCCAAGGTCTCTTAGCTAATGTCCCTATCCAGTTGGCTGGTAAAACAGTGCTCATTGAAATAGAGGTCATCAACGCCCAACTTGATTATAACCTCTTACTTGGCCGCAGCTACATGTATGCCATGCGGGCAGTTGCCTCATCCGTTTTTCATACCATGATGTTCCCCCATGACGGATGCGTGGTCAAGGTCGATCAACTCACCTATTATGATCCCAATGCCCCCGCTGCACCCGAAAATGTTCTCCCCATGGTTGAACAACCTGTTTGTGGTGCAACTACCTCATTGGTTTCCTCCGTGGGACCCATAGTTTACTCAGATATGATGATGACCTCAACATTCCAATCCATTCCACCCCTGTCACCAGCGACCGAAATATCTAACCTATGTACCCTTTCCCACAATACACAAACACCCAACAATCAACCGCCCTTGTTACCCAAACCACCATTGGTACCTAGTCATATTGGTGTTACACCCATCCACGCAATCCCCTTCCTATTCCCTCCCTCGGGAGTAGTAAGCGCTCCGGTTATGGCTACCCTCAGCCTCCCCGGTTTAACCTTAGGATTACCCGTATGGTACATTACGCCTCCCGTTACCCCTCCGACACCAAATTTCGTCCTACAACCGGTGCAACCCATCACCACTACTAGTCAACCACCTCCTGGTGTCACTACCCCTTCGTCATCTACTACTCCACCCCCTCTTATCAAGCACATTGGGGGTAGAGGCCCACAACCATACACTGCTATACCCCCGCCCAAAATATTTAAACCCCCCCCGTGTTTCGTGCTTCTCCTAAATGTTCGTTATGCGATGAGTTAGGCCATCCTACCCATCAATGTCCACAATTACCTGCATTACAAGAACACATGCAAATGCTTGACGATGACCCCAACATCCCGGTTGTCCAACTCAACCCGACCCCTAAGCCTCGTGATAAATCACTGCGTACCAACCACCCTTGTGCAATATGCGGTATTTACGGCCATTACTCACATCACTATCCTGATCTCCCAGATTACAGAGCAGCTCTCTATGAGTTGAATAATTTGGACCTTGAGACAGCGCCCCCCACAATTGAGGAGATCCACCCCCCAGTATCACCCTCATCCGATGAGATTAATACCATCTATATGATCTCTTCTACTACCACTCCCTCATCAACCGATTTGACAACTCAAAGTTTCCGCAATGATGAGGAGATTCTAGAGGCTCTCACTGCCCCGGATTACCCCTGGGAAGACATGCACCATCATTCCTACTTCCTCCCAGAAGAGTCCTCCTCCACCACAGCCACCCAATTTGCGGTTGAGTCCAAAGATTTCCTCCCCACCAAAGTCGACTAGTTTAAGGATCCCATTCCCGCTTCTGATCCCTTTGAGGAAGGTAACATGGCCAACATCTCACCCGTCATCCACATCGATATCTCTGACCCACCCAGTGCTCTTGAAATCATTACATTAGGAGCCTCCTGCAGTGAGCATGAGATCAAAGAGTACAAAAAACTTTTCCAAGAGTTCTGTGATGTCTTTGCTTGGTCTTGACCCCGCTATTATAGAACACCACATTGACAAATGTCCAGATGTACCCCCCATTCGCTAGAAATAGCGCCCCATTCATCCCTCAAAGCTCCCCACCGTTAAAGCAGAGAATGAGAAACTTCGCAAAGCAGGATTCATTTATCCTATTGCATATACCACTTGGATTTCTAACCCCGTCCCTGTTAACAAGAAACAAGGCACCATCAGAGTATGTATTGACTTCCATGATTTAAACCGAGCCTGTCCCAAAGACAACTTCCCCACACCATTTATTGACCAACTCATCGATGTGTGTGCGGGGCATGAAGTCCTATCTTTTATGGACGGTTTTTTTGGATACAACCAGATTCATATCCGCAAGGAAGATCAGTACAAGACTGCCTTTACCACCCCCTGGGGCACCTTGTCCTATCACGTCATGCCTTTCGGCCTCAAAAATGCTGGTGCCACCTTCCAGTGGGCCATAACCTATTGTTTTCACGACTTGGTCCATATCCTGCTAGACTATATTGACGATATTACAGCTCGTTCCCGGAAACGATCAGACCACCTTAACGACCTTCGGCAAGTCTTTCTGCGTTGTCGCAAATATCAAATCCGCTTGAACCCACTCAAGTGTGTCTTTTGTGTTCCAGCAGGCCGGTTGTTGGGTTTCATTTTTTCCCATGAAGGAATCGTTGTTGATCCCCTAAAAGTCCAAGCCATCATAGACCTTCCTGCTCCTTGCATGCTTCGGCAGCTCCAGAGTCTGCAGGGAAAATCTAATTTTCTCCGATGCTTTGTTCTTGATTATGCCACCACCGTTCATGGTTTCTTACGCTTGCTTCGTACCCACATACCCTTTGTTTGGGATGATCAGGCACAAGCTTCATTCGAAGCCCTTAAGAAAGCTCTCACGCAAGCCCCTTTGATCTCCCCTCCGGATTTCTCTCAGGAATTCATCCTTTATGTCTCGGCATCCGACCATGCCGTGTTAGGAGTTTTGGTTCAAGAAGATGTTGCTCGCCAGGAGCATGTTATTTATTACGTTAGCCAGACATTATCTGGACCACCCCTACATTACCCATATGAGGAAAGACTGGCTCTTGTCGTCATCCATAAGCCCATCATTCAAACCAACATATATGTGCTCCATAATCACAAACCCCATGCACATAGCATGGGGGCAGGTCATTAACCCTGCTCACATTTTCACATTTGTGATCTCAACCATTTTTGAGGTCACATATCACTTGTATATTTGATTTTATACACCTAGTTATTTCCTTTGACCATTCCAGAGTCCTTATGACCTCCGTTTTTCGCACCATTTGCACCGCCGGATTCATATTTCCGTGCCCGTGATGATGCTTGAGATCATTTCTCGCTCTCACCAAAAACTTTTGGGCATTTTTTCCATGCCCCATGCCATCTCGATTTACGTGCCACATCGGCCGTTGTCCATTTTTAGCATTCCTTATATCATCGGATTCATTTTTCTGAGCCCGTGATGATGCTTGAGATCATTTTTTGCTCTCACCCCCAGATTTTTTAGGTATTTTTTCCAAAACGCCCCCTGTCGCCTCGGTTTGCATGCCACCTCAGCCTTTCTCCGTTTCTGACACTTTTTATATCGCCGGATCCAATTTTTCGAGCTCGTGATGATGCTTGAGATCATTTCTCGCTCTCACTAGGTATAATTTCAACAGTGTGTCCCGACACCTTGCTGCCTCAGTTTGCGCACCACATCGGCCACCATCGGATTGTTCCACATTTTTACATGAGCCATTCACTCCTTTCATACTGCAATTATTTCGTTATTTTTCCACCATTCATTATCCTGCAAGGAGGCCCACTAGTGTTCCCCCTACCCTCGTTCTTGGTCATCATCAATGTTACTTGATTGAGCACTTCCTCCTTGCCTAACCATTCCTTTTGTTCGGTATAATTTTATCCCTTTTTCAGGCCGGCCAAGTCCTTTATGAAAAAGCCACTTAGGGAGTTTCTATTAAGCTCTTTTCTGACTCCTAAAACAATGAAAAGATCGTCGAGCAATCTTGCTTCCTTTCATGCTCGTTAAAGTACCTGAAAGGGCGTCTATCTGGTATAAGTTTAACCCTTTTCCGGACCTGGTAGACTAATTACGAATAAGGAATACTCTAGTCACACAGGCTGGAAGAGTTCTTCATTGCATCCTTTTATGCTTCTTTGGGCCTTGGAGACTAACACACGAAAAAGCAACCCCCTGGAGTCTTCTTATCGCTTTTAGACTCTCTAAAATTGAAAGCAACCATGACCATGAACTGTCCTAGGCTCGTACAAATCCACACGACAGTACCATTCCATTATTTTAGAGTCTTCTTATCGCTTTCAAACTCCTTAAAATTGAAAGCAACCATGACCATGAACTGTCCTAGGCTCGTACAAATCCACACGACAGTACCATTCCATTATTTTAGAGTCTTCTTATCGCTTTCAAACTCCTTAAAATTGAAAGCAATCACGAGCATGAACTGTCCTAGGCTCATATAAATCCACATGACAGTACCATTTTGAACACACTTCTTCTAGTTCCTTAACCCATGAAGAAGTTCCCCCCGTGTCTCTCGGCACCATGATCAATCATCTCGGCAGCACCCCCAATAAGGTCGCCTTTGTTCAGAGTATTCTGCAGTCTCCTTCCCTCTTACACCAACTTGAGCATCACTCATCCCAGTCACCATCATTGATCCATTACAGCTATGATCCCTTTCCCACCAGTCAGTTTCATATGTTGCCCGATCATCCCCACCATCATACTCTGAACAAAGGAAGTTTGAGTCCACCCACTCTACTTACTCAGTTATTCCCTACCCCCACAGTATATCACTCCTACCATCAGTACTCTCACCCTCCGGTTCTCCACCTCGTGCTCCTATCAAGGAAACATCATTGCCTTTCTAGTTGCAGGTCTCCCTCTGTCGACGAAATCCCATCTATTCCAGAGGATAGACCTAGAGGTCCCTGCGCCTTGGACTCATCACCATTTGTGGTGAGTGCCTACGGACCATTTTGAGAGGAATCATAAGTGCCTCTCCGAGTGGTTGTTTCTCACATGCTCGACTTCAACACCTTGATCACATCGTTGAGAATCGCTCAGGGTATATATCCCTTCAGTTATTGGTCGAAGACCCGGGATCTCCCCCGACTCTAGGACATTGGTGAGTCCCTTCGAAACACCCAGTTATATGTTTCTGTGGATGTCTAGGTTGTGTTGGCGATTGTATTCGGAAGCCATCCAGTTATATGCTTCCTTGAGTACCCAGTTCAGTTCCAGTTCAGTGTACCATTGAGGGTATGACTCCCCATCACTATGATCCAACAGCTCATCAGTTCCTTTAGTAACACACTCAGCAGCACTGTTGTTATTCCAGTGTATCATTTCTTCAGCTCAAACATGGTCAACCCAGCAGTGTGTTCCAGATTTGTGTCCCCTCTGGACCCTTATGATGTACACAGTGGTTCTCCATGTATCCTTCAGGCCCCCATTTTTGGGCCTCATTGTTATTTTATATATATATATATATATATCTAGATACGAGCATGGGAATGCCCGCCTCGTCCATATATTGAGATTCTTCCTCATTTGAGGTCATGTATATTTTAAGTCCCCATTTTTTGGACCCCTTTGTTATTGTTCTATATCTTGATATGAGCATGGGAATGCCCGCCTCGTCCATATGTTCAGATTATTCCTCCTTTATTATTGATGTCATGTACTTTAATTTTTTGCAGTTTGTTCGAGATCGTTGTTCCGGGCTCTAGTTCGTTTCTTCTCCTCTCCACATCCCAGGAAAACCATAAAAGACTTACGATGTCTATCGTCCATATGATGAGCTCCTGCCCTCACACATCAGGGGGCAATCTGTTAACACCCAAAAAGTGCTCACTACCTCATCTCCCTCATTAAATGACTCATTTGTCCATATTTCCTACCAATTTTCCTCCAAAACCTTAAAAACCCATTAAAAAGCCTCCAAAAGGCCAAAACCCCCCTTTTTCCCCCCAAAATAAGTTAAATTCCTCGAAAAATAGCAAAAACCCTCTAAAAAGGGAATAAAAAATACAAAAAAGAGGAAAAAGAGGGAAAAAAGGAAGCAAAAACCCTATATAGATGACCTAAACCATATGGTGCCCAAAACCATGGGTCAGCACTCCACCACTAAAAACCTATAAATAGGTGATGGAGGCTCCCCATTTATCATCCACAGTCATCCATATCCTTACTCTGCCAAAATCACTCCTGAAACCCTAGCTCACCCTTGAGCTACTTTCACATTTGAGTGCCCCTTTGGCCCATTTCCAATTGTTCCATTTATATCGCCGGATCCAGTTTTTCGAGCTCGTGATGATGCTTGAGATCATTTCTTGCTCTCACCAGGTACAATTTCAACAGTGTGTCCCGACACCTTGCTGCCTTGGTTTGCGCACCACATCGGCCGCCATCAGATTGTTCCACATTTTGAGATGAGCCATTCACTCCTTTCATACTTTAATTATTTCGTTATTTTTCCACCATTCATTATCCCGCAAGGAGGCCCACCAGTGTTCCCCCCTACCCTCGTTCTTGGTCATCATCAATGTTCCTTGATTGAGCACTTCCTCCTTACCTGACCATTCCTTTTGTTCGGTATAATTTTATCCCTTTTTTGGGCCGGACAAGTCCTTTACGAAAAAGGCACTTAGGGAGTTTCTGTTAAGCTCTTTTCTGACTCCCAAAACAATGAAAAGATCGTCGAGCAATCTCGCTTCCTTTCATGCTCGTTAAAGTACCTGAAAGGGAGTTTATCTGGTATAAGTTCAACCCTTTTCCGGACCTGGTAGACTAATTACGAAAAATGAAAAAGTCACACCGGCTAGAAGAGTTCTTCATTGCATCCTTTTATGCTTCTTCGGGCCTTGGAGACTAACACATGAAAAAGCAACCCCCTGGAGTCTTCTTATCACTTTCAGACTCTCTAAAATTGAAAGCAACCATGAGCATGAACTGTCCTGGGCTCGTATAAATCCACACGACAGTACCATTTTAAACACACTTCTTCTAGTTCCTTAACCCATGAAGAAGTCCCCCCGTGCCTCTTGGCACTATGATCGATCATCTCGGTAGGACCCCCAATCAGGTCGCCTTTGTTCAGAGTATTCTGCAGTCTCCTGCCATTTTACACCAACTTGCGTATCCCTCATCCCAGTCATTATCCTTGATCCATTACAGCTATGATCCCTTTCCCACCAATCAGTGTCATATGTTGCCTGTTCATCCCCCGTCATCATACTCTGAACAAAGGAAGTTTGAGTCCACCCACTCTGCTTGCCCAGTTATTCCCTACCCCCACAGTATGTCAGTCCTACCATTAGTACTCTCACACTTCGGTTCTCCACCTCGTGCTCCTATCAAGGAAACATCATTGCCTTGCTAGTTGTAGGTCGCCCCCTGTCGACGACAGCCCCTCTATTCCAGAGGATAGTCCCAGAGGTCCCTGTGCCTTGGACCCATCACCATCTGTGGTGAGTGCCTATGGACCATTTTGAGAGGAGTCATCATTGCCTCTCTGAGTGGTTGCTTCTCACATTCTCGACTTCAACACCTTGATCGCATCATTGAGAATCGCGCAGAGTATATATCCCTTCAGTTAATTGTTGAAGACCTCAGATCTCCCCCGACTCTAGCACATTGGTGAGTCCGTTCGGAACGTCCAGTTATATGTTCCCGTGGATGTCCGGGTTGCATTGGCGATTGTATTCGGAAGCCATCTAGTTATATGCTTCCTTGAGTACCCAGTTCAGTGTACCATTAAGGGTATGACTCCCCATCACTATGATCTAGTAGCTCATCAGTTCCTCTGGTACCACACTCAGCAGCACTGTTGTTATTCCAGTGTATGAGCTCTCCAACTCAGACATGGTCAGCCCAGCTGTATGTCCCAGATTTGTGTCCCCTTTGGACTCTTATGATGTACACAATGGTTCTCTATGTATCTTATAGGTCCCCCTTTTTGGGCCTCATTGTTATGTTTTATATATCTTCATACAAGCATGGGTATGCCCGCCTCGTCCATATATTGAGATTATTCCTCCTTTGAGGCCATGAATATTTCAGGTCCCCATTTATTGGACCCCCTTGTTATTGTTCTATATCTTGATATGAGCATGGGAATGCCCACCTCATCCATATGTTCAGATTATTCCTCATTCATTATTGAGGTCATGTACTTTCAGTTTTTGCAGTTTGTTCGGAACCGTTGTTCCGAGCTCTAGTTCGTTTCTTTTCCTCTCCACATCCCAGGAAAACCATAAAAGACTTATGATGTCTATCGGCCATACGATGAGCTCCTTCCCTCACACATCAGGGGGCAATCTGTTAACACTCAAAAAGTGCTCACTACCTCATCTACCCCATTACATGACTCATTTGTCCATATTTCCTACCATATTTGCCTCCAAAACCTTAAAAACCCATTAAAAAGCCTCCAAAAGGCCAAAAAAAACCCCTTTTCCCCCCAAAATAATCCAAAATTCCTCCAAAATAGCAAAAACCCTCTAAAAAGGGAATAAAAAATACAAAAAAAGAGGAAAAAGAGGGAAAAAAGGAAGCAAAAACCCTATACAGCTGACCTAAACCATATGGTGCCCAAAACCTATGGGCCAGCACTCCACCACTAAAAACCTATAAATAGGTGATGGAGGCTCCCCCATTTCATATCCACAGTCATCCCTATCCTTACTCTGCCAAAATCACTCCTGAAACTCTAGTTCACCCTTTTGAGCTATTTTCACATTTGAGTGCCCCTTTGGCCCATTTCCAAAACCCTTTGGAGAAGGAGAAAGGAACAACACTCTTGCTTGGAAGCAACCCTCTTGGACTGCTGTAAGGGCTTCATCAACCTCTACACCTGAGGTAATTTTTAATACAAAAAAGAGAAATCTTTCACCATATTTTCATGTTTTATTATTTATGTCAATGCTCATGCTAGGTTAAATTTCATATTGTTTTACTGCTTTTATTTACTGATTATTGAACTGCTACTAAGGAGGCCCTTCTCCTTAGTAGGTGCTCATTTGCACAAGCTAGGGTGAAAACCCTAGCTACAGATGACTCCATACGACTCTGTCTATTGCAACGAACATTTACTGGTGTTGCCACCAAATAGTACATCGATTAACCCCACAAGACGCATTCCAAATTTGCATCCCTTGCTTCAACCTTCCTACAGTTCTTCCAGTTACCAGTTCATTACAATGCTAGTGTTGAGATTCTCTTGTCTTGCAGATAGAGTATGACCACCCCACATCACTGACCATATCCATGAGTGGTTGTCGACGCTGCAGTTTATATAAGATCAAATTAGATGACCACATAGTTTTATATTGGTTCTTGAAATATCTCATATTGTCCATCGCCAAGTATGGGCATCTGAACGGCCCCAAACTAAAAAAGAGGCCATACTAAAATCCCAACAGTTCAACCTTATTTACGCACTGTCTGGATACCTCTACACAATACTACTTGATGCTCCTCACGGTGATTCCTCTTGGAAAAATGTGCAGGGGGCATATCATGTTGCTGATGGCATCATTGGTCACATTTCATCCACTAGCCGACCCTATGTGCATATTCCTCCACACCAACCCTCATATATAACCCCACCCCTAGTCTTGCGCAGCCAGCCATGAGCTGCGACCCTGATATTTCATGCGCAACGGCTCATTCTGGAGCGACACCTTCATATGTTCCACCATCCCAAACTCCCCACATACATTGTCCCATGTATTTGACACCTAGCTACAGTCATAAGCTGCAAGCATATGCCCCACCTCATGCTTACTACCCACCATCAGTGATCCCTGCACCCACCCAACCTCAAGCTCCTACTATTCCTCAAGGGAAATTGTATGCCCAACAAAGTAATCCGCAAAACCAACTTGCCCAGTGGAACCAACAAAGGCAACAGAATAGGATATGAGGTAGGAACCAGGGAAACAATCAACAACCCGGTGGAGATGGACAACTCCAAATCCCCCAAAAAATAATGGTGTCATGTCGGCTAATCAGAACCCTGATCAAAAACCTCGGCAAGGCAAGAACCCTCAATTATGCACGAACCACCCATGCTCTTTTTGTGGGGTTTACGACCATTATATGCACCATTGTCCCCATTTGGAGAGATCCAAACAAATTTGGAATGAGGACAACCAACGGCAAGGGACCACCACACCTTCGGCACCACCAAACCCACCACATCCCACCACACAACCCATGGTGTTACAAAACCCCTTACCCGCGCAAGGGTTCGTCACTTCCCAGCCCATGGTACCCACACAAGGGAACGATGCTACGCAACCACCCGTTACTTATGCCACTTCTTCTATTCAATTCCTTGACTAAGGAGTTCACCATCTTTTAATGATGTCCTCTTCCGAAGTAAACCTTCAAATGAGATGTAACCAGTATAATTCAGCTACCAATACCATTCCAACAAATAATTCTATCCATGTAGACCATTCTTTACGACTCCCCCACCGTCGGTTGATGGGGCCCCTAAATCCCCCCAGTTCCCTTTATGCCACATCACTAATAACCCCAAGGCTCATCGTGGATTACTGAGCCTAGTACCCCACTGCTATGTCAACCTTAAAAGTTCTGAAGAACTTCCCATCACAACAAAAATCATTGTTGTTTTCTTTAGGTGCAATCGATCCTTCTGACTCACAATTGATGGCATTCAAAATAGACTAGTTTGAACCCCACATTCCTTTGTCCATCGCATTTCAGATCTTAGTTTCAATTTGAAACCTAGTTATCTATCGATGCATAGTCAATGAGGGAACCTCTACATGCATCATGTCCACATTTGTGTGGCATAAGCTCGAATTCCCTCCTCTACAACCATCCACGATCGCCCTTCGAGCTTATAATGGCCGCACATTTCAACCGCAAGGCCTTCTTGCCAATGTCCCCCTCTAGTTAGCCGACAAAACCATCTTGATTTCCATTGAAGTCATGAACGCCCAACTAGACTACAACCGTCTTTTAGGACGAATATACATGTATGCGATGAAGGTTGTTGACTCATCTATTTTCTAGCTTATGATGTTTCCGCAAGAGGGATGGATCGTCAAACTCAACCAACCTACTTACTATGACCCTAACGAGCCTGCTATGCCATAGAATGTCCTCCCCGTGGTTGATAAATCTATACTTGGTGCATCTACTCCTTTGATTTCCATCATGGGGCCGGGTCTTTATTCTGGGGCCCTAATGAACTCAACATTTATCTCCCTACCTATGCCCCGGCCTACTGTTGAAGTATTGGACTTGTGCACTATTTCATCAAGTAAATCAGTCCTTGAAGCACATCTCTTCATCCAAATGGTACCCCAACCGCAACCTCGGTGGCCACCCCGAACCCCAACCACCATCGATACCTAGCCACATGGGAGCCACCCCGATCCACACAATCTCATTTTTGTTTCCCCCTTCAGGAGTGGTGAGAATCCTTGTTATGGAAATGTTGAATCTCCCTGGACTAACATTAGGGATCCATGTTTGGTTTTTACTTGTTCCCAACCCCACTCTAACCCCACAGGTTGTGCTTCAATCGGTCCAACCAATCACCACCACCACTCATCTGCCCCTTGGTGTGTCGACGACAACCTCCTCCAACTACACTCCCCTGCTTTCCAAGAAGGATGGGGCAAAGCCACAAAAACCAACACCTTGGAAAATGCAAACAAAGCCACGAATCCTCCTCTTACTACCTCAGATCGAGCACCTTTTCCTTGTGCTTTGTGCAATGTCTTAGGTCACGCTACCCAAAACTATATGCAATTTCCTATCCTCTGCACTCGCATACATATGTTCGATGATGTAGAGAACATCCCAGTAGTTCAATTTCCATCCCCTCCTCAGTCACGTAACAAATATTTACGTACAAATCATCCATGTTCACTTTGTTGCCTTTACATTTATTACTCCCACCATTGCCCTGATTTACCAGAATATCAATCGGTGCTAGTTGAGTTGTGTAAGCTATCCTTGGAGTCTCATATCACCATTGTTGAAATCAACCCCCCAGAATCCTCATCGATCGAGATGAACACCATTTGTTTCATCTCATCCTTTGATGAGCCTTCATCATCAACCCATATCACTACAATTGCTTCGACATACAAGAGTCCGTCCAACCTATATGTTCGATCCTTTTGATCCGATGAAGAAATCCCATGGCCACAACATGGGAGCAGGACCCAAAACTTGGCTACTCATTATTATTTCCATTCTTTTTGGATATAATGAGGGAATCCACCCCGTAATGGGAATCGCGCATCATCATATCACCAATTTGATGTACAACCATGGCCAATAACCTCATGGTACACCCCCCTTCTAGCAGTTGATCAATTCCTTATTGATCCCTCTCTAAGAGAACATCCATAATGAACTGACACCTCTAGTATGGGGAACATAATATATTACCTCGACCTTAGGATAGGGGGCATGCTCATTCATTTTGACCCCACCCCCTCACATCTATCTCAATTTTTCAATAATCCCATCGCTCAACCCAACACATATGTGATCCACAATCACAAACCCCATGCCCATAGCATAGGGGGAGGACCTTAACCCTGCTCATTTTTTCACATGCATTATCTCAACCATTTCTCGAGGTCACGTATCACTCGTATATTTGGTTTGATTTCCAGACACACCTTTTATGCTTGGGTATTGTTTCCATGTGTATAGGTTTAGGTTGCATTGAACTCCACTTGTTTCAGTCGACAATCGCTCCCTCTAGGTATAACACTTCAAACTGGCATATATAGGTATTCACCCCTGCAGAATATTAGATGCATCAACCTTATTTTTCCCATTTTATACCTATAGGACCCCCCACTCTATTCGAATAAGTGTCCAATCCCAGCCACCCTTGAATTCACCCTTACCGAGCAGGTAGATCCTACCTTACATGGGTGACCATTTTAGTACCCCCTACATTTGGCACCCATGCTGTTCATATCCCCATAGGATCATGAGTCCTCGTAATTTGACATCCAGAAATGAAGCCGCATGCATTCAATTCATTGTCAGCTCATTGGCCAATCCCTGTAAGTGGACTCCTGGCATGGAGTTTCTTCTAATCTCTTTTATGAATCCTTAAAGAATGAAAATATCGTCGAGCAAACTTGATTCTTTTCATGCTCGGTAAATTATTTGAAAGGGCGTCCATTCTCTATTCCTGTTACCCCTTTTTGGACTGGATGGACAAATTATGAAAAATGAATACTCTAGCCACTTTGGCTAGAACAGTTCTCCATTGCATACTTTTAGGATTTTCGGGCTTTGGGGACTAAATTTCGAAAAAGACCACTCATAGAGTCTTCTTTTTGTTTTCATACTCTCTAAAAATGAAAACAACAACGAGCATTCACCATCTTAGGCTCGTCAAAATCCACATGACGGTGTTGTTTCGAGCACAATTTTATCCCTTCTTTGAGATGGTTAAACTATGAAGAAGGGCCAAATAGTGCTTCTTAGCACCCATGTAGATCACATATAGTCCCTTATTTACGACAACATTCTTGGTCGCCTTTTTTCAAAGTATTTTGCAATGATTCACATTAATTTCAACAGTACCCACCTCTCTAGGTGTCCCCCATTGCATTCATATTTCTTGGTATCCCAATTGTGTCCCTCTCCAATATTCATTTCACATATGCTGACAGGTCAACCATGCCATCATACTCTGAATAAAGGAAGCTTGAGTCCCTATTACTCAGTTTCCCTCATATCCCCCAACAGTGTCTTAGTCCCATGTCCAATTATATCTCTCTTTGGTTGTATCCCTCATGCTTCTATCAAGGAAACATCATTTCCTTTCCAATTGCATGTATCCCTCCGTCGACATCAACAAATTTATTCCATAGGATAGACAAAGAGGTACCATCTACCTTGGCCTCATAACCCTCATTGATTATCCCCTTGGACCACCTAAAGGGAAACCTCAATGCCTTTTGGATGTTAGAGATATGGATCTAGCTAAATTAGCTTACGTATCTATGAAAAACAATAATATATCAACAATAAGTATAGAAATAGAACAAGAGAAAAGAGTACACCAGATATACATGGTTCACCCAATTGGGCTATGTCCATGGGAAGGTATTCTTCTATTATCTCCAGAATATCTCCCTCAAGCTTACAAGAGAGCAATGCCAATAACCCCAATAAAATATATCAATACTTGTGTTGAATAAGTAAAGATCATGATGAGTGATGTGACTCCCTTGACTCTATTATATACTAAGAGATGAGGAGGAATTACTCTCACATATTACATGTGGGATAATATAATTCTCCATAATAACATCTCTTTATATAATAATGAATATCAAGAGTATACTTTACCATAATGAATATGGGATATAATGTATTACTCTTTTACATAAGATTGTGGATATCATCCGACATAATACAAAGACATTATTACCTTCCAAGGAATATAAAATATTCCAACACTCCCCCTTAATAATGGCTGGGAGAAAATCCGACAAACAAAGGAAGGAAGGAGTCATTACTACTCCCCCTTGATGACAAATTCCCTCATCCCAAGTAAGGAATGAAGATGCACATACTTCGTGGTTGTTAAGAATTTGGTGAAGATATCGACTGCCTGCTAATTTGTAGGACAATACTCAAGAGAAAGAACACCATTTGCAATGAGACCTCGAATGTAATGAGCATCAAGATCAAGATTCTTTGTTTTGGAGTGATATATCGGATTATAAGCAAGCTAAATTGCACCCTGATTGTCACACTTCAACAGAGTGTACGATTTCGGAACCATACCAAGCTCAGTGAGAACATGCCGTAACCAAACTACTTCTTTGGCTTCTCTATACTCTACTTCACACAAATATAAAGAAAGAGTCTTCACCTTTTTGTTGGACCAATAAACTGGACCTGAACCAAGTTGAACTATATAACCAATAGAATTTGAGGATGTTCTTGAACACCTAGATGGAGTGCTTCATAAACTTCGATCAATTGTTATGCAAGAGATACGTAACGATTTTATGCCTAGGAATATGGATTCTGTATTTATTGAATCAAGCATGACCCATAAATCTTTGCAATGTCTGAAGTGGATTGACTACCATGGTGTATTGCAGGGGGTTATTCCAACTTCAGTTTCCAAGGAGATGAAAAAGTGGAACAAAGAAGTTGAGGATATTGATATGGGTTGGGAGATAACTAATGGTCTCGCATATGGAGTTAGAGTGAAGCAAGTAAATTCATATGCTTCCTTTATGGTTGAGTCATATGAAAGGAGGAATGGAAGTAGAGTCATTGAAGTTTTTTTCAAACTTGGTATTGATTCTCATGTACATTATGATCGAGGTGTGAAGATATGTGAGATACTATTTGATTTACTAGAAGATAGTGGCTTGATGTCTTGTGTAAGCCTTGGAAAATGGGATGGAAATGAAGAATATAAACAATTTTTAGCACATGTTGTTGATCCGATAAATGAGGAGAAATTAATGAAACAAATAAACAAGATTTCACAAGATAGGATCCTAATTCCAGATGGAAGGGTAATGAAAGTGGATTTGTTTGAGTGCCATGATATAATGTCAATATGTAGTTTAGTATGCAGTAATATTGTTTCTCCAATGGGGAACATTTTTTGTCATCGGTGCATGTGCCATAAAAAATCTATACACATGGTTACAGATGAAATCAAAATCCAAGATGGGGATACCATGTGTAGTATTTCCAAATTTTATGCAATGTCACCTAACTTGCTCATAGTAAGCTATACATATTTATTAAAAGTTGACATTTTTGTTGATATCTTTCCATGAATTTCTTATTCTTACTTTGTTTTAAAACTTTAGGAATTGATTCCTGCTTTCGAACAAAGCATTGAAAGATGGGAAGAAAAGCTGGATGAGCATATTACAGACATTCAACCAGCCTTATCCGGTAGAGAATTGAATATCATGAAATAGTATCCCATGAATATAACAAATGCTAAAAAGGTACATGCTTTCATAGTTATTTCTTTACTATAGATGGAAATTATTATTATTTAAGTAATTCATACCTAGTGGAACATGTGCTTCCAATTATAGCTGACTCCCACTCAATGTCCAATCTTGTATATTGTGCTCGACATGGTGGAATTATAATTATTTTGAATATGTTTTTTAAAATTCAAAAAATTGCTCAAGATTATGACAAGGTTCATCCAACTAGAGGGATTGAGAAAACAAATTTTTTCAAATTTGGGAGGTGATGGAGAAAATTGGGGTTCCATGTAAGCTCGAGGAACATTATCATCATAAAATCCAACATTACAATGATCTTAACTATGGGAAATCAGATGGATCTGCATCAGACAAGATCCTCATTCAGCATGAGGGAACTTTAAAGGTATAATAATTATGTTAGCATGTCCAATATTTTCAATTTGGGTTTTGACTAACAATAAGTGATGACTTTATGATTGCATAATAGTGAATTTGGATATGATTTTTAAGAAATTATAATAGAAAATAAGTAATGTGTCATGTACAATGAAATGTTGTGATTGTAGGTTATTGAAGGCCTACCATATGAAGAAAAGTATTAAAATTTGGTGAGGATGTGGAAGTGTTACAAAGAATTCCACATGTTGCAATTGCAAAGGTGTGCAGGGGATGATAGATATGAATATGAGGAAAGGTACACCAATTCCTAATAATTTCATAGTATTATGTATTTCAGCATGGTGGTATTATTCATTCACGATAAAAATATTGATCCACTATCATTGCAGGATTGGATTCCTTGCTAGTAAGTGGATTCGGTTTTTCTCTTGTTGTTTAGGAGATGAGATGGTTACTTATATGCATATCCAAGGGGCCCATGATCTTCAGATGACTAGGTTTTTTCATCCTTATACTTTAGGATGGTTAAGGAATGAAGTAATGGAATGTAAGCATAGGGAAATAAAAAATTTGAATAGCAACCAAGGAGGAGGAAGAGGAGTTCCTAAGGAGTATAGAAACACATTTGAACATGAAAAAATGTGTCATGTAAACGAGATGCGAGAACAATTTTTCAAACTTGTTATGAGGTCAGAAGGTACTTTCCAAAATTTCAAAGAAAGAAGATACTTGGCTTCGAATATTAGAATTCAACTTCATGTTGAATGTGAAAAGATAAGAAGTCCACTAAATGATGAAACTCCATCACATTTGGCATCCTACTTCCTTGATGTCACTTCTCATCAAGTAAAACAACTATTTTAGTCATGGTTAAAACAATCTAAGAAATCGTTGAATGTACCGCCAACAATAAGTATGCACTAATTTTAAATGGTATCTAATTCTGCTTTCATTTTATAGTGTGAGGGGTCATAGTTTAGCTATTAATATGTTCTAGCAGTTCAATAATCATCTTCCTAGATCAAGACCATTAAGAAAATATGGTGAAGAGTCTTATCGTGAATCTCATCGCTTCGAAAAGCGCAAGGGAAAAAATAATGTTCAATCCATAATAAATAGTAAAATTGTAGGTGTTTCATCCAAGATAATAGTGGCAGCACAGAATGATCAAACATAAGAAATGAATGGGGCAGTTGTTGTTGACATACCTATGATGGCAAGTGAAAGTTACTGTAACATCGGTGTTTCATCCTCAGGAAATGAAGTAGGGAAAAATTAGTGAAACACAAGAAGTGTACGGAGCAGATGCTATTGATATTCCAACGATGGATGCTATGATGGTCAATAAAATGTGCAGTCCATCCTCGATAAATGGTACAAGGAGTGGTAAAAGATCATAATTTCAAGGGGCAGTAGTTGATATCCAAAATATGGATGTTGGGAATCCTAAAAAAAATTGATGTCATTATAAGAATTAAGAGACAATACAAAAAGGAAAAAGTCCTAGATGACCAGAATGCAACATTGTATGCAAAATGGTGAAATAAACTTATGGTGTAATAAGCATTTCTAGTGATCTTTCCATAGTGAAAATTTATTCTACTATTGTAACATTTATGTTAGCATATTTTGGAAAGGTAATAAATGTTGGAAGGTGTTAGCACCGTCTTTTCAATTTTCATGAATTTTCTTAAAACCTCATCCTAAAGCCCTATTAATTGGTCTGCTCATTCAATTTTCATGAATTTTCTTAAAACCTCATTGTAAAGCCATGTTAACTGGTATGCTCATTCGTGAGTTATGTTTGTTTTGCTTTAATTATTTTGCTTCAATAAGTGGTCATAGATAGAGTATCACATGATTACATAATCCCATTGAGAAGTGTTTATATTGCATAGCAATACTTTTGCAGGCCCCGGGTTTAAATTACAGGTAAGAATACAATTGTTGGTGGAAGTTCAGACTTCCAGTAGAAAAAAGTGGAAAATTATCAAAGAAGGTTCTACCAGAAGTTCCACATTCTAGTAGTGGAATATCGACCATGATCTAAATAAGGCACTACCAGAAAGTTAAAATTATTGACAAGAGGTATTCCACAGTGTCACGACTATATCATTTCTGATCCACATCACAGTTGGAAAGTCATCGATGTTGATACAATTTCGACAAGTTTTGACTCGACATGACTTCGACAAGTTCCGATTTTGACACAACTCCGATGAGTCTCGACTTCGACATACTGCGACACATTCCGCACCTTCGACATGTTCAACAACCTCACAGTTCACGACATCAACATGCGACCAACAACTGTCGAACTTTGACAAATTGTCTCTTTGTCTTCCAGTCGACTGTAACGGTTGAACTGTTTAAACCGTTCTAACTTCTTCTTTGTAACTGAATGTAATGGGAAGGCACCCAAGCGTCTCAGACTTCTTTATAAGCATGTAAAATATTGTAACATACATCTTATCTTGATCAATCTAGAATAGTTTGTATTCCTGCATATTTTCTATGTGTATTTGTGTTATCTGTATTGCGTAATCTTGCTTTTGATCATTCTGTTTATTAAGCTTCCGCCATAACAGAGTCAACTCATCCAGTCGAACTGTTGTCCCCCTCGTGCTTCCTAGACAACCCAAATCATTTGTATCAGAGCATTTAGTTTTGTTCATGCTTAAGTTCTGAGTATACACTTCTCTTGAAGTTACTTGACTTATGCCGGTTCAAACTCGCTCGTAATTTCAGCAATCCAGGAAGACGCTAACTCCAAAAATGACAGAAGAAACAGACGATAGACATGCAGCCGATGAGACAACACAGCTTCTTGAGCAAGCTCTGGCTCGACAACGAACTAAAATGTTCGGCCAGTTCAACGAGATCCTCTTGTGATTCGCTTCGACATCCAGAGGATCCTCGATGAGATCTCACTCCGATAAAATCAACCCTTCAAAGTGCAAATGAATTTGGACATACCGAATCTTGAAGGTAAGATTGACGTAGAATCCGTCGACAATTGGGTGCAACAATTGGAATACTATTACGCTGTAAATCAACTCTCTGAAGATGAAAAAGTCACCATTGCATCCTTAAATATGTCAACCTCCGTGCACTGTTGGTGGGAGAATTGCTCGACAAAGATGGAGAATAGCGGAGAACCCATCGACACATGGGATAAATTCGTCGAACACATCCGAAAGGAATTTTACCCGCTAAAATACCTCGAGCAACAATATAAGAAGTGGTAGCAGCTAAGGGAATGGAAAGACCAATCAGTACAGAGTTACACCGACGAGTTCTATCGACTCATGGCTAGACTTGGCATCCAAGAAGAAGAGAAATTGCTTGTTCTGAAGTACGTTAGCGGATTTTCCCAGTACATTCAAAAAGAGATGGAATTTCTAACTGTCAATACACTTGCGGATGCTTTCCATTATGCCAACAAACTGGAAACCAAGCAGAAAGGAAAAGCATGTTTCACGACAAAGATGACATCAGGATGACCACCTGACAAGAAGGCACTAGCCGACTTGGACAAGTTGAAATCTTCTTAGCTGACACCGCCAAAGCCAGACCATGGAAAGAAGCCTTTTCACAAGAGGGAGCGTAGAAAAAAATCACCGACCGAAAAATGGTGTGATTACAACCACTCATCTTGGCATGATATGTCTGAATGCAAATATTGGAAGAAATTTTTGACAAAAGTGTCGACCTTCAACGCATTCGACAAGACGGTGGAAGAATCTGATCCAGACGCAATGACGCTTTTGACCTCGACCACTCCAGCAGCCTCGACTATCGTCGACGAGGAGGAATGAAAGCACCTGTTCCATACACAGATATGGGTCCAGAGCAACCCATTACATCTTATTGTGGACAATGGGAGCTAGAAAAACTTTGTTTTTGAAGAACTTGTGAAGATACTAGGTCTTGTTACCACTTCGCATCCGCAGCCTTACAACATCTGTTGGATGAAGGATGGACAAGAACTACAGATCACTAGACAATGTAAACTCTCTTACTTCGTAAATATTTTTGAAGATGAAGTACTTTGTGATGTGGCACCACTCTCCGTAGCCGACGCCCTTTTTGGGCAACCTTACCTCTGGGATAGAAATGGAAGTTATCAGTCACGGCCTCAGAAGGTGATTGTCAGAATCCGAAATCGATGGTTCAGCATACTAGAGCGTCAACCTACACCGACGGTTGCAATGATATATGCCAAACAGACAAATAAACTCATCAATCATGCTCAGAAGTTCGCATTAACATGATCAAGCCACCACATTCATAGAAGAATGCAAAAACAAGTCGATTCATTGACCAATGTAGTTCTCAACAGAAGCAACAAGTCGATCATATTCTTGATGAGTACCAGAACCTCTTTCGTGCTCCAGATGGAGTACCTCAACATTGTCAGGTAAAACACTCTATTTAACTTGTTCCTAGTTCTTCTTTTCCCAACGCATCTGTTTACAGAAGATCCATTCTCGAAAATGAAGAGATTCACAGAAAGATTCAAGAATTAATCGACAAAGGTCATATCCGACCCAGCTCCTCTCCTTGTGGAAGTCCAATCATCCTAGTTTTGAAGAAACATGGGACTTGGCACATGTGCATCGACTACAGAGCTCTCAACAAAATGTCAGTGAAGAATCGGTATCCTATGTCGTGGATAGACGAGCTCATCGACTGTCTGAAAGGTGCTAAATTCTTTACTAAGCTCAACCTCAAGTCGGAATACCATCAAATTCCAATCAAGCCCTTAGATGTGTGGAAAACTGCTTTCAAAACCAAGGAAGGATTGTTTGAATGGTTAGTCATGCCTTTCGGCTTAACCAACGCACCTGCGACCTTCATGCGACATATGGATAACCTTCTTCGACCTTCCATTGGAAAATGGTTCATTGTCTATCTCAACGATATATTGATTTTTAGTCGATCATGGGAAGAACATGTCGGACATCTTCGACAAGTCCTCGACACTCTCCAGCAACATCGGCTCTATTTGAACATGGACAAGTGCTCTTTTGCGATGAGCAACATCAAATATTTGGGGTATGTAATTGACTCTACAGGCATTCACATCGATCCAGGCAAAGTACAGATCCTCACATATTGGCCCATTCCTAGAAGCATTCAAGAACTAAGAAATTTTCTTGGTTTGGTGAATTTTTATCGACGATTCATACTCGGATTCAGTCACATAACCTGGCCCTTGAATCAGTTGACAAAGGGAAATAGGAAAACTGTTTTCCAGTGGACAACAACACAACAAGCAGCTTTTGAACAGCTCAAACACAAGCTCTGCATTGCACCAGTACTTGTGTTACCTAATTTTCATCAACCCTTTGAGATTGAAATGGACACATCGTACTATGCCTTGGGCACAGTGATCACTCAGTCTAGTCACCTAGTCACTTTTCATTCTAAGACCTTTGACGACATAGTTAGAAGATACTCGATGTACGAAAAAGAACTGTATGCCATTGTGCAAGCTCTCAAGCAATGGAGGCATTACATCCTTGGAAAGGAAACAATCATCCTCATTGATCATAAACCTCTACAGTTCGCTTTGACACAATCAAAGTTGCAGACAAACTGAAAAATCAAGTGGATTAATTACCTACAACAATTCCAGTTGGTGATTAAGTATCAGAAAGGTAAAGCTAACATTGTCACTGATTGCCTCAGTCGACCATCTATTACTCTCCTTTTGATAGTGATGAGTACGCAGGGATACGATACGACCACTTGGCCACAGTTGTATGATGACGACAACGACTTCTCAGCAGTCTCCTGACAATTACAGACTAACAAATCGTTGACCTCAGACTCCGACTATTTCCTGAAAAACACCTTGCTATACAAGCTTGGATAGCTTTGTGTACCGACCGGTGAGCATCGACAACAACTCATGTGGGACGCGCACTACAACAAGACTGTAGGACACTTTGGAGTAGCAAAAACACTTGCTATTCTGCAAAAGTATTTCTTTTGGCCTACACTTAAATTCGACATCAACAAGTACATTTGATCATGCATGGTTTGTGCCATTGCTAAGCCACCTAATCAAGGACAGGGATTGTACACACCTCTACCAGTTCCTAGTCGACCATGGGAATCTATTTCTATGGACTACTTGACGGGTTATCCTACTACCAAACATCAGCATGATGCGACATTTGTAATAGTCGACCGATTTTCCAAGATGGCCATTCTCATACCATGTAAGAAGACAACGACAGTGCAGCAGACCGCTCAGCTCTTCTTTATACATGTTTGGAAACACTTTGGTTTACCACAACCATGATTTCCGATCGAGATGCCAGATTCATCAACATATTTTGGAAGACCCTATGGAAACAGCTAGACACACGACTCTCATTGTCGATATCTTTCCATCCTCAAATCGACAAACAGACGGAAGTTGTGAATTGCCTTGTAGTACAACTGCTTCACATGTACAATCACAAGCATCAATGCACATGGGATGATAGTCTTCCATACATTCAGCACATCTACAATTGTGCTTAGCACAGCTCTACAGGAAAAGGTCCATTTGAGATCTGTTACGGATTTCAACCCTCAGCGCCTATCAATTGATCAGCTCCTCGACACAGCTAAACTCCGACACAGACCACATCCAACGAGAAGTTGATAAAGCAGTCAAGTTTCGAGAATAGATTTGCGACATCCAAAAGCAAGCATGGGATATGTTGCATAGAGCAAATGAGAAAGCTAAGGACCAACACGACAAGCATCGCATCCCTCATTCATTCCAGATTGGGGATAAGTTTTGGCTACATCTCAAAAAGGAGTGCTTCACATGCCCATTCAAGAAGCTCAATCCTTTGCAATATGGTCCATACAATATTCTTCGACAGATTGGATAAAACGCTTTCTAGCTCGACATTCCTGCATGCCTGGGTCTGCATCTAGTCTTCAATGTGGATCTACTTCGACCATACTATGCACCCTTGTTAGAACATAATGACTTATCAACAATAGAACCTGAAGACATCCATCCAGATGTTCAAGAGCCTCTTCGTTGCGACACTATTGTGGGACGACGAGTACGCCTTACAAGGACAAACACAATTCCCTTGTTTCAGGTTTCCAAGGTAGGCCCTATCCCATCTCAAGGAAAGTGTTACTTTGTTACTGAATTGATCGACAAGTTTCCTCACCTTTGCGAGCAAACAATGGGGTCCATTGTTTCTTAAGGAAGGAGGTCTGATTCGCATCATAGTTGGCAAGTCATGGATGTTGATACAACTTCGACAAGTTTCAACTCGACATAAATTCGACATGACTTCGACAGGTTCCGATTTCGACACAACTCCGATGAGTCTCGACTTCGACATACTGCAACACATTCCACACCTTCGACATGTTCAGCAACCTAATAGTTCGCGACATCGACATGTAGAGTCGATATGTGACCAACAACTGTCGAACTTCAACAGATTGTCTCTCTGTCTTCCAGTCGGCTGTAACGGTTGAACTATTGAAACCGTTCTAACTTCTTCTTTGTAACTGAACGTAATGGGCAGGCACCCAAGTGTCTCATACTTCTTTATAAGCATGTAAACTATTGTAACATACATCTTATCTTGATCAATCCAGAATAGTTCGCATTCCTGCATATTGTCTGTGCGTATTTGTGTTATCGGTATTGCGTAATCCTGCTTTTGCTCATTCTGTTTACTAAGCTTTCACCATAACAGAGCTAACTCATCCAGTCGAACTATTGTCCCCCTCGTGCTTCCTGGACACGACCTGGATCATTGCAAATTATACCATTACCCATTAAGTAATGAAATTATTTTCATAAAAGGTGGTGAAGTCGTTTCAGATTTTTTTTATTAAGTGAATATATGCCTCATCATTTCACATCACGGTGGCATGTGTCGTTCCTGAATTGCCTGATAATGTGGCCAAATGTTGTACTTATAAGTATTCCCTTGATATGATTTCCATGCATGATGAATCATAATTGCAAGAAGAGAATTTTAAGGCGCCTTTCCTTTGTTGTTTGAAACACGAGTTTATTTTTTAATTTCACTCCAACTAATGGCATAATAAGTCGGAATTAGAAAGAAACAAGCCTTTGCAAAAGAATGGGGAGGAAAGGAGGAAAATTTTTGTGTCATGAACCCAAGGGTGTTGAATGGCTCAAAGCCTATCTAGAATGTGCTAAGAAATTCAAGAAAGCAGGGTGGTTCAGTCTGTGTGAAAAAATGTTGGGTTTCAATAACAAAGTTGTAGAGGCATTTGCAAAAAGGTTAGATGCTTCCAAATTGGAATTAAGAAGTTTAAAGTTCCAAGTAATAGAGGAATATGTCATTGTTGCGTCTATTCTTCCTACTAATGGTGAAACATGGTTTAAAAACAAAGGTATCAGTGCAAATTACAACCATTTTTTGAAAGTAGAACACCAAGATACCAATTGGAAAAAAAGGCATTCCTAAGAGCTGGTTGAAAGAAGAATGGACAGAATTGTTGAAGATGGTGTAGAGATACATTACCTATGAAGGTATATATATTGTTACTTTTGCTTATCCTATGAGGTTTTTGTTGCATCTTTCTGGCGAAAAAAGGATGAATCTTTCCTTCTTATTTTTGAAAATTTTAACAAATATGTTAGTTAGAATTCAGACTCATCCTGAGCACACCCAACACTGTATCTTTCATTACAGTTTAATTAAACTGTTAATTATGGAAGATCTTAAGAAAGTACAAAGAACTTGGAAACACTTTCTAATCTGGTTTGGTTTTAAAGTAGAAGGTAAAGATATTCAAGAAACTATAATAGAAACCCTTGCTAGAAAATAAAGGACCCTTGAAACCCTAAATAGCCTTGTTAGTGAATCATCAAATGCGAAGCAGAAAGAAGAAGTCGTTGCAAAAATACTAGGAGTAGCAAAAGGAAGATTGCGTATGAGGTGGAAGATATGACAATGGATATAATAGATTATATTCCAGAATATAATTTTTCAATTCCTAGAGTTGAAAAGCCATATACTAGAAACAAAGGAGGAGTTACATTGACTGACTCAGTTTTTAAGGAGCGTGAAGCAGAACCTGTACAAGAAGCCGAATCCTCAAATGTGAAGTAGAAAGAAGAAGTCATTGCAAAAAGAAATAGGGGTAGCAAAAGGAATATTGTGTCTGAGGAGGCAGAAATGACAATGGATAGAATAGATTCTATTCCAGAATGGAAGTTTTCAATTCCTAGAGTTGAAAATCCATATACTAGTGTTGTATGCACAACAGATCCCATCTTAAACATAAGATGGGAGCCCCTTTTCATTTCTTATTTGTTTGGATTTCTATTTTTTGTGGTTCACCATTCATTTGATCATATTCCTATATCTTTTATATTATTTGGATTGTTTCCATTTTTACTGATCTCTAGCTTGCATTTGATTTTTTATTCATTTGAGTTGGTTTCGTGATCTTGGTATGTTATCCTTCACATTCCCCACCTATACTTGGTTCAAGATGATGGTTGTTTGTTATCTTCATTCCAGGATTTTGATTGATCTTATGATATTGCATTAGTATGATATTTGAGCTTGATGGAGTTTTATTTTCACTTTTGCATGTCTATCATCATAATATAAATATTGTAAATAATCTTAGTCTTCGGGTTTGTTTGCTTATATTAGTTTAACATTTTTAATGTTTAAATTAAGCATATTTAAATCTTTTAAATATTCATGGTCATACTTTGACTTTCATTAAATTAATTTGTGTATTTTATTAAATCCATATAATTATACACAATTTGATTTTATGAAATTTTTTAAAAAAAAACACACATGTTTTAGTGAGTTCTAATTTCTCTAATTTCCATGATGTTTTGTTTTATGATTATTTGGGAATTAGTGGGATTAAAATCTAATATTCACAAATGTAAAGTTAGTTTGATCATGGATATGTTTTTCTCAATAAGTTAATTTGATCTTGAAAATACAATTTCTATTTTTTTTCCTTTTGCAATTTAAAAGAATTTTCATTTATTATTTTGCAAAAGAAAATATTTTATTCTTTTCTTGGTATTCTATTGTTGTTAAATGATTATGTTAGAAACCTATTTATGGAATTCATTAACTCTCCTATATTATAGGAGTGATTATAACTTGTTTCCAACAATTATTTTCTTAAGAATTAACTTGTAAATTGTTTTGATTTTACTTCTAGGTTTTATGTTTTACTATTGTTTTCCAATATTGGATTTTCTTTGGCTTTGTAAATATTTCTAGGTTTTTTATCTTTCCCCCATTAGTTATTTTACTTCGTTCAATATTAGAAATAAATAAATAAATAATTGCATTTTTTTTCAACCTTTTCGATCATTTTTATGCATTTTTGCTGATTTGCGGAACCTTTAATTTTTGTTAAATTTCAATATTTCCGTAGTCCACAATCTGCAAATGCAGATTGTGAAACCTTTAATTTTAATTATTAGATTTTGTTGTTTTCGCAATATGCAATGTAAATTTTTGCGGATTGCCGAAACTATATAATTTTTAAAAAACATTTACACATTTCCGCAATCCGCAATGCAGAATGCGGATTGCGGAAGGGAAAATAAAATGGTCATTTTTTAAATTATTTCCGATTTCCACAATTTTTCATTTCTCAAATTTTTATTTTCATTTCCGCATTCCTCAATCTGATTTTTGCAGACCCTAAGTTTCTCTTATGCTATGTTTTAATTTAAATATTTTGGTTTGCAAATGGATTTTTATTAATTTGGATTTCTTTCATTAGCTTTGGAATAATTTTTTAATTTCTCTTGAATTGTACGGGTGTGGATTTGGATTTGGGAGAGTTAGACTAAAGAATTTACATCCCAAATTTGGAGCGATCAAAATGTGCTAAGTGGAAATAAGTGATATTTGGACGTGATTTCTAGAGTGATGAAGATAAATCTGGCGAATCTAAGGCATAGGTTTTGTGCAGAATATGCTTTATTATCTGACAACCAAGCAGAATTCTCAGAAATTTCTTCATTTGGGAGATCCGACTAGTTTTTCAAAACAGAATTTCCTCGATTTTTCTCATGGATGGATTTGCTATATGGAACAACTCAACTAGTTAGCAAAGCAATTGGGGAAATTGATCTTATCTTCTCCTGTCATTTAATTTGTATAAATACCTACCTTCTATGATTAAGGGGGGATCTCAAGAGAGACAAATTTATTTCTTTCTCTGTAATATGAATTGTTATGCATTTTTATGCATACAGTTCGTTATTTGGATCAGTGAATGGTACTCTGATTTTTCAGCAAGCTAGTTCATTGGATCTGGAGATCTTTTGTAAGGTTTTCATCAATTCATTCAATAGATTGAATTTGGTTTGTTTTCTGCAATTTATTTTCAGAATATGTTGAATTTCATCTTATATTCACCTTCTTTTTCCTATGTTTAAATCTCAGAAGTTACTTTCAATTACAGCATGAATCATTTTCAATCTATGATGAGCATAATTCTTGATTTGTCCTACTTTTCGTTCATTGCATAAAATCTAATGTTTTCCGACACACCAATTGATATGAATCTGATTTGTCTGCTTGATAATCAATTGAATACTAATTAAAACTAATATGTTTCCCTTTTCAATAATCAGTTTATGAAAAAAACATTTTTGTTTTCATTCTGTTAATTCTATTAGATGATTATTTTTATCATTTATCATAGATTGGAAGATTGACATGAACTGGTCATCACAATCACATTTAATAAATTACACATTAAGTTAGGTTTGCATTTAGGTTCTAGTTACAGTCATGATTCAAAGTCTCCTCTTTGAGTAGCAACCATCACTTAGTGGCTAACAGAGCTGTAAAACCTGTCGGAGTTAGTTATACCAAACAACTTGAGGATAGGGCAATGCATGTGTAGGATTATTCGAAGCCTTCGGTTGGGCTATCTCCCTTACATTGTTTCCTAGGGTACTTCCAGCACATCTGAGGCTTCAACAACTAGACAAAAAGGAGTTACATTGACTAACTCAGTTGTTAAGGAAACTGAAGCATATCCTATACAAGAAGATCAAGCTAAAGACATACTAGAACCTTCCAATAGCACAATTACAAAGAAAAATTCCCAGAAATTCTCTCAAAAAACTAGGAAGAAGATACAACAATAGCCTATGTTCAAAAGGCCGCACACTCGCTCTACTAATAAGCTTAGGCTTAATGCCAAGGATTCTATGGATCTGTATTTGAAGAAAAACATTGTTATAACTATTGAGGATGATTCAGATGAAGAAGAAGAAGAAGAAGAACGAGCTATCAGGATAGAGAATCCGATTTCTAATATTTTAACAAATATTGAGAAAGGGTTACAGGAATTTCCATAATTGCCTAGAGATGATAATAGTGACCAAACAGATTATGAAACAGAGCATGAGGTAGAGGAAATAGCTTCAAGTTCACCATGAATACATAATGTGAAGAGAGAAGAGGAGAATGTTGTAAATATACCATATTAAAATAATGGAGACTCTGACCTAGTGGAGAATGCAAATGTTAAAGACGTAGAGGTAGAGGTGTTTACTGTCTCACCTCACCCAGAAACAAAAAATCTTAAGAAAGTGGAAGAAATCTAGAGGAGACTACAAAAATATAAGGATTTAAATGAACATCTAAAGGATGGAAACATTACAATGAAAATGGACAGAGAAAAAGTTAAGAAAACACTCGCTAAAGTTATTGGTAAGTATAAAAAATTGTGTGCTTAGGCTCAAAAGACATTCAAGAAGAAGAAGCAGTTGCATAAATAGAACAAGAAGTTGCTAAAAAAGAATAGAGTATTGAATGAAAAGTGTTTATAGGAGAAAAGTAGGCATCAAGAACCATACATCCTCAGAATTCTAGCAAAGGCAGCTAAGCATGCTCAACCAAGACTTTACAGAGACTATAAAAAACATTGTTCGTAGGTAATAATTGTTCTAGATTTTGGTTGATGTCATTTATAAGGTAGATGGTAGGATATTTTACGTGTTGAGTTGTATCAGGGTTAATTGTTGAAATGTTGGTAATAAGAAGTGTCAAGTTCTATATGTGTCACGAGTGGATCTAGATTACTAGAACAAGCTTCACTTAGAATTTACCAAACAAAGACATGAAAATAGAAGAAATATGAAGCTGAACACAAGAGAGAAAAACTCATGTGGATTGATCTTCCATTACATTATTTTTCAACATGTGTACAATATATAGATCCTCTCAAGAGAGAAAATCGAGAGACTCAGTGGTGACTTGAGTAGCTCACATTAATGCTAGTCTTAGTGGAGTAATTCCCCCAATCTATGATATTGTGCCAAGTGTAACTCATGTATTGGGCCATAATGAGGTCCAATGAACCTATGAGGACCATGAGGAAGTTAGGAAAGTCAATAAATGTGGATGGAATCATTATGATGGATAATTAAGTGGTTTATGGATTTGGTAGTGGCCACTAATGGACAATTTCACCATTTCCAGTGCATTAGTGCCCTTGGTCCAACCTTATCCCATAAAATAGGGAAGTGGTGTGCCCACATCATTAAATGCATTAAGTAGGGAGCCTTTGACTCCCCAGAATAAGCAAATGGTCACACTTGCTGAAAAACTTGGCTATAATGAAAAACCACTAGTCTAATATGTGGACAAACCCCCTAGACTAGGAACTATGAAGCCAAACCATGGAACAATTTACATTAAACATTTGGAACCTTATGCATGGATTATTAACCAAGGTCTACATGGGACATATGTTCCAACACACCCCCTTTAGCCAAAATGGTTGTGAGTAATGAAAATTATTATGAGGTCCCAAGCAACAAAGGATTATGGTCACCCTTTACATTATTAATCCATGTAAGTGAGGAAAGAGGCAAAACCACATGGGGAAAGTCCTCCCTCTAGGTTGGACATGAAATACACTAAAAATACACTACTCCAAAACACAAGTAGGTGTGAACTTGTTCATATGTCTGGAGGAACCCTCCTCTTTGGAAGAAGAGGTATGTGCTCAACTAGATCATGTATATGTACAACTGCATGATGGAAACTAAAACCATGTAGAACAATTGAGTAACAATAAGAGTAGAATGAAGGATGCTCTTTAGAATTGATATTCAAACCAACCAAGGTTCCAGGTCCAAAAGAGACATTACATGTTTGATAATAAGTGACCCCAAGCGAATCATAAGGCTCCTGAAGCATCAACATCAAACCAAGAGAGTTGTAATCAGCCCAAAGAAAGAGGAACAAGAGTCCCAAGTTTGCCAATGTGATGGCTAAGGCTTCTCCATTTTCAAATGAACTTGAAGAAATTGTGCTAGTCATGGTGTAGAAATACAAAGGAAACAAAAGAGTGTGAAGCAATGAGAGATATTCACTTGAATTCCAAACTTTTGCTTGACCATATTTTGAACCAATACTCTCATATAAAGAAAGAACCCCTTCTAGCGTAGGCTCACTATGATCACCAATTAGCAACCTATATTCAACATTCATAATAGAAGACATAGAGGAGAAAGAAGTGGAGTGGAGAGACATCTCTTCAACAGTATTGATGGCAGTAGCTCGTATTTTATCTTCATGAAAAACAGCTTCTTGGAAAACAGAGGAAGCCACAAAGGAAGAAAGTTGAGATGGATCATTGTTGAATCTGTATCTTATTCTTCTTCTTCAATTTGAACAACCTCTTGAGAAATGCATGAGGTTGAGACCTTTGGCGGAATAACACATGGGGAGGTGTCCATTTGCTTGCTTTCCATATAGCTAATAAATCTTTCTGCCTGCCAAGATATTTATCTAGATTTCTCCAAAGCTCAAATGGATACTCAACAGAATTAATGAGATAATGCATTCTAGGAGGTATAGCTAGACACATAGTTCCATATCCTATATCACAGTCATTGAGCCAATCACACTTCTCTTCATAAGATTATGGCTCGCTCACAACACCAATGGACACATCAAAGAGACATTTTCTCTTGAGATATTCACACATCTTTTCTTTCCATTCAGAATAGTTGGATGGAGAGAGGAGAAGAACAACTTTCGAATCCATATTGAAGTTGTTGTAGGCACCTACAAAACAAACTTGGAAATCTATTTTGGAAGCAAGAATGGGATCCCCTATGAAGCCCTGAAACCATGTCAAATTATATATGTGTCACAGGTGGATCTATATTACTAAGGCAAGCTTCACTTAGAATTTACCAAAAATAGACAGGAAAATAGAAGAAATATGAAGAAAATATGAAGCAGATTACAAGAGAGAAAAACTCATGTGGATTGATATTCCATTACATTATTGTTCAACATGTGTACAATATATATATATATGCTCTCAAGAGACAAAATCTATAGGCTTAGTGGCGAGTTGAATAGCTCACATTAATGCTAGGCTTAGTGGAGTAATTCCCCCAATCTATGATATTGTGCAAAGTGTAACTCCTATATTGGGCTATAATGAGGTCCAATGAACCTATGAGGACCATGAGGAATTTAGGAAAGTCAATAAATGTGGATGGAATCATTATGCGGGCGAATTAGGTGGTTTAGGGATTTGGTAGTGGCTACTAATGAGCAATTTGACCATTTCCAGTGCATTAGCACCCTTGGTCCAACCTTATCCCATAAAACAAGTGGTGCGCCTACCTCATTAAATGCATTAAGTAGGGCGCCTTTGAATCCCCAAAATAAGTAAATGGGTACACTTGTGGACAAACTTGGATATAATGAAAAACCACTAGTCTAATATGTGGACAAACCCCCTAGACTAGGAACCATGAAGCCAAACCATGCAACAACTTACATGGGACATATGTTCCAACACTAAAAATACACTACTAGGAACTATGAAGCCAAACCATGGAAAAACTTACATTAAACATTTGCAACCTTATGCATGGATTATTAACCAAGGTCTAGATGGGACATATGTTCCAACACCCCCCCTTTAGCCAAAATGGTTGTGAGCAATGAAAATTACTATGAGGTCCCAAGCAACAAAGGATTATGGTCACCCTTTACATTATTAATCCATGTAAGTGAGGAAAGAGGCAAAACCACATGGGGAAAGTCCTCCCTCTAGACTGGACATGAAATACACTAAAAATACACTACTCCAAAACACAAGTAGGTGTGAACTTGTTCATATTTCTGGAGGAACCTTCCTCTTTGGAAGAAGAGGAATGTGCTCAACTAGATCATGTACATGTACAACAGCGTGATGGAAACTGAAGCCATGTAGAACAACTGAGTAACAATAACAGTAGAATGAAGGATGCTCTTTAGAATTGATATTCAAACCAACCAAGGTTCCAGGTCCAAAAGAGACTTTATATGTGACCCCAAGCGAATCATAAGGCTGCTGAAGCGAATCATAAGGCTCCTGAAGAGACTTTATAATAAGTGACCCCAAGCAAATCATAAGGCTCTTGAAGCATCAACATCAAACCAAGAGAGTTGTAATCAGCTCCAAGAAAGAGGAACAAGAGTCCCACGTTTGCCAATGTGATGGCTAAGACTTCTCCATTTTCAAATGAACTTCAAGAAATTGTGCTAGTCATGGTGTAGAAATACAAAGGAAACAAAAGAGTGTGAAGCAATGAGAGATATTCACTTGAATTCCAAACTTCTCCTTGACCATATTTCGAACAAATACTCTCATATAAAGAAAGAACCTCTTCTAAAGTAGGCTCACTATGATCACCAATCAACAACCTATATTCAACATTCGTAATAGAAGACATAGAGGAAAAAGAAGTGGAGTGGAGAGACATCTCTTCAACAGTATTGATGGCAGCAGCTCGTGTTTTATCTTCATGACAAATAGCTTCTTGGAAAATAGAGGAAGCCACAAAGGAAGAAATTTGAGATGGATCATTGTTGAATTTGTATCTTATTCTTCTTCTTCAATTTGAACAACTTCTTGAGAAATGCATGAGGTCGAGACCTTTGGAGGGATAACACATGAGGAGGTGTCCATTTTCTTTCTCTCCATATAGCTAATATATCTTTCTGCATGCCAAGATATTTATCTAGATTTCTCCAAGGCTCAAATGGATACTCAACAGAATTAATGAGATAATGCATTCTAGGAGGTATAGCTAGACACATAGTTCCATATCCTATATCACAGTCATTGAGCCAATCACACTTCTCTTCATAAGATTATGGCTCGTTCACAACACCAATGGACACATCAAAGAGACATTTTCTCTCGAGATATTCACACATCTTTTCTTTTCTTTCAGAATAGTTGGATGGAGAGAGGAGAAGAACAACTTTCGAATCCATATTGAAGTTGTTGTAGGCACCTGCAAAACACACTTGGAAATCTATTTTGGAAGCAAGAATAGGATCCCCTATGAAGCTCTGATACCATGTCAAATTATATATGTGTCACGGGTGGATCTATATTACTAAGGCAAGCTTCACTTAGAATTTACCAAACATAGACAGGAAAATAGAAGAAATATGAAGAAAATATGAAGCAGATTACAAGAGAGAAAAACTCATGTGGATAGATATTCCATTACATTATTGTTCAACATGTGTACAATATATATATATATATATGCTCTCAAGAGACAAAATCTATAGGCTTAGTGGCGAGTTGAGTAGCTCACATTAATGATAGTCTTAGTGGAGTAATTCCCCCAATCTATGATATTGGGCCATAATGAGGTCCAATGAATCTATGAGGACCATGAGGAATTTAGGAAAGTCAATTAATGTGGATGGAATCATTATGCGGGCGAATTAGGTGGTTTAGGGATTTGGTAGTGGCCATTAATAAGCAATTTGACCATTTCCAGTGCATTAGCACCCTTTGTCCAACCTTATCCCATAAAACAAGTGGTGCACCTGCCTCATTAAATGCATTAAATTGGGCTCCTTTGAATCCCCGGAATAAGGAAATGGGCACACTTGTGGACAAACTTGGCTATAATGACAAACCACTAGTCTAATATGTGGACAAACCGCTTAGACTAGGAACTTGAAGCCAAACAATGGAAGAACTTACATTAAAGATTTGGAACCTTATGCATGGATTATTAACCAAGGTCTAGATGGGACATATGTTCGAACACCCCCCCTTTATCCAAAATGGTTGTGAGCAATGAAAATTATTATGAGGTCCCAAGCAACAAAGGATTATGGTCACCCTTTACATTATTAATCCATGTAAGTGAGGAAAGAGGAAAAACCACATGGGGAAAGTCCTCCCTCTAAATTGGACATGAAATACACTAAAAATACACTAATCCAAAACACAAGTAGGTGTGAACTTGTTCATATCTCTGGAGGAACCTTCCTCTTTGGAAGAAGAGTAATGTGCTCAACTAGATCATGTACATGTACAGCTGCATAATGAAATTTGAAGCCATGTAGCACAACTGAGTAACAATAATAGTAGAACGAAGGATGCTCTTTAGAATTGATAATCGAACCAACCAAGGTTACAAGTTCAAAAGAGACTTTATATGTTTGATAATAAGTGACCCCAAGTGAATCATAAGGCTCCTGAAGCATCAACATCAAACCAAGAGAGTTGTAATCAGCTCCAAGAAAGAGGAACAAGAGTCCCAAGTTTGCCAATGTGATGGCTAAGGCTTCTCCATTTTCAAATGAACTTCAAGAAATTGTGCTAGTCATGGTGTAGAAATACAAAGGAAACAAAAGAGTGTGAAGCAATGAGAGATATTCACTTGAATTCCAAACTTCTCCTTTACCATATTTTGAACCAATACTCTCATATAAAGAAAGAACCTCTTCTAGAGTAGGCTCACTATGATCACCAATCAACAACCTATATTCAACATTCGTAAAAGAAGACATAGAGGAAAAAAAAGTGGAGTGGAGAGACATATCTTCAACAGTATTGATGGGGGCAGCTCGTATTTTATCTTCATGAAAAACAGCTTCTTGGAAAACAAAGGAAGCCACAAAGGAAGAAAGTTGAGATGGATCATTGTTGAATCTGTATCTTATTCTTCTTCTTCAATTTGAACAACTTCTTGAGAAATGCATGAGGTTGAGACCTTTGGAGGGATAACACATGAGGAGGTGTCCATTTGCATTCTCTCCATATAGCTAATATATCTTTCTGCATGCTAAGATATTTATCTAGATTTCTCCAAAGCTCAAATGGATACTCAACATAATTAATGAGATAATGCATTCTAGGAGATATAGCTAGACACATAGTTCCATATTCTATACCATAGTCATTGAGCCAATCACACTTCTCTTCATAAGATTATGGCTCGCTCACAGCACCAATGGACACATCAAAGAGACATTTTCTGTTGAGATATTCACACATCTTTTCTTTCCATTCAGAATAGTTGGATGGAGAGAGGAGAAGAACAACTTTCGAATCCATATTGAAGTTGTTGTAGGCACCTACAAAACACACTTGGAAATCTATTTTGGAATCAAGAATAGGATCCCCTATGAAGGTCTGATACCATGTCAAATTATATATGTGTCACAGGTTGATCTATATTACTAAGGCAAGCTTCACTTAGAATTTAGCAAACATAGACAGGAAAATAGAAGAAATATGAAGAAAATATGAAGCAGATTACAAGAGAGAAAAACTCATGTGGATTGATATTACATTACATTATTGTTCAACATGTGTACAATATATATATATATATGCTCTCAAGAGACAAAATCTATCGGCTTAGTGGCGAGATGAGTAGCTCACATTAATGCTAGGCTTAGTGGAGTAATTCCCCAATCTATGATATTGTGCTAAGTGTAACTCCTATATTGGGCCATAATGAGGTCCAATGAACCTATGAGGACCCTGAGAAATTTAGGAAAGTCAATAAATGTGGATGGAATCATTATGCGGGCGAATTAGGTGGTTTAGGGATTTGGTAGTGGCAATTAATGAGCAATTTGACCATTTCCAGAGCATTAGCACCCTTAGTCCAACCTTATCCCATAAAACAAGTGGTGCGCCTGCCTCATTAAATGCATTAAGTAGGGCGCCTTTGAATCCCCAGATTAAGGAAATGGGCACACTTGTGGACAAACTTGGCTATAATGACAAACCACTAGTCTAATATGTGGACAAACCCCCTAGACTAGGAACTATGAAGCCAAACCATGGAACAACTTACATTAAATATTTGGAAAACTATGCATGGATTATTAACCAACGTCTCGATGGGACATATGTTCCAACACCCCCCCTTTAGCCAAAATGGTTGTGGGCAATGAAAATTATTATGAGGTCCCAAGCAACAAAGGATTATGCTCACCCTTTACATTATTAATCCATGTAAGTGAGGAAAGAGGCAAAACCACATGGGGAAAGTCCTCCCTCTAGATTGGACATGAAATACACTAAAAATACACTACTCCAAAACAAAAATTGGTGTGAAATTGTTCATATGTCTGGAGGAACCTTCCTATTTGGAAGAAGAGGAATGTGCTCAACTAGATCATGTACATGCACAACTGCGTGATGGAAACTGAAGCCATGTAAAACAATTGAGTAACAATAACAGTAGAAGGAAGGATGCTCTTTAGAATTGATATTCGAACCAGCCAAGGTTCCAGGTCCAAAAGAGACTTTATATGTTTGATAATAAGTGACCCTAAGCGAATCATAAGGCTCCTGAAGCATCAACATCAAATCAAGAGAGTTGTAATCAACTCCAAGAAAGATGAACAAAAGTCCCAAGTTTGCCAATGTGATGGCTAAGGCTTCTCCATTTTCGAATGAACTTGAAGAAATTTTGCTAGTCATGGTGTAGAAATACAAAGGAAACAAAAGAGTGTGAAGCAATGAGAGATATTCACTTGAATTCCAAACTTCTCATTGACCATATTTCGAACCAATACTCTCATATAAAGAAAGAACCTCTTCTAGAGTAGGCTCACTATGATCACCAATCAACAACCTATATTCAACATTCGTAATAGAAGACATAGAGGAGAAAGAAGTGGAGTGGAGAGACATCTCTTCAACAGTATTGATGGCAGCAGCTCGTATTTTATCTTCATGAAAAACAGCTTCTTGGAAAACAGAGGAAGCCACAAAGGAAGAAAGTTGAGATCGATCATTGTTGAATCTGTATCTTATTCTTCTTCTTCAATTTGAAAAACTTCTTGAGAAATGCATGAGGTTGAGTCCTTTGGTGGGATAACACATGAGGAGGTGTCCATTTTCTTGCTCTCCATATAGCTAATATATCTTTCTACATGCCAAGATATTTATCTAGATTTCTCCAAAGCTCAAATGGATACTCAACAAAATTAATGAGATAATGCATTCTAGGAGGTATAGCTAGACACATAGTTCCATATCATATATCACAGTCATTGAGCCAATCATACTTCACTTCATAAGATTATGGCTCGCTCACAGCGCCAATCGACACATCAAAGAGACATTTTCTCTTGAGATATTCACACATCTTTTCTTTCCATTCAGAATAGTTGGATGGAGAGAGGAGAAGAACAACTTTCGAATCCATATTGAAGTTGTTGTAGGCACCTGCAAATCACACTTGGAAATATATTTTGGAAGCAAGAATAGGATCCCCTATGAAGCTCTGATACCATGTCAAATTATATATGTGTCACAGGTGGATCTATATTACTAAGGCAAGATTCACTTAGAATTTACCAAACATAGACAGGAAAATAGAAGAAATATGAAGCTGATTACAAGAGAGAAAAACTCATGTGGATTGATATTCCATTACATTATTGTTCAACATGTGTACAATATATATATATATATGCTCTCAAGAGACAAAATCTATAGGCTTAGTGGCAAGTTGAGTAGGTCACATTAATGCTAGGCTTAGTGGAGTAATTCCCCCAATCTATGATATTATGCCAAGTGTAACTCCTATTGGGCCATAATGAGGTCCAATGAACCTATGAGGACCATGAGGAATTTAGGAAAGTCAATAAATGTGGATGGAATCATTATGCAGGTGAATTAGGTGGTTTAGGGATTTGGTTGTGGCCATTAATGAGCAATTTGACCATTTCCAGTGCATTAGCACCCTTGGTCCAACCTTATCCCATAAAACAAGTGGTGCGCTTGCCTCATTAAATGCATTAAGTAGGGCGCCTTTGAATCCCCAGAATAAGGAAATGGGCACACTTGTGGACAAACTTGGCTATAATGACAAACCACTAGTCTAATATGTGGACAAACCCCCTAAACTAGGAACTATGAAGCCAAACCATGCAACAACTTACATTAAACATTTGGAACCTTATGCATGGATTATTAACCAAGGTCTAGATGGGACATATGTTCCAACACCCCCACTTTAGCCAAAATGGTTGTGAGCAATGAAAATTATTATGAGGTCCCAAGCAACAAAGGATTATGGTCCACCTTTACATTATTAATCCATGTAAGTGAGGAAAGAGGCAAAACCACATGGGGAAAGTCCTCCCTCTAGATTGGACATGAAATACACTAAAAATACACTACTAAAGTAGGTATGAACTTGTTCATATGTCCGGAGGCACCTTCCTCTTTGGAAGAAGAGGAATGTGCTCAGCTAGATCATGTACATGTACAACTGCATGATGGAAACTGAAGCCATGTAGAACAAGTAAGTAACAATAACAGTAGAATTAAGGATGCTCTTTAGAATTGATATTCGAACCAACCAAGGTTCCAGGTCCAAAAGAGACTTTATATGTTTGGTAATAAGTGACCCCAAGCGAATCATAAGGTTCCTGAAGCATCAACATCAAACCAAGAGAGTTGTAATCAGCTCCACCAAAGAGGAATAAGATTCCCAAGTTTGCCAATGTGATGGCTAGGGCTTCTCCATTTTCAAATGAACTTGAAGAAATTGTGCTATTCATGGTGAAGAAATACAAAGGAAACAAGAGAGTGTGAAGCAATGAGAGATATTCACTTGAATTCCAAACTTCTCCTTGACCATATTTCGAACCAATACTCTCATATAAAGAAAGAACCTCTTCTAGAGTAGGCTCACTATGATCACCAATCAGCAACCTATATTCAACATTCGTAATAGAAGACATAGAGGAGAAAGAAGTGGAGTGGAGAGACATCTCTTCAACAGTATTGATGGTAGCAGCTTGTATTTTATCTTCATGAAAAACAACTTCTTGGAAAACAGAGGAAGCCACAAAGGAAGAAAGTTGAGATGGATCATTGTTGAATCTGTATCTTATTCTTATTCTTCAATTTGAATAACTTCTTGAGAAATGCATGAGGTCGAGACCTTTGGAGGGATAACACATGAGGAGGTGTCCATTTTCTTTCTCTCCATATAGCTAATAAATCTTTCTGCATGCCAAGATATTTATCTAGATTTCTCCAAAGCTCAAATGGACACTCAACAGAATTAATGAGATAATGCATTCTAGGAGGTATAGCTAGATACATAGTTCCATATCGTATATCGCATTCATTGAGCCAATCACACTTATTATCATAAGATTATGGCTCACTCACAACACCAATGGAGACATCAAGGAAACATTTTCTCTTGAGATATTCACACATCTTTTCTTTCCATTCAGAATAGTTGGATGGAGAGAGGAGAAGAACAACTTTCGAATCCATATTGAAGTTGTTGTAGGCACCTGCAAAACAAACTTGGAAATCTATTTTGGAAGCAAGAATAGGATCCCCTAAGAAGCTATGATACCATGTCAAATTATTTATGTGTCACAGGTGGATCTATATTACTAAGGCAAGCTTCACTTAGAATTTACGAAACATAGATTGGAAAATAGAAGAAATATGAAGAAAATATGAAGCAGATTACAAGAGAGAAAAACTCATGTGGATTGATATTCCATTACATTATTGTTCAACATGTGTACAATATATATATATATATATATATATATATATATATATATATATATATATATATATGCTCTCAAGAGACAAAATCTATAGGCTTAGTGGCGAGTTGAGTAGCTCACATTAATGCTAGGCTTAGTGGAGTAATTCTCCCAATCTATGATATTGTGCTAAGTGTAAATCCTATATTGGGCCATAATGAGGTGCATTGAACCTATGAGGACCATGAGGAATTTAGGAAAGTCAATAAATGAGGATGTAATCTTTATGCGGGCGTAGGTGGTTTAGGGATTTGGTAGTGGCCATTAATGAGGAATTTGACCATTTCCAGTGCATTAGCACCCTTGGTCCAACCTTATCCCATAAAACAAGTGGTGCACCTGCCTCATTAAATGCATTAAGTAGGGTGCCTTTGAATCCCTAGAATAAGGAAATGGGCACACTTGTGGACAAACTTGGCTATAATGACAAACCACTAGTATAATATGTGGACAAACCCCCTAGACTAGGAACTATGAAGCCAAACCATGTAAAAACTTACATTAAACATTTGGAACCTTATGCATGGATTATTAACCAAGGTCTAGATGGGACATATGTTCCAACACCCCCCCTTTAGCCAAAATGGTTGTGAGCAATGAAAATTATTATGAGGTTCCAAGCAACAAAGGATTATGGTCACCCTTTACATTATTAATCCATGTAAGTGAGGAAAGAGGCAAAACCACATGGGGAAAGTCCTCCCTCTAGATTGGACATGAAATACACTAAAAATACACTACTCCAAAACACAAGTAGGTGTGAACTTGTTCATATTTCTGGAGGAACCTTCCTCTTTGGAAGAAGAGGAATGTGCTCAACTAGATCATGTACATGTACAACAGCGTGATGGAAACTGAAGCCATGTAGAACAACTGAGTAACAATAACAGTAGAATGAAGGATTCTCTTTAGAATTGATATTCGAACCAACCAAGGTTCCAGGTCCAAAAGAGACTTTATATATGACCCCAAGCAAATCATAAGGCTGCTGAAGCGAATCATAAGGCTCCTGAAGAGACTTTATAATAAGTGACCCCAAGCGAATCATAAGGCTCTTGAAGCATCAACATCAATCCAAGAGAGTTGTAATCAGCTCCAAGAAAGAGGAACAAGAGTCCCAAGTTTGCCAATGTGATGGCTAAGACTTCTCCATTTTCGAATGAACTTGAATAAATTGTGCTAGTCATGGTGTAGAAATACAAAGGAAACAAAAGAGTGTGAAGCAATGAGAGATATTCACTTGAATTCCAAACTTCTCCTTTACCATATTTCGAACCAATACTCTCATATAAAGAAAGAACCTCTTCTAAAGTAGGCTCACTATGATCACCAATCAGCAACCTATATTCAACATTCGTAATAGAAGACATAGAGGAAAAAGAAGTGGAGTGGAGAGGCATCTCTTCAACAGTATTGATGGTAGCAGCTCATGTTTTTTCTTCATGAAAAATAGCTTCTTGGAAAATAGAGGAAGCCACAAAGGAAGAAAGTTGAGATGGATCATTGTTGAATCTGTATCTTATTCTTCTTCTTCAATTTGAACAACTTCTTGAGAAATGCATGAGGTCGAGACCTTTGGAGGGATAACACATGAGGAGGTGTCCATTTGCTTGCTCTCCATATAGCTAATATATCTTTATGCATGCCAAGATATTTATCTAGATTTCTCCAAAGCTCAAATGGATACTCAACAGAATTAATGAGATAATGCATTCTAGGAGGTATAGCTAGACACATAGTTCCATGTCCTATATCACAGTCATTGATCCAATCACACTTCTCTTCATAAGATTATGGCTCATTCACAACACCAATGGACACATCAAAGAGACATTTTCTCTCGAGATATTCACACATCTTTTCTTTCCTTTCAGAATAGTTGGATGGAGAGAGGAGAAGAACAACTTTCGAATCCATATTGAAGTTGTTGTAGGCACCTGCAAAACACACTTGGAAATCTATTTTGGAAGCAAGAATAGGATCCCCTATGAAGCTCTGATACCATGTCAAATTATATATGTGTCACGGGCGGATCTATATTGCTAAGGCAAGCTTCACTTAGAATTTACCAAACATAGATAGGAAAATAGAAGAAATATGAAGAAAATATGAAGCAGATTACAAGAGAGAAAAACTCATGTGGATAGATATTCCATTACATTATTGTTCAACATGTGTACAATACATACATATATATATATATATATGCTCTCAAGAGACAAAATCTATAGGCGTAGTGGCGAGTTGAGTAGCTCACATTAATGATAGTCTCAGTGGAGTAATTACCCCAATCTATGATATTGTGCCAAGTGTAACTCCTATATTGGGCCATAATGAGGTCCAATGAACCTATAAGGACCATGAGGAATTTAGGAAAGTCAATTAATGTGGATGGAATCATTATGTAGGCGAATTAGGTGGTTTAGGGATTTGGTAGTGGCCATTAATGAGCAATTTGACCATTTCCAATGCATTAGCACCCTTGGTCCAACCTTATCCCATAAAACAAGTGGTGCACCTACCTCATTAAATGCATTAAATAGGGCTCCTTTGAATCCACAGAATAAGGAAATGGGCACACTTGTGGACAAACTTGGCTATAATGACAAACCACTAGTCTAATATGTGGACAAACCGCTTAAACTAGGAACTTGAAGCCAAACAATGGAACAACTTACATTAAACATTTGGAACCTTATGCATGGATTATTAACCAAGTTCTAGATGGGACATATGTTCCAACACCCCCCCTTTATCCAAAATGGTTGTGAGCAATGAAAATTATTATGAGGTCCCAAGCGACAAAGGATTATGGTCACCCTTTACATTATTAATCCATGTAAGTGAGGAAAGAGGCAAAACCACATGGGGAAAGTCCTCCCTCTAGATTGGACATGAAATACACTAAAAATACACTACTCCAAAACACAAGTAGGTGTGAACTTGTTCATATGTCTGGAGGAACCTTCCTCTTTGGAAGAAGAGGAATGTGCTCAACTAGATCATGTACATGTACAACTGCATCATGAAAACTGAAGCCATGTAGAACAACTGAGTAACAATAATAGTAGAACGAAGGATGCTCTTTAGAATTGATATTCGAACTAACCAAGGTTCCAGGTCCAAAAGATACTTTATATGTTTGATAATAAGTGACCCCAAGCGAATCATAAGGCTCCTGAAGCATCAACATCAAACCAAGAGAGTTGTAATCAGCTCCAAGAAAGAGGAACAAGAGTCCCAAGTTTGCCAATGTGATGGCTAAGGCTTCTCCATTTTCAAATGAACTTGAAGAAATTGTGCTAGTCATGGTGTAGAAATACAAAGGAAACAAAAGAGTGTGAAGCAATGAGAGATATTCACTTGAATTTCAAACTTCTCCTTGACCATATTTCGAACCAATACTCTCATATAAAGAAAGAACCTCTTCTAGAGTAGGTTCACTATGATCACCAATCAACAGCCTATATTCAACATTCGTAATAGAAGACATAGAGGAAAAAGAAGTGGAGTGGAGAGACATCTCTTCAACACTATTGATGGGAGCAGCTCGTATTTTATCTTCATGAAAAACACCTTCTTGGAAAACAGAGGAAGCCACAACAGAAGAAAGTTGAGATGGATCATTGTTGAATATGTATCTTATTCTTCTTCTTCAATTTGAACAACTTCTTGAGAAATGCATGAGGTCGAGACCTTTGGAGGGATAACACATGAGGAGGTGTCCATTTGCTTTCTCTCCATATAGCTAATATATCTTTCTGCATGCTAAGATATTTATCTAGATTTCTCCAAAGCTCAAATGGATACTCAACAGAATTAATGAGATAATGCATTCTAGGTGATATAGCTAGACACATAGTTCCATATTCTATATCATAGTCATTGAGCCAATCACACTTCTCTTCATAAGATTATGGCTCGCTCACAGGACCAATGGACACATCAAAGAGACATTTTCTCTTGAGATATTCACACATCTTTTCTTTCCATTCAGAATAGTTGGATGGAGAGAGGAGAAGAACAACTTTCGAATCCATATTGAAGTTGTTGTAGGCACCTGCAAAACACACTTGAAAATCTATTTTGGAAGCAAGAATAGGATCCCCTATGAAGCTCTGATACCATGTCAAATTATATATGTGTCACAGGTGGATCTATATTACTAAGGCAAGCTTCACTTAGAATTTAGCAAACATAGACAGGAAAATAGAAGAAATATGAAGAAAATATGAAGCAGATTACAAGAGAGAAAAACTCATGTGGATTGATATTACATTACATTATTGTTCAACATGTGTACAATATATATATATATATGCTCTCAAGAGACAAAATCTATAGGCTTAGTGGCGAGTTGAGTAGCTCACATTAATGCTAGGCTTAGTGGAGTAATTCCCCAATCTATGATATTGTGCTAAGTGTAACTCCTATATTGGGCCATAATGATGTCCAATGAACCTTTGAGGACCCTGAGAAATTTAGGAAAGTCAATAAATGTGGATGGAATCATTATGCGGGCGAATTAGGTGGTTTAGGGATTTCGTAGTGGCCATTAATGAGAAATTTGACCATTTCCAGTGCATTAGCACCCTTGGTCCAACCTTATCCCATAAAACAAGTGGTGCGCCTGCCTCATTAAATGCATTAAGTAGGGTGCCTTTGAATCCCCAGAATAAGTAAATGGGCACACTTGTGGACAAACTTGGCTATAATGACAAACCACTAGTCTAATATGTGGACAAACCCCCTAGACTAGGAACTATGAAGCCAAACCATGGAACAACTTACATTAAATATTTGGAACCTTCTGCATGGATTATTAACCAAGGTCTCGATGGGACATATGTTCCAATACCCCCCCTTTAGCCAAAATGGTTGTGAGCAATGAAAATTATTATGAGGTCCCAAGCAACAAAGGATTATGGTCACCCTTTACATTATTAATCCATGTAAGTGAGGAAAGAGGCAAAACCACATGGGGAAAGTCCTCCCTCTAGATTGGACATGAAATACACTAAAAATACACTACTCCAAAACACAAGTAGGTGTGAACTTGTTCATATGTCTGGAGGAACCTTCCTCTTTGGAAGAAGAGGAATGTGCTCAACTAGATCATGTACATGTACAATTGCGTGATGGAAACTGAAGCCATGTAGAACAATTGAGTAACAATAACAGTAGAAGGAAGGATGCTCTTTAGAATTGATATTCGAACCAACCAAGGTTCCAGGTCCAAAAGAGACTTTATATGTTTGATAATACGTGACCCCAAGCGAATCATAAGGCTACTAAAGCATCAACATCAAACCAAGAGAGTTGTAATCAACTCCAAGAAAGAGGAACAAGAGTCCCAAGTTTGCCAATGTGATGGCTAAGGCTTCTCCATTTTCAAATGAACTTGAAGAAATTTTGCTAGTCATGGTGTAGAAATACAAAGGAAACAAAAGAGTGTGAAGCAATGAGAGATATTCACTTGAATTCCAAACTTCTCCTTGACCATATTTAGAACCAATACTCTCATATAAAGAAAGAACCTCTTCTAGAGTAGGCTCACTATGATCACCAATCAACAACCTATATTCAACATTCATAATAGAAGACATAGAGGAGAAAGAAGTGGAGTGGAGAGACATCTCTTCAACAGTATTGATGGCAGCAGCTCGTATTTTATCTTCATGGAAAACAGCTTCTTGGAAAACAGAGGAAGCCACAAAGGAAGAAAGTTGAGATCGATCATTTTTGAATATGTATCTTATTCTTCTTCTTCAATTTGAACAACTTCTTGAGAAATGCATGAGGTTGAGACCTTTGGAGGGATAACACATGAGGAGGTGTCCATTTGCTTGCTCTCCATATAGCTAATATATCTTTCTGCATGCCAAGATATTTATCTATATTTCTCCAAAGCTCAAATGGATACTCAACCAAATTAATGAGATAATGCATTCTAGGAGGTATAGCTAGACACATAGTTCCATATCGTATATCACAGTCATTGAGCCAATCACAATTCTCTTCATAAGATTATGGATCGCTCACAGCACCAATGGACACATCAAAGAGACATTTTCTCTTGAGATATTCACACATCTTTTCTTTCCATTCAGAATAGTTGGATGGAGAGAGGAGAAGAACAACTTTCGAATCCATATTGAAGTTGTTGTAGGCACTTGCAAAACACACTTGGAAATCTATTTTGGAAGCAAGAATAGGATCCCCTATGAAGCTATGATACCATGTCAAATTATATATGTGTCACAGGTGGATCTATATGACTAAGGCAAGCTTCACTTAGAATTTACCAAACATAGACAGGAAAATAGTAGAAATATGAAGAAAATATGAAGCAGATTACAAGATAGAAAAACTCATGTGGATAGATATTCCATTACATTATTGTTTAACATGTGTACAATATATATATATATATATATATATATATATGCTCCCAAGAGACAAAATCTATAGGCTTAGTGGCGAGTTGAGTAGCTCACATTAATGATAGTCTCAGTGGAGTAATTCCCCCAATCTATGATATTGTGCCAAGTGTAACTCCTATATTGGGCCATAATGAGGTCCAATGAACCTATGAGGACCATGAGTAATTTAGGAAATTCAATAAATGTGGATGGAATCATTATGCGGGCGAATTAGGTGGCTTAGGGATTTGGTAGTGGCCTTTAATGAGCAATTTGACCATTTCCAGTGCATTAGCTCCCTTGGTCCAACCTTATCCCACAAGACAAGTGGTGTGCCTGCCTCATTAAATGCATTAAGTAGGGCATGTTTCAATCCCAGAATAAGGAAATGGGCACACTTTTGGACAAACTTGGCTATAATGACAAACCACTAGTCTGATATGTGGACAAACCCCCTAGACTAGGGACTATGAAGCCAAACCATGGAACAACTTACATTAAACACTTGGAACCTTATGCATGGATTATTAACCATGGTCTAGATGGGAATTATGTTCCAACAAGAATCCTTCCATAATTTCTAGTAGTACCTTACAGAAAATCGCAGAAGCGCTATATGAAGTTCACGAAAATGTGTTTTGGTAATATTTTGTGAATTTTGAGATGTAGGCATGCCCAAAAGGAGGGTTCTAGTGTAGAGGGTTGTGAGTGAATTTTGGAAAGCTTTTTGAAGGGAAAAAAATTATTACTCTATAATATGCTACAATCAAAATTCCTACTACTTGATAGTCAGATCATGTAAATTTGTGTATGTCAAACTCTGTTTCTGCTATTTGAATACAAATACAATTATGGCTTAGCTTTTATTGTCTTTCAGACCATGGATTCTTTTTACTTATTGTGATTTCGTATGGTTTGTCTTTGATATTCAAATATATTTTATTTATTTTCATAATATCATTCTGAATGCAAACAGTCTTTTGAATGGATGTATGAAGAAAATCAGTTTGTGAACTTTGTATATTCATTCAATTTCCTGTTTTTTTTTTTGTCATATCAATGTTCATCCTATTATCTAATCTTCAAGTTTCGTGAACATAAAGTAAATTAACTATGCAATTTATCTTTTAGTAATAAAAATACAGTTGTTTTCATAGGGAAACAAATCAATTAGCATTCGCTTTGAAGTCCTTGTTAAAATTATAGGTGTTCTGGAAAATTCTAAGTTAAGTAAAAAAGAGTGTAAATATTCAAAAATGGGCTTAGAAAAATGCACGCAAAATTCCATACAACTAAAATTAATTGAAATTAATACAATGGGGTTGAAGATATATATATTTTTGACAAAAACCTCTTTCTTATTCCTAAAATTATGTTCCATTTTCCCACAGTTAATTTGACAAAATGGCAAATTTTTTGTTTTGAACACAGTTTTACTTAGTTCATAAAAATTCCTACTAAGACCTCATTATTGGGTCTTTTTTGGTTGTTTAAGTTTTAAATGGTGTGTTTTACTATTTTACACATTCTTTTATGCATCTAGAAATTTTTAAATTTCGTTTCTCTTGGGAAAACGTTGATGTAAACACAATATCTATTTTGATTGAAATGAATAACAAGTAGTGTTTTTTTCCATGTGAAAAACAAAATTCAAAATTACCATTCACATTAAATGCATCAAATACATATACATCCAGGAGAAATACACACACACTGTTGATGTATATGTAACTTCAGAATGTATTTCACATATATGTATATTGTATTCCTATAGAGATGTTATTATTCCTCTATATGGAAGTGGTTGTATTCCTATAGAGATGTTATTATTCCTCTACACGGAAGTGTCATCATTTATATTGTAAGTGTCGTAACTTATACTTGATGGGTTATTAGACCACCTTGTTGGGGTCGGCCCTGTTTAAGTCATGTGGTTCAAAGGGTTATTAGACCACCCTATTGGGGGTCGGCCATGTGGGTCAAAGGGTTATTATACCACCGTAGTGGGGGTCGGCCCAGTCAGCATTATGTTAAGTGGTTAAGTTGAGGCCGACCTAATTGAGTAAAGGTCAAGTCAAGTTAGTGTATAAATAGAGAGTGTGTCTCTCTCATTTTACACATTCTATTCTCTCACTCACACTTGGGAGAGTGGTGCACTTGTGGAGGAGGAGGCTCTGCTACTAGGAGAAGACTATATCTTGTATTTTGGTTGTATCATTGCTCTATCTATCTCTGAGGAAGTTATTGGGGTTTTTCACCTTTATGGTTTTCCCCAAGTAAACTCTGTGTCTCTTGTGTGCTTGCATTATTGTGTCCATGATTGATATGTTGTACATGTTGTTCTCTCAGTTAAGATCCTAGATTAGATTGAAGTAAATTCTGAAAATTTAACATGGTATCAAAGCTAGCCTGAAAGAAGGCATGATATGGCATGTATGACACTTGTTGCACTTACGATGCTAGGGCTTGATATAGCAAAAACAGTCATCGTAGAACTTTCGCTATAAATCCATTTTGGCAAAGTTTTCGGATCTGAAACTTTTACAGGTCAAAGATCAGATCCCCATGTACTTTTTGTTGAAAGGACAACCTCTAATTCGTTGTACTTTGTGATTTATGATTTGTACAATATAGGGTTTCTGCCTCTTCTAGATCTGAGTCAAAATCAGGTGACCTTGGGAAAAAAGTCATAACTTGGGCTAGTAAGCTCCAAATGAAATTTCGTAAAAACTGACAGGTAGTACACAAACTGTACTATCTCAGGAAAATATTTTAGAGGTAGAAGTTGAACCAGTGACACGTGGCACGCCATACAAGTTATCTCTCCTGTATTATCCCATAAACATGTCATGTTGCAACACGTGGCATAACTCTCTCTCAGAGAATCCAATTGAGGTCAGATCTGTCGAGATGGAAAGATAACAGGTCGAGCTATCTCAGGAAAATATTTTAGAGGCCGAAGTTGAACCACTGACACGTGGCACGCTGTACAAGTTCGCTCTCATGTATTATCCCATAAACAGGTCACGTTGCGACACTTGGCATAACTCTCTCTCTAAGAATCCAATTGAGGTCAGACCTGTCAGGATGGAAAGTTAACAGTTCGAGCTATCTCAAGAAAAATTTTCAGACCCTGTGGATCAAAAAGTTCAGATTTACACCAAAAACAATCAGGTACATATTTCTGTCAAAACAGAATTATTTTTGAGCACCTTCATTCATGGCTTCCAGAATTTAGGGCTTCGGAGAAAGTTGTAATTTTTGTAATCGGAGACCACGGATGAATGTTACTCATCAAAATTGAGATTTAGAGACCAAGATCAGAATTTTTGGTTGGGCAGAAGGCCGGGCTTGATCAAACCCTAGTTCGGGACTTTGATAAAAAAAGTGGAAAATTAAGGCTTTTGCAAAAATGGGAAATTTTGAAATATGTTACCATGGCTGGAAGCTCCTCATAAAAATAGAAGCTTAGAGCTTTGGATCAAACCTTTTGATTGGGAAGAAGAGTGAGCTTCATGAAACCCTAGTTTGGGGTCATGTCCAGTGAATCCGAAAGTTTCAAAGGCAAAATTGAGGAGTGAAACTTTGCAGTTTTCAAATTCTGAATATACCAGCTTGACTAGCTCATCAAGGCGCATATTTCTATCCTTTCGGAAGTTTGAAATTCAAAGTTTGAATTTTGGGGTTTCTCTGACAAACCCTATTACAACTCCAGTTGTTCCTGTAAGAAAGCAAAGGAGCACACTCTTAACAATGTTCTGGTAGAGATTGGAAGGCATCTAGAAAGTTACGGAATATGGATAAATGTTGTATTGAAGCATTGGCTAAGATAATTGCATGACTATATGACATATTTATTTATGTGTAAGAATTTGTTCTGAAAACTATGAGATATTTTCTAATCATGCAATTTAACTTGTTGTGTAGGAAAGATCGTATACCATCACCTACAAAAGAAGGACTACAACATTTGTTTAGCAACAAAGTTATCTATTGAAAATATTGAAGATATTGAAGTTCCCAGGATCTGGGAAGAATGCCATGATCGAGAAGTACCAATCGATCATGAAGATGTTTGGGATGCAGTCCCAAGATCTGAAGGGGAGTCTGTAGTGACTTCCAAGAGAAGCTACAATATCAAGCTTGCTGCCGAGTTCAAGTTGAAGAACTTGGGGATGATGCACTATTTGTTTTTGGCATGGAGGTGTGGCAGAGTGCAGATGGAATCTTCCTTGGACAAGGGAAGTATGCAGTAGAGATCCTGAAGAGGTTCAAGATGATGGATTGCAAGGCCATGGCCACACCTATGGCATCGAACCTGAAGTTTCTGTGTGATGCTTCATCTAATCTGGTTGATGTCACTGTGTATCGTCAGATGATTGGGTCCTTGATGTACTTGACGAACACGAGACCAGATATTTGCTTTGTGGTGAACACATTGAACCAGTTCCTGACGGATACGAGGAGTGTTCACCTGGTTCCTGTAAAGCATTTTTTGAGGTACCTGAAGGGTATAGTGGATTATGGGCTCAAGTATGAAGCGAATCAAAAGTTTAACCTGCAAGGTTATGTTGATTTAGATTGGGCTGGTAGTGCTACAGATAGGAAGAGCACATATGGATGCTGCTTCAGTATGGGATCAGGTGTGATCTCTTGGTTTAGCAGGAAGCAATCCTGCATAGCACTGAGTACAGTTGAGGCAGAGTATGTTGCATCCTATTCAGCTAGTTGTGAGGCAGTATGGCTACGGAAGCTAATGTCTGAGTTATTTGATCTCCCGTTGGATGCTACTAGTATATTTTCTAATAACCAGAGTTGTGTGAATCTATTCGAGAACCCAGTGTTTCATGATAGGTCGAAACACATAGAGATCAAATAGCACTATATCATGGATATGGTGCAGAGAGGAGCTATGAAGCTCCTGTACATTGTGACGGACGAGCAGATTGCAGATGTGTTGATGAAGCCACTAGCCAGGGTGAAGTTCGAGTACTTCAGGGAGAGGCTTGGTGTTCTTCAGATTGATGACACTTCGAGGAAGAAGTGATGGACACATTTGCAGAAGCCATTCCAAGCATGTTGGAAGGAGGATCCTTCACATGGCTGTGGATATAAGTGTTGGATGATGAGCATCAGGATGATGCTCCAGTTACTGCTCTGTATATGCATCATGTTGGATGCTGGATATGATCAGTTGGATCACTCGTATGTATATTTGTATATGCATCATGTTGGATGCTTGGACCATGTATCTGTATATGTATCAGGTGGATCATGTATGGTGATATGTATCATGTATTTGTATTTGTATCAGGTGGATACACTGTATGATTAGGTGAATCATGTATGATGATATGTATCAGGTAGATACTTGGTATGCATCGGGTAGATGCATTGTATGATCAGGATGATCTTGGATGACGAGCTTCAGGATGTTGCTCCAGATGACATGCAGCAGGATGTTGCAGTAATGATGATCAGGATGATGCCTCGTGCGATGATGATCTGTTGGATCATGAGTATCAGGTTGATACTTGGAGGTCAGAGATGATATGTGGCAAGTTGTGCAAATAACATGTAATCAGTCCTGGGAGATCTTGCCAGTCGTGCTGCAGCACATAAATGTTCCTGGGGTACTCTTTCCGGTATTGTTATGTAGTATGTAATCAATCCTTAGATATCCAATAGGTTGAGATGTGTGCTCGTAATTAGTCCTCGGATGAGGTATTACTACGGAGACATGTAATCAGTCCTGGAGATCCAAGAGGTTGAGTTGTGTGCTCATAATTAGTCCTGGGATGCTCTTTAGAGATCTTGTCGGTCGTGCTGTGGCACATAAATGTTCCTGGGATGCTCTTTAAAGGTTTTGTCTATCCACATGTAATCAGTCCTGGAGATCCGAGAGGTTGAGCTATGTGCTCGTAATAAGTCCTGGGATGCTCTTTAGAGATCTTGTCAGTCGTGCTGCGGCACATAAATGTTCCTGGGATGCTCTTTAAAGGTATTGTGGAGGAGATGCATGTAATCAGTTCTGGGAGATCTTGTCGGTCATGCTTAGGCACATAAATGTTCCTGGGATACTCTTTCCAGTATTGCATCCGCACATAAAATTATTCCTAAGAGGCCACCTCTATCAGACCGTTCGCACAGATGATGAAGACCTGCAGGTGGTGGGCCTACATCCTATATGAAAAAGGATTGGCTCTGTAGAACTTTCTATGATGAGTAGATTCAGAGATTGATTGAGATAGCAGCAATAGTGACGATGATGATGACTCAATGACGATTATCTAGTGACGATGATCTAGAGAAGAAGACTTTTGCTAGAAGACCTATGTCGAGAAATACCTTCCTAGTTAAGAGGGAGTGTTGATGTATATGTAACTTCGGAATGTATTTCACATATATGTATATTGTATTCCTATAGATATGTTATTATTCCTCTATACGGAAGTGGTTGTATTCCTATAGAGATGTTATTATTCCTCCATATGGAAGTGTCGTCATTTATATTGTAAGTGTCGTAACTTATACTTGATGGGTTATTAGACCACCTTGTTAGGGTCGGCCTTGTATAATTCATGTGGGTCAAAGGGTTATTAGACTACCCTATTGGGGGTCGGCCATGTGGGTCAAAGGGTTATTATACCACCCTAGTGGGGGTCGGCCCAGTCAGCATTATGTTAAGTGGTTAAGTTGAGGCCGACCTAGTTGAGTAAAGGTCAAGTCAAGTTAGTGTATAAATAGAGAGTGTGTCTCTCTCATTTTACACATTCTATTCTCTCACTCACACTTGGGAGAGTGGCGCACTTGTGGAGGAGGAGGCTCTGCTGCTAGGAGAAGACTATCTCTTGTATTCTGGTTGTATCATTGCTCTATCTATCTCTGAGGAAGTTATTGGGGTTTTTCACCTTTCTGGTTTTCCCCAAGTAAACTTTGTGTCTCTTGTGTGCTTGCATTATTTTTTCCATGATTGATATGCTGTAGATTTGCTGTACATGTTGTTCTCTCACTTAAAATCCTAGATCAGATTGAAGTAAATTCTGAAAATTTAACACACACATATATCAATTTATGTATTAAAAATTCAAAAGTATTTCCTTACACATCATATATAAATAATGTTATTCCAGAGCTCTAGGTTGCCTGGGAAGTTTAGGTTGCAACCCCTCCTCTTCTAGACAAGAAAAAATTGAACATTCTCTCTTGCCTTGTCTAGAAGCTTCCACATGTTTAATTTTTTCTTCTAATTCTTTCATTTTCTTCCTACAATTTACCAAATTGTCTTGCAATCTACTTTTGTCTTCAATGATTCCAAATTCTTCTTATATTTCTCCGAGTGTTCAGTTTCCTTTTGCTGAAGAAGACTATTTGTATAATTCAACTCAGATTGAACTTCAACCAATTTTTTCTTTAGTTGTTGTGTCTCTTTCTCCAACCGTTGTGCCTTCAACTCTGTATCATCTGGAGTATATACAACTGCTACTTCTTGAAGAATGTTCTTCTACTATTGAGTGGCAATTTGGGATTTCAATTCTTGTATCTCATTCTTACATCCCAAATGTTGTGCTTGTTTATTCTCCAATATTTTCATTTTCAGCTCCCTAATCTCAGCGTCCCTTTCATCTAACTTCTTCTTCAATTTTTCATGTATGGTTGATGACCCGAAAATATCACCTCCATCCTTCATTGCTGCAAAAGCTTCCATCAAGGACTTCTCTCGCATTTTTAAGAAGGCACGATACTTTTTCAATCGCTCTTTGACTTCTTGACCAACTTATGTTTCTTTAACAACTTCCTCCAGTGCCTTCTCTCGGGTTTGTATAGAACACTCATAGTTAAATAAAGCCTTCTGGTGTGCAATAGGATAATAAGTTCCAGCAAAAATTAGACTCGTACTTTGTCCCTTACAAATTTTAGATTCGTCTTCCTTATTAGAAATGTTTTTTTTTCCATTTTTTTCCTCTTTTCTTTTATATTTATCTATCTCAACTACATGTGTATTGACTTCTTCACTCCACTTGTTTTTAAACTCTTTCTTCAAACTTTCATTTAATTTGTCTTTCTGCTTGAGTTCATTCTTCAGTCCTATTTCCTTGCTAATAACAGTCTTTAGAGGCGGAATGTTCAAAACCTCTGATCTTTTTCTCAGTTCATTTTCCAGTCTCGTTATGGTTTCTGCATCTTTCTTCAGTTCAGTCTCATATGCTATTTTGGTTTATGCATTTTCATCTTTTAAATCAGTTACAATTCTATCAAATTATGTATGCATAACATCAATTTCTCAGACGTTTCCATCTATTATGCTTCTTAAACGGTGCTCAGTATCCACAAGTGAGTTTTGTAACCCTGCAACTTCTTGTAAGCAGGGAAAATTTTAAGGATCCATACATATTTCAAAGTGTATAAACCTTTCCAAATCTTGCCAATTCTTAAAATTCCAACAATCAAATATTTAGCGATACAATTCTAAAAATATTTTAGTTTCTGAGGATTTTATGATGTAGCTTATACAAAAATCTGCCAACTTTTAGATTAAACATTTTTTAACCCATCAAAATAGCCCATACCTTTAAGAGGACCAGAATTTGCAAATCCTTTATCATATAAATTTCCTCCTCCATGGAAGCTTTTTATTTGAAATGCAACATTTCATCAAATAGCTTAAAATCGAATTGACCATCAACAAAATATTTTGGAGAGGAAGTTTTCTCAACTACCAACAGTGGAGGTGTAACTATACCAAGTTTAATTTTTGTTGTAGCAGAAATTTCATCATCACTATGTTCTTGTTCATAATCCTCAAAATAATGTGACTCGTTTACATTCATTTCAGTGCCTTTATGTAATCCCGCCAGAGTTGAGATAACATCAATTTCTTCATAGTTGTCTAAAGTAGGGTCATTTCCCATACCTTCCATGTAGTTCTCCAAAGGATCTTCAGCTACTTGTATGTTGTACTTAGGAGATTGTCGATGAACTTCCTGGTTAATTTTCTCCAGTTTAGACCTCTTAATGTATGTCTTTTTAAAACTGCTCGCTTCTACAATGTTGTGTCGATATAAAGCAATAATTTTTTGTAACATACCGAGGTAACTTAACTTTACTCTCTTCATTTTGATCTCCTGTAGTGCAAGATGCAATTTTTTTGCCAATAGATGAGGGACATCAATGGCCATGTCTTCAACCCAATGAATCACCAACTTCATACAATCACCAGAAATATCTTGCTTGCGGTGATTCATAATTTTCCTAAGGACAATTTGAATCAAGGTTTTATACAGTCTCGGGGGAACATCTTGCATCCTTAAACCATTCCTGGGAACATAAACCTTTTTTCCACATATTTTGTTTGCCATCTTACCCTTTTCTACTTTGGGGGTTTTCTTGGAGGTCAACATTACTTCCTCCCTGAATGGAATTTTTGTTGCTATGGACACCAAATCAAGGTCCAAATAAACCCTCCTCCCAAAAATAAGCAATTCCTTCGACTCATCATCATAATTAGAGATGGTGTCGTCTTTCTCTTCATTTCTGAAATTAAAATGGCCAAAAATAAAACGATGCACTCCTGTTTTTAGCGAGATATTTAGCATACCTGCTAGAAAGTTGGTTATATTACTCCATGAACCATCGCTCTCTTGGAATTTTTTGATAGTGAACCTCTCAATGAGGGAACCCCCTGCTTCAGTTGATGGCATGGAATTTGAGGTCGTTGTTTCTATTGTTTCCAATTAGCAAGACGCCCCTTTTTCAACTATGGCTAGAAATGAATTGGTGGTTAGGAACGGTGAATAAGCATGCAAAGGATTTTGGAATGCTCAAAATGTAGGTAGGGGATTCACGCACAAAATGCACGCACATGATGCACGTTGAACTATCAGAAATATAATAAAAATAATAAATGTGTCTGAAGTCAATTATACACAACTTAAGTTATCAATTTGGATATTGTTAAACTTCTAGCATGTTAAGTATACTTATTGAAAATAATAGAGTAATAGAGTAAACAATAGAGAAACATTTTGGCATTCTAATTGTTCTGGGAAAATAGTGTAAATAGAGTAAATAGAATAATTAGAGTAAATTTAGCATTCTAACTATTCTGGAAAACAATAGAATAAAAATTTGAGTAAGGAGTATCATGCTATACGTATATAACATATTTTTATGCATAATTTGTCAGTATCTTGGACAAATTCAAAGTTAATGACCAAAATTCTAATTTGTTATAAAAAAAATAAAAAAAAATCTAAGTTGTTGTGTCAAAGAACATAGTGTAAATATTCAAAACTTGGCCTATAAAAATGCACACCATAGTTTGTACAATTGTCATAAATTGATCTTAAGACCATGGGGTTGGATATAGATATATTTTTGACAATAACCTCTTTCATATTCGTAAAATGTTGTTCCGCTTTCCCACAATTAATTTCACAAAATGGTGATTGTTTTGATTTGAGCCCAATTTTCACCAGTTCAGAAAAATGCCCGCCCAACCCTCATTATTGGGTTTTTTTCAGTGATTTCATTTGTAGATGGTATATTTTGATATTTTCCACATTATTATATGCTCATTATGTGCTCTATTTGAAGGGGAATATTACTTGACACAATTATCCTCATGACTAATTCATACTTGGACTTTGAGTATCATCTTCTTCTTCATGCTTCTAAATTGTCTATGAGTCCAATGCCTTATCAGTGTTAGAGTTGTCATGAATTCATTCATTTTTAGGGATTTTAGGACTTCATTCAGGGCTTGGAAAAACCTCTTCTAAATTAGATCCAATCTTTGAGATCATAAGGGCTTCAAAGTGGTCTCCAAGTGTCCTAGAATGTCATCGTGGTTAATGTATTTTTGGGATTTTGTTAATGGTTCTCAAACGGAACCCTTTTGTGAATGGCACCATTTTTGACATCAATGACAACTCACCTATAATAATATAGAGGCTATATATATTCAGAAGAACGTGCTTGTGTTGATTTTAGGTAACCTAACCTCATATGCTCATAGTTGACCTATGAAAAGTGCAATTTTAACCCTTCTGACTATTATGGACACTTGGTGTAAGATGCAAGCCATAAGCATAAAAATGAATTCTAAGAATGCATAATCATATTTAAATGAACACCTTATGCTACATCTATGTTTTTAGAAAGTGCATACCCTCAAAGGATATGTTTCTGATGATTAGGAAGACTGTAATAAGTAGGTATTATGACTCTAGTATGAAGACAGAACATATGGATCTTCTCAAGGTCCCATAGGCTAACAAATGTATGTTTTTGTTTTAGACTTTGAAATGTCAAATTCAAAATTGCTGACTAAAATTCTAAGTTTTTATGTCAAAGAACAAAGTGTAAATATTCAAAACTTGGCCTAGAAAAATGCATGCCACAATCCGTACAATTGTCATAAATTGACCTTAAGACCATGGGGTTGGATATAGATATATAATTGACAAGAAACTCTTTCATAGTCGTAAAATATTGTTCCATTTTCCCACAATTAATTTCAAAAAAAGGTGATTGTTTTGATTTGAGCCTAGTTTTCACCAGTTCAAAAAAATGCCCGCCCAACTCTCATTATTGTGTATTTTTCAGTGATTTCAATCGGATATGGTATCTTTTGATATTTTCCACATTATTATATGTTGATTATGTGCTCTATTCATAGGGTAATATTACTTGACACAACTGTCCTCGTGACTGATTCATACTTGGACTTTGAGTATCATCTCCTTCTTCGTGCTTCTGAATTGTCTATGAGTCCAATGCCTTATCAATGTTCTAGTTGTCATGCATTCATCCAATTTTAGGGCTGTTAGGACTTCATTATGGGATTGGAAAAATCTCTTCTACATTACATCCAATCTTTGAGATCATAAGGGCTTCAAAGAGGTCTCCAAGAGTCCTGGAATTTCATCAAGGTTATTTTATTTTTGGGATTTTGTTAATGGTTCTCAAACAACACCCTTTTGTGAATGGAACCCTTTTTTACATCAATGACAACTCACCTCTAATAATATAATCACTAGATATATTTAGAAGAAAATCCTTGTGTTGATTTTAGGTAACCTAACCTCATATGCTCACAGTCGACCTATGAAAAGTGCAATTTTAATCCTTCTGACTATTATGGACACTTGGTGATAAGCATAAAAATGCATTCTAAGAATGAATAATCATATTTATAATTTAAATGAATTATTTATGCTACATCTATGTTTTTAGAAAGTGCATGCCCTCAAAGGATATGCCTATGATGATTAGGAAGACTGTAATAAGTAGGTATTATGACTCTAGTATGAAGATAGAACATATGTATCTTCTCAAGGTCACATAGGTTAACACATGCATGTTTTTATTTCAGACTTTGAAATGTCAAATTCAAAATTGCTAACTAAATTCTAAGTTGTTATGTCAAAGAGAAGAGTGTAAATATTCAAAACTCGGCCTAGAAAAATGCACGCCACGGTCCGTACAATTGTCATAAATTGATATTAAGACCATGGGGTTGGAGATAGATATATCATTGATAAGAACCTCTTTCAGATTCATAAAATGTTGTTCCATTTTCCCACAATTAATTTCACAAAAAGGTGATTGTTTTGATTTGAACCCAGTTTTCACCAGTTCAGAAAAATGCCTACCCAACCCTCACTATTGGGTTTTTTTCAGTGATTTTAGTTGGAGATGGTCTCTTTTGATATTTTACACATCCTTATATGTTGATTATGTGCTCTGTTATTAGGGGCATATTACTTGACACAATTTTCCTCATGACTAATTCATACTTGGACTTTGAGTATCATATCTTTCTTCATGCTTCTAAATTGTCTATGAGTCAAATGCCTTATCAGTGTTCTGGTTTTCATGCATTCATCCAATTTTAGGTTTGTTTGAACCCATTTTTAACTAGTTCGGAAAAATGCTTTCCCAACTCTCATTATTATGTCTTTTTGAGCTTGTGATTTGAGTTGGAGATGGTGTGTTTTGATATTTTCCACATTATTATACATCGTTTTGTTTCAATTTGGGTTCACAAGTTCCTATTGTGAAAAAATACCTCATGGTTGTCTTGTATTTATGGCATGTACACCTAGGGTTTCACTCTTAATTTTAGGGCCGACCTAGTCATGTTGTTTGTTTAACCAATCAAGGCCCAAAACCTTTCTTGGGCCGACAAAAGAGTTCTTATGAAGAACTTAAAATTTCTTTCGTACAACTATTAATAGTCTTAAAATAGGTTTTTCTTAGGGTGGTAGGGCTTCAATTTTTATACCTTCTTAATCCTTTTAATTATTCATGAACAATGAATTCTTCTTTACTATTGTTTTTGTGTTGCATTAGCTGATTATGTGCTCTGTTCATAGGGACAAATTACTTGACACAAGTGTCCTCATGACCGATTCATAATTTTCATCTGTTCTTCGTGCTTCTAAATTGTCTATGACTCCAATGCCTTGTCAATGTCCCACTTGATACTCATTCATCCAATTTTAGGTATGTTAGTACTTCATTTAGGGTTGCAAAAACAGAGTATACTTTGAAGTGATGATGTGTGAGTTCATGCCTTTAGGTTTTCATCTTAATGTTTATTCAATAATGTACTTGATTTGTGCTCTGAAATAAAAATTATGGTTGTTTTTCCTGGTAAAAGAAAACATATATCGCCATACATATTACAGGATAGAACTGTCATACATAATTCACCATATATTTTGTTGATTATGGAAGACTGTAAAAAGTAGCTATTAGGATAGTTTGAAGATAGTTTCAAGAACCCATAAGCTATCAAATGTATATTTTGATTTCAAACTTTGAAATACCAAAGATAAATATTTTTCCTTGGAAAAGAGAAACCATTGATAAAACATCACTATGTCATGGAACAAATGACTGTATGTAACAAATAAAATATTCATATATATTACATAAAATATTTCACCATATATATTACACCACAGATCTATCATACAGAATTCACCATTTATTTTTGACAGGTATAATGCTTACATATCCAAATGGGGTGCACTAGTCCTCATCCCCAATCCATAACAATGATTGACAGGATCCCATTGGTGTGAATCCCATGGAAAGTGCACCTGCACATGAGGCAGTAAGCTATTATGCAAATACTAAAATCTAAATGTTGGTCCCACTCTCCATTTACCAATAGGTTGACTATCATCACTTGAGCCTGAAGATAGCTGATGTCTGTTGGGAAAGGTTGGCCATGTATAGAAAACAACCTCCTTAAGATTCGCGTAGCCTTCTATGGGAAACTCTATTGAATTGTTTTTCTTCACAATCCTAGTAGGTAAGGAATGCATTGAAATAAGTTCAAAAGTAACCATGAAACTTTCATTTGAACAAGGAATTTCCATAAAAGATTCACTATGTATCATGTTACGAGATTTATGTGGCTGAAAACTTTATAGGAAAGAAGATGGATGTTGTGAGGATGGATTCGATGTGGTTGCAATACTCCAAGATATGATGGTAATGCATTGTGTGTTCCATATTCTGTAGAGGTAGCTAATCTGACAGTCATAACTTCATCATCACCTTTTTTTGCAAGAAGTTGGAAAGTGGTGTGCTTATAATATTTCATAGCAATAAAATGGCAGAAAAAAGATTCCCCCTTTCGATTTCTCTTTCCCCACCTTTTGATAGAGTTCATAGTAAAGAAAACATCAACAATGCCTAAAATAAAAATAAAGATATCATTAGTTATGATACAGAAATTTCTGTGATATGAACTGAAAAATATGGATTGAAAGATACACATGTATACTCATCGTCAATGATTTCAATTGATATCAATAAACCTTGCTTTGTATAGAACACCTCATGAGGATGTAAATCCACACCTTTGGGAATATGGTGGCCTCTACTAGTAGCATCCACATGATTTTCAAAAATTCTTACCCAACAGAATGTTCCACTAGTGGAAACATCTACTAAACAATTCAAAACTTCGACAGGATATGGAATTTTCAATGACTCTTCTTCAGACATACCAGGAAAATTCTCATAATAAATACAAACATACATGTCTACATTTATGGTATAAGGTATTTGTGTATTGTTAAGATGGACCTAATCATCATTACCGCTAGACTCTATTTCATCATCACTCCAACAATCATTTTTAGCAATTTTACGTAATTGGCATGAATTTCTTAGTTGTATAGATAATTGTTGCTTCATTTGTCATTGTTTTTCTCGTCTAACATCCTCTTCTACAAGTATTCAGAATGCTTCTTCCACAACTTCTAGAGGAAATGAATTTCGTTCTTTATGTGGCAATGGATTAGGGCCTTTACTGGACATGATTAAATTTATAAAAACTTATGATCTGCAGTCATGAAAAAAATCCCAAATGGGATACACAAGTTAAAGAGGGGATCTCTCGATTGGAAATCAACATTGAAAAAAAGCAATTTAGTTTTATATCCATAATATAAAAGCTACACTAACCTTTATTAAGAATATTTGATTTCTTTTCTCTTTGAAAACAGGGTTATGGTGTTCCATACACAAAAAAAATTAAATCCCTTGAATCCTATATGATCTGAAATATGGAATCATGTCCGGTATGATCTGAAATTGTACAACATAAATTAGAAAAAAAATGATACAAGCCTTATAAAAATATATAAATGAAACAAAATGGCATTTTCAGCAATTACAATCATTAAACTTCATGAAACCGGGGTAATGGTCCTCAGAATCTTAAACAAAAATATAGCTAGATCATGACAAGATGCCCAAACGAGCTACAGAGGTTACACAAGCGATTTCTGAAATGCAAATCAATAGTGAAAAAAACAATCTAGCTATATAGCCATAATATAAGTGTTATAGTAACCTTTAATAAGAATATTTGATTTCTTTTCTTTTTGAGACCAGGGTTATGGCATAGCATACTCAACAAAATTAAATATTTTGAGTCCTAGTATATGAGCTGAAATATAGAATTGCATCTGATATGATCTGAAATTGTATAATGAAAATTAGAAAAGAAATGATACAAGCCTTATAAAAATACATAAATGAAACAAAAAGGAATTTTCAGCAATTGCAATCATTAAAGTTCATGAAACCTGGGTAATGGTCCTCAGAATCTCGAACATAAATACAACCAGATCATGACAAGATGCCCAAAATAGCTACATAGGTTACATAGGCGATCTCTAAATTTGAAATCAACAATAAAAAAACAATCTAGCTTTATAGCCATAATCATAAAGGCTACACTAACCTTTAATAAGAATCTTTGATTTGTTTCCCCTTGCAACTAGGGTTATGGCGTTACATACACAACAAAGTTAAATATTCTGACTCAGAAATATGGAATCGCATCCAATATGATCTGAAATTGTACAACAGAAATTAGAAAAGAAATGATACAAGCCTTATAATAATATACAAATGAAACCAAATGGGATTTTCAGCAATAGATTCAATAAACTTCATGAAACTTGGGTAAAGGTCCTCAAAATATCAAGCATAAATACAAACAAATCTAAAAGGAAACCATTATACCCTATAGAAAAAAAGTTAAAACTTATCTTACCACTCTACTGCCATCATCGATTATCTTTGTTCAGAAAATTTCCATGCAATCCGAAATGATTTGATCTAGTATCGTGGTCGATAGGATTTAATCAAGGACTATGGGATCCTACCTAGGTTTCATAGGATAATTTCTCTTGCTATTTTTTCTCAAGAGGGACCTGGTATGTTAACAGTGTTATGTTACAACGTTTTTGAGTGAGGTCGAGCAGGGCAAATGGCCTAGTTTGATCAGTGATCATAGATTTTGGGTAAAATCAAAATGGGCCAACAACTTGAGGAAATTTTTCTGATTGTTTCCGACGCGCATGAAAAATTCAAAATTGTTATCTAACTGCAAAAGGAGGCTTCTTCCTCTAACCACACATTGTTATATGTGCAAAATCGTTAACCACACCAGTTTACCTCACATTGTTTCACGTGCAAGAAGAAAATATTTCCAGTGGAGTTCCGAGTTTGACCAACTAAGTGATTAACAACGTTAATTACATTTTAATTAACGTCTAATCCATTTCTTATTTACGATACATTTAGGGGGTGGTTGTTTCTTATGGCTCATGTTTTGAAGATTGTATATCCAAAGAAATTTTTTTAGTGTACACGGATGCTTGCATTGAAGGATTAGATGGAGTGCTTATGCAAGAAGGCTTTGTGATTTTCTATGAATCAAGAAAATTGAAAGAGAATGAAAAGAATTATGTAACTCATGATTTAGAATTGGCAGCCATAGTTTATGCTCTTAAAATGTGGATACATTATTTGTTGGGAAGAATATTTGAACTTAGAACATACCACATGAGCTTAAAATACTTGTTTGATCAACTAAGCTTAAATGCTAGGCAAGCTAGATGGATGGAATTCCTATGTGAGTTTGATTTTGAAATCAAACATGTAAAAGGGAAAGAAAATAAAGTTGCAGACGCTCTTACGAGAAAATTTCATGTAGCAACATTAAGCATTTGCAAATCAGATTTGAGAACAAGAGTTCTTAAAGCTCAAAATAGCGATGGAACTTACCTTTAGGTAAAAGGGAAATTGCAACAAGGAAGCAATGCTTTTGGCATGGAATGAACAAGGATATAGCATAATATATTGCTCTATGTCAAAAGTTCCAACAAGTCAAGGTATAACATCAACATCCAGTGGGACTGTTGCAGCCTTTTCCTATTCCAGAATGGAAGTGGGAAATAATTTATATGGAATTTATAATAGGGTTTCCCAATGACAGTGAGGAAGCATGATTCAATTATGGTTGTGGTGGAAAAAATTTATAAGGAGGCTCATTTTATTCCAGTCAGGTCCAATTATAAAACAAGTGAAATAGCGAACATCTTCATGAAGGAAATATTCATATTGCATGGATTACCCAAAGAAACAGTTTCCAATCAAGATGCAAAGTTCACATCCAATTTTTGGAAAGGATTATTTCAGGAATTGGGAACTAAACTGAATTTTAGTACAGCATATCATCCTCAAACAGATGGACAAACTGAAAGGGTGAATCAAGTTCTTGAGGATATGTTGAGAATGTATGTGATGGATCAAGCATCCAAGTGGGAGGATTACCTACACTTGGTAGAATTTGCATACCATAATGGACATCAAGCATCATTAGGAATGAGTCCATTTGAGCCTTTGTATGGAAAAGGTTGTAGAACTCTAGTGAATTGGGATAGACCAATGAACAAGGTAGTGCTTAGACCAGAGATCCTCAGGGAAATGGAGCAGTAAATTGTTAAGATTGGGAAGAATTTAAAGGAATCCCAGGACAGGAAGAAGAGATATGCATATTTGAAAAGAGTGCACAAGGAATTTAAAATTGGGAATCATGTTTATTTAAGAATAAAGCCAAGGAAAAGTTCCCTAAAATTGGAAGTTGTACCAAGATGGAACCAAGATACTGTGGGACCCCTTCGAAGTCCTTGATAGGATTGGGCCATTTGCATATAGGATTTCATTTCCTGCTAACATGAGATATCATAGTGTTTTTCATGTTTCTTTTCTTAAGAAGTATGTACATGATCATAGTCACATAATTGATTGGAATGTGATATAGGTAGAACCCAAGGGAGAGTTCCAAGTGGAACCCATACGCATCATTGACAAGAAGGTAACATTGCTTCGGAACCAATCCATCAGGAAGGTAAAGGTGCAATGGAAGCACCTTGGTCCTGATGAGGCTACATGGTAGCTGGAGGATGCCATGAAAGAGGCATACCCATTTTTGTTCAGTTTTGAGAACACCGAGGATGTTGTTGTTCTAAAGGGGAGGGGAATGTAATATCCCCATTTTGACCCTTGGAACTATTGGTTTAATGTGTAAATATTGTAAATATGTGGTCTATGGTTCCTAGCGTGGAGCTCAAGGCCAAGGACCCACTAGTGAACTCATGGCTTGTAAAGGAAAATAGTTTATATTTTGTCAACCATGTGTTAGTAAACCATGGGAATTGTAAAATCATGTAAATATTTATGATGTAAATAAAATTCCAAGATTTGGCAATGGAAGCAACTAAAAATGAGGGGGATGAATGTATCCACTAGGAAGAGATGAGACGTTGGGGGATTCAATCATTTGTTTCCAAGTGTCATTTTGAGAACCCATTTTGACTATTATGCTAACATTTAATTCTATTAGGAAGAGGCAACTGAGAAATCAACTCATGAAATTAATGGAGCATGGGCAAGCTTAGAAATTCGTATGGTAGGTTATGGGATCAGTTTACTTGGCCCAAAAGTTAACTTCCTCATGGAAATTCATTTTTCCATCATCCTCATTCCATTACACAACAATTAGATACCATTTCCCAGCCATAATGCATTCCCAACAATGAAGAATTGCAAAAATCGCAACCAGGAAAGAAGCCACAATTTTAAGTGCCAAAAATGAACAAAATTTGTTGTGAGTAGAAAAATCCAATGGGGAATTCATAAAAATAAACCATGGGGTGAATTTGAGAGTGCCAAATGCCCAGAAATCCATAGGAAAACTCGGATTTTGAAGCTGATAAATTCAATTCCATTTTTGGGAGTCACATGGTCAGAATTGGAAAAAAAACAAGAGTGGATCGAATTGGGCGAGAGACTGGAGGTTGGAATTGACTGATAAATCTAATGAAGGAAATAATCTCTAGGGATCTAGCAGTTGGACCTTTCTATGCCCACCCTGAAGAGCAGTAGAGGGAAGGGGTGCTTGAGGGACTGTGTAGCAAAGAAGGGGACCTTCCTTGTGCTGGGTGTGGTAGGTATTGTGGGTTCCAAGGCTTTCTGATATCAATTGAGATGCATGTAGCTCTGTGGTTGAGCTCATTGGATTAGCATTCAAGGACAATTTTAAGGACCCATGCTTATTTAAAAGTGTATAAATCTTGATGAATCTTACCAACTCTTAAAATGTCAACTATAAAATATTTGGCGATATTTTTCTAAAATTATTTCAATTTCTAAGGATTTTATATAGTTTATATAATAATTTGGCGATTTTTAGAGTGAAAAAATATGACCCCATCAAAACTGGGCGAAATGGGGCTTCGAAAAATGCAAATTGGCGAATCTTTTTTTGGAAAAGAACATGGAAAAATAGCCCATGGGCTAAATTTCGCCCCTAAAATTATCCTTGTTAGCATTCTCCTTCCCTATCTCCCTACATGCTTGAAAAAACCAATTGTGTATTGGCTTAGCATGAGTGTTTGTGACTATGGCAGTGAGTGAGCCTGAGTAGTTCCTCCTAAGTGGATACATAGCCCATCTCGGGGGTGGTCTCTCAGCTTAAATAATATAGGCTGGACAGACACCTATGGTTGGGTGGAACGTTGCACTTCCATAGCCAATTGTTGGGACAACTTCAATCAAAGATAAGTGTTCACTATTGTTTCACATTATGCCAAATTTATATGTATGAATGATTGTGTGTTTATGTCCAATTGAATGAAATGATTCAATTTGAGTTATCAAAATTGAATTCCAATGATTAGCATAAGATGAGTTTATTTATGTGCATGATTATATTGTTATGCTTGTGATGAGCATGCCAGTATATGCATGTTGTGTGTGTGCACTGTAGAGTTTAATTCTGTTGTGTAATTTATTATGCATTGCACATGCATTTAAATTTAAATGAAATTAATAACACTGCCTCATAGGCAAATTTTAGCACCCCATACGCCCGTCATGTTCCCTCCGCTGGTCAGACTGGTGTGAGGGGACATGAAAGGTTAAACCATATTTATATACTTGTATTGTGTCCCTCATTAACCCCCATGATGTATTGTATCCAATTTTTACACATGTATATTGATGAGGCCCTTCTTGGTCTTAACCCATATTGTATTGAAACATTGATATGAGCTTGGGGATACCCTCCTCAATTATATTTGAGATTATATGCACCTATTGATTGGTTTTTCTATAGGTAGGGCCTTTGTATCCCCATTTGTGGTGGGGACTCATTTTCTTTCCTTTCCCTTATTTCTCATCTGAGTGCTTGTGGTTCCATATGAATGGAAAGAAAAAAAACCTATGACGTATTTCAACCATATGATGAGCTCCTAACCTTAGACATCAAGGGGAAACCATTAATAACCTAACTTTTCTCACCTACCTTGTCATGAGTTCTATCACCATTATACATCATCACTGGTAGTACTATTCCCATTTCCATCTCATCCATCTTCATATGACCTCAATAATGTGAGAAAAAATTGAAATGAAAGTAAAAAAATTGACCTGGTCAATCGTGTTTTTTTCTTAAAATTTGACGATCATGTACCACTTTTTCCTTTAAAATACATAATTTGGTCCTAAAAGTAAAATTTGGTTATTCTTCATTGCAACATTCTTTCCAAAAATAAGTAGTGGCTTAAAGTGGACATTCCCTAGTCGTTATTGCCAAAAATAGTTGTTGATTTGGTCTTCCAATGCCTAACATCCCCACTAAGTTACCCATGCAAAAATGATCATTCACAACGAAACCAAATATAAGAATTTTCCACCATATTTCCAATAAATACAACCCTCATGGTTACCATTCCACACAATATCACTATTCACAATAAGGTTATACTGCTAAATCCCATCTAAAAGTAAAAGAGAGATCTGTCCTTTCCTTATTTCACCATCATGGTATCAACAATCTAATCACTTGGATGGATACTTAGGCATAAAGTACTTAGAAGAACCCCCCCTTGGATCAACTATGGAGGTCCCCTACCATCCACAACTGGTATCAAGGTGTTATTTTACTCTCCTATTCTTTGTGTAATAAAACCAAATGATCCTTTACATGTGTTTCATTTTCTTTCTTTATCTACATTTCTTATGATTTATGCATGCATGATTAAAGATTTAATTCATTTAGTTTAGCTTTTTCTCCATTACTTTGATAAGCTAGTTGAAATTTCACAACTCTCAAGAAGGTGTTTTTGGCACATGTGAGTGAGAAATCACACACAACATCAACAATGATATTTCCTCATCTACCATACCTCTTGTTCACTCACCAACTCACCTTGATCGTCTCAATACAAGCATGTCCACCCATTGATCATGAGGTGATTTTACTTCCATATTAGGAGGATCAAATGCCATCATTCTTTCCTCTCTTAGTAATATCTTGATCCACACGTGGATCTCCTTCACTAGCCTATGGAAGGGCCTATTTTAAAGAGTTCTTCTACATATGATTGTAAGATGTAGATTTCAATTGTAATTTCCAAGATGTGACCATTAGTAGTGTGATTTACCTAGTAACCGATGACATGAGACGTCTAATCATCCTATCACTATAGAAAAATAAATTACATCCAATCCAATGGAAATTACTTCATTCCCACCTAGTGTGCCCCATTTGTTCCTCCAACCTACATAGCCACTCAAATACCATCACTTGGAACTCAACCCAAAACATCTCATGGACACACTCAAGCATGAATTCAGCTTTAAACCTTTCTACAATAAATGTCAAACCATGAATCTTCTTGTTCCATGAAGAGGTCAATGTGGTGATCAAACCATTCTTCCACACTTTTCTTTGTAAAATCATCTCTCACTTTGTTAGATCTGTGAATGGATGTATCAGCAACAAAACAATTTATTGGCACAATCCCAATCCTAGGGTTTGTAAGTGTTGACCAATAAGGGACCATTCTATATATGGCATGATTAGTTCTGTAAATATAACTTGAGAATAATCCCTTGGAAGGGAATGCCTCACTTAAGGCATATGTTAGGAAATGTCATTTACAAGGTTGACATATTCATTGACCCTTATACATTCTTAACTCAATGTATCATGCATTAGAACAAGTCATAAAAATTAAAGGAAAACAAGCCATAACCATGTCATTCATCCATATGCAATACAAAGTTTGTAGTAAATCCCATAATCTTATTATACTTCAGACTTCAATACATATATAATCTCATTATAGGCATGATTCATCAAAGTAGATGTAGTATGTGATTTCTCACTCACGTGTGCAAAAGGTACCTACTAGAGGGTTGTGTATATCTAGTAGTAGATCAAAGAGATGAAGAGAAAACTAAACTAAAGGAAGTAAAATATTCAACATGCATGTATAACATATAGGAAAAGTAGCTAAAAACAATAAATGAAACACATGTAAAAAACATTTGATTTTATTACACAAAGAATAGGAGAGTACAACCTTGGTACAATTGTGGATGGTAGGGGACCTCTATAGTTAATCCGAGGGGGGGTTGTTCTAATTCGTTTGTACCCAAGTCTCCAACAAAGTGATTAGATGGTTGATTCCACAATGGTGAAAGAAGGATAAAATGATGGCTTTCTCTCTTAATTTTGGTGGAATTTTTCCAGCATAACAACATCATGGATGTATGATATATGAAAGTGGTGACCATTAGGGTTGTATTTATAGGAAATATGGTGGACACAACTAATATCTAGTTCTAATGAGAATACTCATCCCCATTTCATTGATGATTTAGTGCGGAAGTTATGGTTTGGAAGACCAAATCAATAACTATTTTTACTTTTTGAATCATGTCATAGATTTTGAGAGAAAAGGAATGACCCAGTCACAAATTTCGAGGAAAAATACATGACCTATTTGATATGATCAAATTGTTTTACTTTTCTTTTAGTTTTCAGTCACATTGTTGAGGTCATATGGATATGAATGAGATGAGTATGGGGATAATATAGCCAATTATGATGTATAATGGTGATGGAACTCTTGACAAGATAGGTGAGAAAAATAGGTTGTTAACAATAGATAAACAAATACAAAATGAAAGTATATATCTCTACATTCATTCTCTACCAAAACTAGGTTGAAGCCTTACATTTATATGTATTATCATGCAAAACTTTGGTGGTAGCTCTTAGGCCAACCTTGTGTCCACATGTGACTATCCACTAAATTAGGATCACACCTAAGTGGTGCAACATGATTCCAACAAACTCAAAATGCAAGTGGGTTGGCCCCAACAATATCATAAAGAAGAACTTGAACTTATGGTTAAAATGTCAAATCCATTAACAACACTCTGGATGATGATGATTAGCAAGACTATGAAGAACCTTGAAGCACAATCAAATAAATTAACATCTAATGATTGATGTGAAAGACAGCATTAAAGATATAACAATAGTGGTATTTTGAAGGACAATATTTAGTAAACCACATTAAGTAGTCAAATATATCTTATTAAATGTAGACAACATTGAAATATAACAGTAGTGGTAATTAGAATGACAATATTTAGTAAACCACGTTAAGTACTCAAATATATGTTATCAAAAGTAAAACATGTTATTTTCAAGACACATTACATGTGCTTTGAACAACACTAAAAATAAATTGTTGAAATGAATTTTTGGAAATTCAACAAACTTAATAATATTACAAGAAAACAATAATGATATTTTGAAGGAGAATATTTAATAAACTAGGTTAAGTAATTAAATATATCTTATCAAAATTATAACAAGTTTTTTTAAAAACACATTACATATGTTTTGAAAAACACTTAAAAGAAGTAAAGTAATTAAATATATCTTATCAAAATTATAACTAGTTTTTTTAAAGACACATTACATATGTTTTGAAAAACACTAAAAAGAAATTGTTGAGAATGAATTTTTTGGAAATTCAACAAACTCAACCATACAATTTTGAGTTTCAAAATTGTAACGCAGCTCCTCCTTTCATCAAAATGATCCTGCGTAATGACTATTTTCAAAAAAATGAAAACTTAATTATTTCTAAAAACATATTAAATGAGATGTACAACTAGATGTAGGGTTAAAACCCATAAAAATACTAACATTTAAATCAACAATATTAACATTACTAAAATTTATTTATCACCTCACAAACCGTACAATCCAATCCATTTACAAGTAATTGAAAAAGAGTTGCTTTTCCCTTAACATTTTAGTTCATCCTAATCAACATATAAGTCAAACTTCCTCCATAAAACAATAAAATATGATTCCTCTACTAGTACTTTGATATTTTGAAAATTCATTATGTCCATGTGAAGTTGTCTTCTTTGTAGAGACTCTCCTCAAATTAAAAATGAATGATGGTTGGATAAAAATATCTCTTTGGAAAGATGGTCTAGGGTGAATTATAATACTATGTACCATAACGTACATAACTTAACTACCTTGTACTTTTTAAGTTTCTTCTTTAACTTAGACTTTATTCTTCATTCTATACTTTATGGATCTCTAAATAGAGAAGTGAGTGACCGAACATCTTATGGTATTGCCTTTTACTATGAGAGACATAAGGCTTCGTTGCTTTAAATTACCACCGTTCTTGATATCACCCTCTTTATCATCACCGTATTTATTCTCTCATGTGCCGTCCTATCATAGTTGGCATCTACATGATTTCTTTTCTTTGGAACATTGAAGGAAGATTGCACTAAGCCCCTTTCTTTCCGGGTAAGAGTTTATATATATATATATATATTTTAATAATCGTTTTTTATTTAAATTTTACAAAATTAAAAAATAATGCTATTCTGAAGAAATCAAGGAAAGCTAATACTCACTGGAAATCTCAACAAACTTTCTCACATATCGTGGATGGTAGGTCGAACAAACCGTCAACCGAATATCCAAGCCAGAAGATGTCTCAACGGAATTGAACCCAAGTGGATGGAAAGAAATCCATCCATCCCCGCCAATGAACCACTGTATCCTTGACCCATAACTATTATACGTATACATTCATTTATAATAATTTGACTATATTTAATATATACACATATTTAATTATAATCATTCATTTTAAATAAATTTTTTTTTTTAGTCTTTTAGAGATTCACTATGTGGAGAGTTAAAGATGATCGATGCATTTCAAGTGAAACCTCCACTCATTATCAAGATCCATCGAAATCTCACTCGAAATGCATTAAACATCTTTAACTTTCCACTCAGTGAATCTCCAAAAGACTCAACAACATGTTTAAACACTATGGAAACATCCAAACTCAGATAAAAGATTGTTTCTATCTAAAGGCAATTCATGGAAGTTTAACACAATCATGAATGTAATGTGCCTAATTTATGTTTTCTATCATACTATGATGTGTACAAACTATTAACACATTAATTTATATTCAATCATTCACAATAATGAAAAATTATAACACACAAGTTATTAAGGAAATGGTATACTCACTCTCATAATTAATATAAAAACAAAGAATTATTAATCTTGTAGAATTTCAAAATGTTTTCTTGGTATCTTTCTACTTTCATCTTGGTCTACTCCTCTAACAATTCAATTATTAGCTTTGATACTATAATTATATAAGAAACTAGATCATCAACACTATTTATTCTATATTATTCTATTTTAGTTGTTTATTAATATTCTATAGCAATTATTTTTTACCTATTTACCTATAGTTATTATCTCCCTTTGTATATAAGAACGTCTTACTCGATGCTATGCACTAAGTTTGGCTTGTTCCGCAGTTTTTTGTTGTTTCTTAAATTTTGACTCCTTGTTTTCTTATGCAACCGAGTATAGTGGTGGCTATCGGCGTTTTCAGCTGGTTGATACTTATAGGAGACTAGTCACCTACTAATTAATTCTCAGTCTGTATTGAGTTTTAGTGAGATTGTGGTAGTTATGTATGTAATGTCCCCATTTTGACCCCCTTTGCATTAAATCGTAAATGATGTAAATATTGTTATTTAATCATGGTGAGGAGCTCAAGGTCAAGGCCCCACCATTGATTTATCGTTTTATGTATCGACAATTAAAAAAAAAATAGATGCCTATGGTTCTTGTGCTAGATAGGCACAATGTAAATTAAGACATCATGTAAATACGAATTTTAATGAAAAACCCACAACTGGCTATGCAATGCAACAAAGAGATGGGGGCATGATTCTACAAGGAATAGGGAGGGAAATTATTCAAACCCTTGAGTCAATGGTGTTAATCCATGTGTCAATGAGAAAACCCATAAACCACCAACTACCCATTTTGGGTTATGCACCCAATCATTTAATTCTTCTAGAAATTGGTTGAAGCAGTTAATACCTTGGGAATGAAGAGGTATGGCAGCCAATTTCGTACATGGGCAAGCCATCAACCTGGAAAAACGTACTTTTGCTTCTGGGGCAAGAAAACACCCACGAAATGGTGCCCAAAGCCATTTTGAACCAAGAGTCTTTCCTCTCTCACGCAGTCTGAGCTAGTTGGGCTTTCCCCATCACGTTTTTTACCAATTTCCTGCATTTTTCCATAGCGAGGAGCTCATTTTTGTGTTGCACAGTGGCTGGGAGAAAGGGAGTCATGTTTTGGGGGTTTATAGAGGTCGTTTCAGCCCTTGGAATGCATATAAACGTTTTCTGAAAACGAATGGCTCTCCCAGGGTTTATTTCCCATCTACCAATTCGTTTTGGTTGCCCACATTTTTCAGCACTTGTATTTTTGTTGTTGGGTGCATCCCTGCATTGGTTTGAACTGTGAGCAAGAAATTAGGAGTGGAAGTGGACCTAAATTGGCTTGATAAACCTAGTGAGGGGGATAACCTCTCAAGAAGATCAAGAGGGCTGGCTACTCTTCTATGCACACCTTGAACAATATTAGATTGGAAGGTATGGCCTGAAGGACTGTGTAGTAGTGAAGGGAGTACTTCCATGTGCCAGGTGTGTAGGTATTGTGGGAGCCAAGCTAGATAGATCTTGCAGAGGGTACCCATATCTCTATGGATGATCCCACTAGCTTAGCAATTCTTCCTTCCATTGCCTAACAGCTTGATAAACCCAACTGTAGCATGGCTTGGCTGATTTGGTGTATCTTTGGGCTACGTGTGAGTCTGTTGTTCCCTGATTCCTTGTAGAGATCATGCCCAGCTCGGGGGTGGCAGTGTGTTGAGATATTGATGATCACAACTGGCCTATGGTTGGGTGGAACATTGCAGTTGCATAGCCAGTTGCTCGGGGCTACTTTATTATAAGATAAGTACTCTCTTGTGTTAACTTTGCAATTATTTATTTGATGAATATCGTGAATGTATGATAGATGTGTTATTGAAATTACTTCCGCTGTGTTTTCTTATAATTATACATTTCCATATGTTTCTTTTTATTATGTGAATGCTTATTTAAAAGTTCATGGGCTAGATGCCCAGTTTTAACATCACGTTCTCTCTATCATGCTGGTATAATGGGAGAGGACATTACAATGTATGTCCCTCATAATAATGGAATATGTTCCTTCCATCGATGAACTTTATAAACTTTATATTGTATACTTTAAATTAAAAGTTGAATATCAAGTATAGCAGTATTTTTCAGTGAAAAAAAAAATGTCTATCTAACTTGTTAAAGTACACATATTGAATTATAATCATTCATTTTAAATAAAATGTATGCTTTCATTAAAAGTAGAAGACGCGAAATGCCCAATTTATATGTAGTTTGTCATGTAATAACGTATATTTTACAATTAAAAAAATACGTTAAACCATACATATTAATAAAGATTAAATCATTCATAACATGCAAAGCCATAATCCACAAATAAAATGGTCTATTCATTCTCATTGATATTAATAGCAACGGTATTTTCATTCTCATTAATATTAATATTAATATTAATATTAATATTAATATTAATATTAGAGTACATACAAGTTGATTACAATGCTCTCCGTGCCCTTATTTATACTTGTCACTTGGTGAACTCCTCTAACAACTCAACTCTTAACTACAGCCAATAGACTCTCATGACCAACATTTTATTTATTCTACTATGGTTGTCTATTCATATCCTATTGCAACTCTTTGTGTACCTCTCTATGACTTCATATTCCACTTGGGTTATCCATATCTACCCATGGGTGTTCAACGACTTTCCATTTTGCGAGTTGCAACATATTCCTTTAGAGTGTTGCTTTTCCATTACTTGTCATGGTCATTCTGTACACATTTTTCCACGCTTCTCATGTGTGTGAGTATATGCTTACCTCAATTATAGTTTTGTTGATTGTTGAGTCTTCCTTTGTTGCGTGCTTCCTTTATTTTTCAGTTAAACTACGCACTCACCTTTCTATCGTACTAGTTTGTGCTTTTCGATTCATGCAACTATATACCATGTTTTTTATTTTTTCAACACTTAGTTTTGTCGTATTTCTTAGTATCATGATTACCTGTCCTAGAACTGGTTGTGCTCCTTGTATCAAAGGCCAACATTAAAACACTAGTCAGGGTAGTCTTGTTCTTCTTAGCCACAACAATAGTGTTGTTATTTTTGCAATGATTGATAACTAGGGTGAGTGCCATTATGCTCTCGTCCTTTGGAGTGGTAGTTGATATCTAAGGTCATTGTCATTGGGATTTCAGACTTGGGTTCTTAATGTTGATTATGTTTTCAATTATATTGATTTCAAGAAATGGAATGGAAACATGTTGTATTGGCGTTAAATGATTATTTGTTGTTGTATAATAAACTAGATGTAGTTAAAATAATTTGAAGAGAAGGTGGTCTTCTATAGTCATTTGAATGAGGATGGGGTGGCAAGAGATATTAAAGAAAACATGGGTGCAAGTCGGAGAAGATATTAGAGAAAACATTATACCCTCATTCGGATGAGGGTGGATGTGGGGAAGATATTAGAGAAAAAGTTATATTTGAATGAGGGTGGGGGATCGGGATGGGGTGATATTTGAGAAAACATTATAACATGTTTTTTTACTATCTATCATCACCCCCTTTGTTGGAATCAAGTGTAAAACTTATGGATTTTGGTGGAATAGATACCTCACTCACAACTACTAAGAGAAGGTGACCAAATTGAATATTTCTAGTGAATCCTTATAATACAACGATACCAGCCTAGATCCATGTAAACTCTGGACCTACCATGCGTCGAGAGGGATCAAATCCCTAGAGGTGGAAACATTTTTTATTGTTGATCTCTTGTTGGATAGGTTTGCACCTCAAGGTATTTGATCCCTCTTGGTGCATGGTAGATCTGGAGTTTAGATGGATCTAGGTTGGTTGCAGTCCGGGGAAGTCACATTAAATTTGTAGATGATCATCATGTGTGTAAAATTCACTATAATTTAAACCTAATATCAGAGAGTGGAGTCACTCATTATCCAAGTGAAATCAAATTGCTTTGGATTTCCAGGGTACTTGGATTATTTTACAGTTTGTTGCATTGATATCAATGGTTCAAAGAGAGGAATCATTAATATCAATGCAACAAAAAATAAAATAATCCAAGTACCGTAAAAATCCAAAGCAATTTGATTTCACTTGGATTATCAATGACTCCACTTTCTAATATTATATTTAAGTTATAGCAAATTTTATTGTTTATTGCATTGATATCACTTGATTTAAAGTTAGGAATCACGAATATCATACTATATTTTTATTATGTTTATATACATGTTGGATTAAATATTTTTAAATTTTTACTATTTGTTGCACTAATAGTAGTGATTCAAAGAGAAGAATCATTGATATCAATGCAACAAAGAGTAAAATAATCCGAGTCCCGCAAAAATCCATAGCAAGTTGACTCCACTCTCTGAAATTGCATTTATGTTATAGTGAATTTTATTGTTTGTTGTTGTTGAGTTGATATGAGTGATTCAAAGAAAGTACTCATTGATATCAAAGCAAAAAATAGTAAAATTCATTGTAACTCAAACCTAATATGAGAGAGTGGAGTCACTTGAATCAATGCAATCAAATTGCTTTGGATTTTCATTGATGTTGTCACATTACGTCACGTTATTGCATCCAGTGAAACGAGGTGCTCTACAGCCCAGTATGGGGGAGATGTTGTAACGTGTGTCCATGTAACGGTACACACGAGTATGAGGGAGATGTTGTAACGTTTGTCCAGTAACGTTACATGAGTGAAAAAGAAGTAAAAAGTAATAAATTATATTATGTCGGCCATTAATAAATTCATGTCGACTCATAAATAAAAAATTATGGAAAGTATTTAAAAAAACCATGTTGGCTCATAAAATAAAATATTACATATGAAAAGTAATTAAAAAATCGATGTTCGTTTATAAAATAAAATCTTAAAACTTAAAACCGGATCTATCAATCAAGAGATCAAATTTCTTGAGTTTAAATTTTAAAAAAGAAATACACCTCAAGAAATTGGATCCCTCTGGGTGCTTGATAGATACGGGTTTAAGATGGATCTATGCTGGTGTCAATACAATCAAATTGCTTTGGATTTTCATTGATGTTGTCACGTTATAGTTAATGCAATCAAATTGCTTTGGATTTTGATTGATTCCTCTATGATATTAGGTTTAAGTTACAATGAATTTTATGTTTGTTGCATTGATATCAATGATTCAAAGAGAGGAATCGTTGATAACAATGCAACAAATAGTAAAATTCATGGTAACTCAAACCTAATATCATAGACTGGAGTTACTGAAATCAACACAATCCAAGTGAAATCATATTGCTTTGGATTTTCAAGCTATTCAGATTATTTTGGATAAAAAAACTTTGTAACTAGGGGAATCGACAACTGGGATGGGGATGGTACTCTCGTGACATGGGTTCCAGGGGTCCAATCCCATCCGCTACCATTATACCCCTAGGTGCAACCACCGCGCCCGCCATAATGGAGCACGGGTTATCCGAGATTTGAACCAACTGCCTTTGTTTCAAAGGCTTACACGGGCTTTCCGGTTGGTCTACACCTCAACGAGCCGACAAGCCAGATTATTTTGGATAATTAATCTAATAAATTTATTATATATTAAAATGCACATAAATTGTAAGTGTGGCCCTTTACTTTGCTTACATTATTAAGTATTTTTAACTATTTTCATTTCATTCTAGTGGTGACAAATTATGTTATTTTTCAAATGATTTATGACCTATTTTGATCTATTTAATTTTGATGATCTATATACCTTTAATTATTTTACATTATTTTATTTTTTAATTTTATTGATCTGTATTTTTCAATGTGGTTCACAACCCTCAAGCATTTTTTTTCCAGCGAAAAAAAAACTACTATTGATATTCAAAATGAATCAAATAGTACAATGAAAGTTCATGATTCAAGCAGTTGAATCAATTACTAATCAACATGTATGTTCTGAACTGCAATAAGTTTCAGGAATCACTCTATACTATCAAGGCCAACATTATAGCTCGGAAGATGCTTACACGACTACACATACAAAAAACCAAAATATAGTGTCCACGAATACAAAAAAAACCAGAATCTAGACCCAACAACATGTCAATCAAGAAAGTATGTAGACCCACTATCTAGGATGCAGTGGTCGCACCATTCCTCCCAGATCAACTGACCTTCCATACCAGATAGTGCTTGTTTGGAGAGCTTGTCAGCCAAAGAATTATGTTCTCTATAAATATGTTCGAACTTGATATTCTGTTGCTTTGAGATTTCAAAATGTGTTCTAATAGCCCAATGCCTCAGATTCATAACATTGAGCTTGAAGTCACCCGCCGCCCATTTGATGGTGACCCAGGAATCACCATAAACCTTGATATTGACCAAACCAAATATATTAGCAACTTTAAGAACACACCAGAGAGCCATTAACTCAGCCTTCATATTTGATCCTGAGCCACAATTGAGTCTGACAGAAAAATAATGAGTATCATTAAGGTATATGACACCCCCAACTGCACATAAACCATATTGTGATGCACCATCAAAGAAAAGAACGGGCTGATCCACTTTGAGATTAAAAAAACTAATTCTGTCAAACTTCAACTTCAGGTTATTAACCTCACAAGTAGAAAGCATTTTTATTGCAATCATGCTGCATTGCAAAATATCAGGTGTTGAGTTCCGGAAGATGGCACTGTTTCTGGTAAACCAAATAGCCCACGGGATACAAATAGCAATATAAAAATGCTGCTTGCAATGCCTAAACCAGTCTAATAAGCATTTATTAAAGTCACTTACATCCTAGCACTGAGTGATTTTAAGATTTATAGAAACCACATCCCATATTTTTTGAGTAAAAGAGCACTGGACAAACAGATGTTGTTTTGTTTCAGCTGCATTTTTACAAAGAACACAGACACCTGGACCAATCCATCACCGTTTGCAGAGGTTATCCCATGTCTTCAACTTGTCTTGCAAAACTAACCAAATGAAACATTTCAGTTTTAACGGTATAGCCCAATGCCATAACCTCTTGTACCACCAATCCTGTGGGAAGATAAACTTTTCCTGTAAAATTCCAGAATATGCAGATTGTGCCGAAACTATACCAGATGCAAGATTTCCACCCCAAACAAGTTTATCAGCATCATTGTTCAATTTGACACCAGGTGAATTTAAATTCCTGATGTAATCATCCCAGATGCGAGCTAGAAAGCCAGAAAGACCAATGTCACTAGCAAACAGCCACTTCGCATTGGTCTCATTCCCAAATCTGTGAAGTTGAATTTTATTCAAAGTGGAAAGCCCTAAAATTTGTAGGTACTGAGAGATGATAGGAGGAAGGATATAGTCATGTTCCAATCCTATGATAGGATCAATCCCAACACGTATCCAATTTTCAGAGCCCACTTGCCATAAAAGGTCATTTTTGATCCAGTGGAAAATTTTCATAAAACCCCTCCACATAGGAGAGAAATTCCAACTTACTAATTTTGGATTTCTAATCCAACTGAAAACATCCATTTTTATATATTTGTTGTGAATGAGCCGAGACCAAAGAGTTGATCCAAAAATTCCCCTCCAAGCACTTTTTAATCTGAGAGCAATATTGAATGTCTCCAAATCTTTAATGTCCCATCCTCCATATCTATATGGTATAGAGAGTGTATCAGCAGCAACCATAGGAATCTTTCCACTACAGGAAGTCCCAGACCAAAGAAAATTGAAGAAGTATTTTTTAATGATCTTGATGATATAAGATGGAACTTCAAGCAAGGAAAACCAATATACAGGTATGCTGGAGAGAACAGACTTTACTAATATAAGTTTACCACCAATGGACAAGAGCCTGTAAGACCACTGAGCAATACGAGCCTCAACTTTTCTCAGCAGCCAAAACCAATCCTCGATTTGATAATTATTCGGCTTTAAGTTAAAACCAAGATATTTGAAACCGTGTTCAATGGGACAGCAATTATAAGGCAAGATCGATTGAATGCCTCTAAGCTGTTCATCATTTAGAGAATAATGATAAAAGTTTGATTTGGCAGAGCTGACTATCATACCTGATGCACAGCAAAAAGTCTGAATAAGTTCCTTGTACATAGTCCACTCCTCCATAGAGTCTGCACCAGCCACTAGAACATCATCCGCGAACAATATGTGTGAGATCACACAATCCTTTGATATCTTAATACCTTTAATCTGACCTCTCAATAAAGCATTATTAACCAATCTGCTGAAGCCATCCATAATCAAAATAAATAGAAGAGGAGATAGGGGACAACCCTGTCTAATCCCCCTAGAGCAGCTGAAAAACTCAGATGGACTACCATTTACAAGGACAGAGATATTCATAGAAGTAATGCAGGCCATAATCCACTTAATGATCAAAGAGGGCACCCCAATTCTGATGAGGATCATTATGAGAAATGACCAGTTTACCCTGTCATAAGCTTTTTCCAGGTCCATTTTAAGCAAAAGGGCTTTTTTCTTGTAGATCTTAATACTGTGCATCAACTCCTGGGAAATGCCTATCGCATCATGTATCTGCCTTCCCACTAAAAAACCAAATTGTTCAACTGAGATGTGATCAGATAGAACAGACTTCATTCTATCAGCAATAATTTTTGAGATGAGCTTGTACAGTAAATTACAAAGCGCAATCGGACGAAATTCTCCAAAAGATATTGGCTTGTCTTTTTTAGGAATAAGGGTGACAAATGTGGAGTTAAGACCACCCAGGACATATCCATTAATTTTGGAGAAATTCACTAATTCATGAAGCTCACGACCCATCAGATCAAAAAAATGCAGATAAAGCTCCATCGGCCACCCATCAGGCCCGGGGCTTTTATCCTTAGCAAAAATTTTCAAAGTCTGTTCAATTTCTTCCAACGAGACCTCTGCTTGTAGACAATCAGCTTCCTTCTCATTAAAGAACCGTGGATATAGAGAAGCCACTTTAATCTGATATGTCAAACTGCAATCACCATGATCACGATAAATTTTGCCAAAAAAAGAAAGAGCTTCTGATTTAATGCTATCAAGTCCAGAAAGCTGATTTCCATTGTCATCTATAATTTCCCATATAAATTTCGAGTTTCGCCTAGCAGATGCGAAAGAGTGAAAAAATTTAGTATTCTTATCCCCATGTGAAATCCATATGGCACGACTCTTAAGTCGCCATTATTTTTCTTCCTGTATAAGTAGTTCTTCTTTTTTCTGTTCCAGTTGCTTCATAACCTCAAAAGAGTCGAAAGAGAGAGAATTATTTACATTAGCAGAGATAGAATCCTGTAGTTTCCTTTCTAACAAAAAAAGTTCATGTTTGTCTGCCTTCTTTTTATCCCTAAGCCATTTGGAAACAATTTCTTTTAAACCCTTCAATTTAAGACATAAATTATGCACCGGGTTTGTATCAAAAGCCCCACAGCTCAGCCAATAAGATCTAACCATACTACAAAAGGAGTCATCACTTAGCCAAGAAGCATTGAACTTGAAGGGCGAAGATTGAGAGTAATCAAATTCATCTAATTGGAGGACAATGGGCCAGTGGTCCGAAAATTTGCAGTCATAAACCCAAGACCGATGTTTCTGAAAGAAGCCCAACAATTCGGATTTAACAAGGAATCTGTCTAGTCGTTTGTGTACTCCATCGCGTCCAAATCTACCATTTGACCAGGTGGGGGCCAATTTATGTGGTTGCACATCCACAAAATCAGTATCCAAGAGTAACTGAGAGAAGAAATCTGCCAAATCATCCATCCTGGCAGAGGATCCCCAAATTTCTGAAGCATGACAGGTGAAATTTAAATCACCTGCAATAATCAAATCATTTAAATTCATAAGACCAGAACCCTGTAAAGATATCCAAAATCTCTGCCTCTCCCTATAGGGAGCATAGCAATTGAGTATGGAAAGAGAGTGTTGGTTCCCATGAAAAAACTCCTTTAATAGCATACCCCAGGGGGTAGAGAACACCTTAAAATAAAAAATATTTGGGTCCCAAGCAACTGCAAGACCCCCCGATAAACCACAAGAACTAACTGCAGAAACCTCCCAAAAAGGAAGAAGTTTACAAAGTTTATGGATAGCAAATTTATCATCACACATGGTCTCCTGAAGCATTGTAACATCCCTCCAAATTGACCACTATTGTTATTTCTTTAAAAATGTAATTGTGAATTTTTGTAAGCATCCCTGGTGAGGAGCTCAAGGCCAAGGCCCCACCAGTGGACCTTGAGCTAGTTTTATGTTTATAAGTCTTAGTTTAAGCCTAGAAGGTTAAAAGATGGTATTGCGACTAAGCAAAAAGTAACAAAACACTTTAAAGAAAGGAGAGAAGTCAATGGCTAGAAGCCATATGAGTTAAGTTATAGGGCCTTCATAAAACTAAATGTTGCTTTAGTAGAGGGAACTAAACTACCTATGAACATACTAAGAAACTTCTATTACATATTTGTGTGCATGATAGTGGAGGAAACTAAGGTTTCATATCTTAAACGAATACTTAGTAAGCCTTAAAAAAATTCAAATTGTTTAACCTTACATGTTTATGTTATAGGATATATTATAGAAATGCATTTAGACAAACTTCCACAAATTAAGGAACCATGTCGGCCTCAAGCCAGGCCATATCTTCAAATATTATGAGCATTGATATTAAAAACAAAATCGGTTGAGAAGGCCATCTCCCACGATTTCTTTTAGAAACCGACCTTAACTTTTATTCTTCGTGCTGGCGCTTTGGAAAAGAGATTAAAGGTTTTAAGTTGCCATTTGTTGAAACAAACACGATCGGCGAGTGGGGGAAATGATAGCATACCATGGCATGATAGTTGTGGCGATTTATTTCACAGCTCGGTGTGGAGAGTAAAGGCGGGAGACAACAATCGATAGGCATGACTTCCTGCTTAATCAAAAGGGAGATAAAGATTTAGTTGGGGAATCTATATATGTATACACGATGCTTGACAGAGTGTGGCGTGACAAGGGGTAGCTATGATCCTTACTATCGATGTAGTGGAATGTAATTCTCTAGAGTCAGGGTTATGGAGTCTAGATCTCGGGGAAGTAGATTTCGAAAAGAACACTCTGTTGTAGGGAGTAATATCTTTTTGGCAAAATTTCCTTCCGTCATAGGGTAGGATTGAATGCTGCCATCCATCTAAGAAAGGAAGGCTAGGGTAACCTGAAGGGATGAGAAAAGAGAGGAATCTCGCCATTTTTAAGGGAGAAGACGTTTTAATCTCTGTAATGACAGAGGAAGGTTCTAAATCTCTGCGAGGAGATGACAATGCCTCTGAGATGAGAAGACAACCTCTGTGAAAGAGGGAGACTGTAAGGAAATTAATTGCAGCGCGGGATGCGAATCTTGCTATGGAGGCGAATCATTATTTTTGTAGCTGTCTTAGAAGAAGCAATTCGGTTGCTGCGCATTACTTGTTGTTTTGTTGTGTTGATCGATTATGAAATATCGGTAAGTAGAATGTTATCACTTGAATTATTAGTCGATTTGCAGTAGTTCTAAATTTGATTAAATAGGATGTCCGTACTGTACAGATCTCCTGCGTATTTTAGTATGTTTGCCCCTTATAAATTACTTTGATCAAGTAGAGAAATAAATCCGCAATATATATATATATATTTCGTAGTATGATAATCGCCAAATAGTAACTCTGTGAAAGATTAAAGTGATCCTTACACTATAACTTGTTGTGAAAAATCACCAGCACTATCTCTGTTACTTCTTAACTACCATATCGCCACTCCTCGACAAAGGAAAATGATTTCACTGCGTTATATCAAAAGTTTGGATAACTGCCACTGATTTGTGATTTTGGGAAGGGATGGCTCAGCACGGTGGAGCGAGCCCGATCCCACTGGCATTATGTTTTCTTTTATGTGATCTCTGCACTACGTCTTTCCTGTTGGTAGTTTTTCATTCATAGGATTCAGGCTATGGATACTTATATGTATCACGTATTGCTGCCTAGTTCGTTTTTAGGTTATGCCTCGCTATTGCAGAGATATCGATGGCTTAGTTCCAAATACGTAATCATATGCTCACCGCGGGTTAATTCTCTTGATTTTTGTTACACATATATATATATATTATATATGCTATTTCAAAAGGCTTAGTTTCCAGTTATATAAATACTTGGATATTGATTTTTAGCATAGTAGGGAAGGGATATATTAATAACTGAATCCCAGGGCCCTTGTATGGATTTTGTATGATAGATCCCTGGCAGGAATGGACCCGACTTCTTTATATTTGAAAAAAACCGTATATATATACTAATGTGGACATCATATATGATACACTTTGTTAAAAACAAGTCGGTTCTCCATATAAAACTTCTTGTTTAAAGTTGTTACATAGTATGGGTCACCACGAAAATATAGGATTGTTATTTATAAACTTTGCATATTCTTTTCATTTAAATCTTTTAACAATATCTATGAGAAAGGAATGTACAGTTACATTTTGTATATATATATAGCCTCTTTAGTGACTGAGCGCAGGTTGGGAGATCCCATGAGAAGCCAATCCTAAGTGTTGTTAGCGTACTTGGATTAATGAGAAATTAATGTGACTAAAAGAAATTTTATGTGAGAGCCATTATATGATAGTATATTGGATTAAGGTATTTATAAGTATTACATTTTCTATCTCTCAAGTACTTGTTAAATGTGGCTAATGGAAGAGGGACTTACAACTTAATATCTTGAATAGTCTCTATGAGTCAAAGATTAACTTTATTAGTTATAATATTGATAAGAATTTTTATATCATTATGATTAAGAAATCTTGGTTATGTATGTCTTGATGTAGAGTCTAAAAGATTTGAAAGGAAACTCTAAATAGATGAAATGCTAGTCTTCTTCTCGATATTATTTATTTAAGGGTGGTTTGTAACATGGCTAGAATGGCCTGAAAGTATGGATATTACCTTAATTAAGATTTAAATAATATATCTCCTAGAAGTATGCTAAGGTTGAAATGTAATCTTTTAAATATAATAAACAAAATATATCTTTAAAGAATGATAAACTAGGAGATGTTGGCCTTAGCTATAAATTTTTGGAATAAAATATATAATTTTATCGCTTGGAGAAGATAGTGGTTGATTTACATCCTTTGTAAAAAGGATATATAGATATCATCGAAGAAGAGGCATAGCATCCAAATGCTTGTGTATTACCCTTAAAGGTTGCCATGTTATTTTGGTGTGATACTACCCTCATTGGGTTGGTTATTTTAGGTAAGTTAGCAACAACTACTATTGCAGATTGTAACCTCCTTGTTTATTTAATAAAAGATGCACACACCTTTGTGGACTAGCCCGTGTACGGGTGAACCACGTTATCTTTGGTCTCCTATGGTGTTTCTCAATGTGTCTTATGTTTGAGTACTTGTTTCTGTCCTTAAAAATGTTTATGATTTCTTTGATGTATACGATTCATATAGAAGGTTGGTTGTTGATATAATGCTTCTCTTATGATTAGGATTGTGTTGTTACCATTTAGATTGTTTTATTGAAAGAAGTATGTGTTTCTTAAAGGATGTATATTAAGACATAATGAAGTTTTGTGTTTCCCGCAAGATTTAAGAAATGGTTGACATCTTAAGTTAAGCATTGATTTAGTTAAAAGTAAGACATCTATCTATTCATGCAAAAATGACGGGAGATAGTACTTAATATACATGAATTTCATTGAGGGATCTTTTCCTTGATTTTTATAATGACATTTATAAACAGTAATAAACATTGCAAAGCTTTAATTATTTGCAAGCAATAATTTAAGAAAGTAAAACCACACTTTATATTTCCGCATATATTTTAGTGGCATTTTAGGCACTTAGAAAAGTTTTAAATTTTACGAAATTTTGGGTTCGTGACAAGCATAATGATAGCAGGGCCAGTAGCATTGAACAGATTGGATAAGGCCTGTGCCCGAGTCACCTTACCCAATCCATGGACATTCAGTGATAGCATAGACATCAAGGAACTATCACATTGGGGGAAGATGCTCTAAGCCCCAGGGAAACCACCATCTCATTCTTATCCACCTCGTCTAATCTCCGCAATAAAGGAGTGTATGAATTTGTGCTATGATGTTCAATTTTTTTCTTTTTACCCCACCTAATGGTGACATTTTGGAAATTCGGGGTTTGAATAGGTTTAGCCAAAAACCCATTACCCGGATTTCTGGTGTAGGAAGGTAAAGGGGGAAATTCCTCCCCATTCTCCGATATAAGATATCCACTTTCAACTAAGATACCATTATCCACCGAATTGGGTGTATCATCAGTACAAACCAAATTCTTGTGTCCATCCAAATTCTGCTCAGCATTACAACCCCGGTTCTTAGGTGACTCTGACAAGTAGACCACATATGAAGAAGGACCCGACCCTAAATTATCTGAAGGTTGAGAATGTATCCCCGAATTACTAAGGCAAGGAGGCCGACCAAAATTAGGGTTTGACAAGTCATCCCCTTCAGGGCGAGACGACATATGCCCTAAATCAAAGGTGTCTGACTCCAATTCACCAAAAAGTTTACGGCCCACTTTCGAACTGGAAGAATTTTTCACCGGGCTAGTAACAGGAAGACCCGTCACAAGATCATGACGCAATTGAATTTCTCCCTTAGAGATACGACTAGATAACAATTTTTCAGAGGATTCAATAAATGCAAGCTCAACATTAGATAATTCAGGATAATTTAAAGGGGTTTCATTTATTAACTTACCCGAATGCTCAAAAGAAGATTTATGAAATCCATCCCTGGGAGTGGAGTGCTCCGAAGCAGAAGAAGCCATAGGAAGCTTTCGGCTGGAAGGGCATGAAGCCCTAACATGTCCAATCTTTCAGCACGAGAAACAACGAAACGACATCTTAAAGAAATCAAGGGTTTGATTCCAAACCCTAGTTCCCCAAGCAATCACAACTTCGGCAGGTAAACCACCCCTCAAATCAATTTCTACCATTACTTTAGCGTACCGGCGGTCCATACCATAGAAGTTTTGCTTATCAAAACGCACAAACCTCCCAATAGAATCTGCAATCCCCTTAATGACATCTTCTGTCCAGAGTTCAATAGGGAGACCCGAAATGATCATCCATAAATGCCTTAGGGTTTGAAATTCTTTAAGAGGATCAAAATTCAAATGCCAACGTTTGATAAACAGAGAGCCCCGCTTGAACTCCCAGAAAGTGGACAGGATCTTATCGAGCTGAGTGGCCTCCGAGAAGGTGAATAAAATCCAGCGATTCGACAACAGATTGATACGAGGAGCCATGTCGGTAAGCGGAACCCAAAATCTATTGACCCACTCTGAGATTTCTAATTTGGAACCCGAAGTAAACTCAAGTCTACCCACCAAAGCCCTCTCCGTAAGGATACGAATCCTATCAAGATTGTAGTCTACATCAATGTCGAACCTGGCAATGTCTTTCCTTGCCTTGATGGTTTTCAGAAATCTTTTGTTTTTTGCCTTCAACCCACGAAGATTTCCATTCTGAGAACCTCCACCAGCAGCACAGCCAGAGCTAGCGCCCAACACAGAATTGAAAGCCGGGAGATTAGGGTCGAGATAGTGACAAGAGTCCACCATAGTGGACACCAACCCCAAGTAATGGAAGGAAACCACCGCTGGCGGTTGCCGTCAGAGGGAATACGACAGCTGCCAGTGCAAATGGAAACAGTAGCTGCCCCAAAGATAGCACGTAGGACCCCCAAACTGGCAAAAAGTGTTCACTAACTAAAACTGGATGAGACCCAGGATCCACAAAGGACCGTCACCAAAGATAGAAACCTGATTTAATGCAAGAATAAACCAAAAAATCAAGCAGAAATGAAGAAAGGTAACCTTCGACTAGAATGTTAATTCCCACTTTTTTTAACCTTGGGTGGTACTAGGCTGATTCGACGAATCAGCTTGACTCCAAGTCGTTGTAGGCCACACATTCTTCAGATCAACCATCAAAATCGGGAATTCCTGTAGAAATGCTAAAAACCCTAGAAAACCCCATCACCACCCAATCAACCCTTGAGCATTTAAATGATAGTTAACTATGACTCACAAATCATAAAATAAATTGTTTACTGGGTCAAACCGTAGGGTTGTAGGCGACATCCGCTCCGTACTGTAAATTACTTTTGTCGGTGTAGGCAGTTCAAAATGAATAAAATGCAATATAACGATAAACTCAAACAGGTAAGTAAAGCAGTTGGGCCCAAAAGGCATGGAAAAAGGCGCGGCGGGCATTCGACGACCGCAGCGCACGAGATTCGTACCCTGGATTCCCCGTGCATGCATCCTTTGGAATCCTTATCTCTTTCCTCAGTCATATTATAATAATTAAGGTCCGAGTCCCGAGCTTTCACTTCCACGACAATTCTCAGAGAGACAAAGAGGATATTCAACACTCCAAAAAGAAAGAAAAAGACGATCATTTGCTTTAAACAAGATTTTAATGGACCAGAATGGAATCCCTCTCTCCATGGTTTAGGTGGCGAACCGGTCTCACACAACACAACACCCCCCCACCTTTCTCACTTTTTCACTGATGTGCTGTCTACTGTACATTGATCTTAACCTTCGGATTTGAACTCGCACGGATTGATTTTATTAGATTAAGCAGAAGCATATCCCTCACGCATTATTATTATATTATATACTCGATTGATCTTAAACTCCCATTAGCAAAATTCCAGAATTTGCACAGACTGATTTTATTATATTAAGTACAAGCATATGCCTTATTGCAGCAATATTAACGATTCGGAGTTTTTTTATTTCATAGGATACAAGGTTTCATTTGGAATTGGTAGTACGTTTTAAGAAAATAGTATATTTTTGAATTCAAAAATAAACAGTTTTTAGCGGTGCATAAGCATGTTTTATGACATATTTCAGTTACAAAATATATAAGGTTACTTGAGTAGTTTTATTATGAAAATATTGTTTCTGAATTTTATAAATACATAAAAGGGAGGATGCACATATGCCTTTGGTTGTTGTTTTGACTTTACAACCAAGTATTTAAGAATAATTGAGAACAATGGATAACTAATTCTTAAAATTGTTTGGTCAAATATTTAGAGTTTTTATCTATTCTTATTCTCTTCTTCTCCAGCAACTTGATTTATTAAAGTTTATTCACAAAGTTGAAATTATAGTAGTAATATTCTAGTAAAAAACCAATTTTTTTTGTTTAATATATATATATATATATATATATATATATATATATATATATTTTAATTTCAAAATATATATAATCATTTAAAGTTTTGAAGTAATATTAATTTTTTAGTGTAAATAACTTGTAATATATCTTAAATTTGAAACATGATAGAGTTTAATAGGTAAGTATGAGTTTATGGCATTATTGCATGTATTTTTTTTTAAATGTTAATTAAGTAATTTAAGTACAAAAACCTAACAATGTGAAAATAGAGTTTAATAGGTAAGTATGAACTCGTGGCTTTATTGTATGTATTTTTAAAAAATATTGATTAAGTAATAATTATGGGCTTGTGAACTTAAAGTATGTATTTTTTTTTTTATGTTGATGAAGTAATGTGTGTTACTTAAATGTTTATTTAAAATATTATAGTGACACATTTGTTTAAAAGGGTCTCCATTAGTTTTTGTGTGTTCAAATTGATTTTGTTTTGTATTGGAAAACCATATTTTTCATGGGAATTTAGGTTATATTCATTTATTAGAAAAAAATGTACATTGGAAGTTACACTAATTGAAATTCCAAATTTATATTAACAATGCGACCAAATCTTGCTATCATGGATAAAGTTAGATAAATTTAGATTTACAAATTACATATGTCCAAGCTATAATAAATTAAGCATTTTATTTTGAGAAAGTATTAATGATAAGTTGAGTACATATTTACATGGACTCTTCTGGATTGAATATCATTTTTCTAAAAAACATCTAAACCATTCCTTTGTTCTAAAATAATGTATATTTAAATATATGATTAAGTTTGTTGATTTGAAAAGGTGATTGTGATGATCTTGTATATCCAAATTAAAGCAAACAATTAGTTTCAAAAAATACACATAATACACATGAAGAAAAACATAGTTATCAAAACTAAGTGTTATATATATATATATATATATATATATATATAATATGAAATTCATTCTTATTCTCTAGTTAATAGTAACTAAATTGATAAAAATAACAATATTAAAATAAAAGCTTTGTCATTAAACATATTTTAATATTGAAAAATATATTACTAAATACCATAAAAATCCAAAAATCTTCAAAAGTTTAAATTTGCATTTCTTTAAATTTCTTTATATATTTTTAAATCTTAGTTTTGATATTTTCTCCCCCATCCTCTCATTTAAGGACTTTTTAGTTTATAGTCATCTTTCAACTTGAGTGAATATATCTCTTCTCTAATTTTTCAACATTTCTTTCTTTTTTCCCTTTTCCCTTATTTTATTTCATTTCAAATTGATACTCTAACATCTACTTGCCTCCATTCCTTTTTAAAGTTATTTCTTCTTATCTCTTTTTATCTCTTTTAATCTTAGTTTTAATATTTTCTCCCACCTCCTCTCATTTGGGGACTTTTTGGTTTATAGTTATCTTTCTCTTCTCTCATTTTTCAACATTATTTTTTCTTTTTACTTTATCTTAATTCATTTCAAATTGATAGATTCTAACATCTACTTACCTCCATTATTTTTTAAAGTTATTTCTTCTTATCTCTTGTTATATCTTAACCATTTATTTTCCTTTTTTTTTTTAATTTCTTTTTTAATATCATTAAATTTCTTCTCTTCCTCTTCCTTTTAAGTTTGATCTTTTTAATGTTCTTATACTTAACTCATTCTCATCCTTTTTTATTTTCCATTCTAAGTCTCTTATAGTCTTTTTTTTACTTATTCTAATTCTTCAATAATTATTCAATTAATTCTTCACTTTCTAACTTCAATAATAATTATTCAATTAATTCTTCACTTTCTAACTTCAATTATTTATTCAATTAATTCTTCACTTTCTAACTTCAATCTAATTTAAAGTTAATTTTATTATTTCTATTATTTTTCATATTTTTCAAATACAAACATATTTTATTATCCATCATTAATTTCATCTATGAGTTAATTTTAATTTTTTAATATAACTTTTGTGAATAAAACTAACTTTATAACCTAATTTTTATTTTATAATTTTAAATTAAAATTTAACTCAAAACTTTTTCAAACTTAAAAGAATTTAACCAATAAAATAAAAATAAAAAATATCCAAATTCCCTCCAATATGGAGACAAAGTTCTCCTTTAATAATTTTAACAAGGTTCTTAGTATCAAGGAATACAATGTAACCTTTGTGTATCATGGAATACAATCACCAAATACCTTACTTGGTTACAAGCAAAAGCCATATTCCTCATGTCATATTGATTCACATATATTGGTGAGAGATCCCTTCCTCCACACCGTCATTGTTTTATATATTTTGATCATCTTTTTATATAATTTTACGTGAAATAGGAAATGATACCGGTGATGATGAGTAAGAGATAGGGTTTGGAATTTGGTTGAGGTAAAAGCCAAAGAATGTTTGGAGAAATTTGACGCAATTTGGAAGTACCCAAAATTTTCGTGAGTTCTTAGATGTTCAGAATATTCCTGGCTTCCCCATGACTGGAGGTGCAATGAGATGCGGGAAAGAAGCTGGCACTAATGATTTTTTCAACTTTTAGTGAGCGAGAGTGAAGATATTTGGTTTAGATGCCAATATGAGAACAGTGAAGGAAGTGATTCTTACGTGAAAGAGCACATGACTGGATTCTCTTCACTTTTTTTTTTCTCATTTTGGTCGGGATAGGGTGGTGGCCTCACTTCTTTCTGTTGTATTAATTACTTTGGTATGTTCAACTTTTCCTTTCAATCCACAGTACTTTATTCCTTGCAGAAATAGCTGTCAACTGTGGAGGATATAATCACAAGTTCCATACATACATTCTCGTGGGATTCACTCCATACACTGAAGCTGCAAACCACCCAGAAAAAGTTGAAGTTTGTTTCGTTCATATCGTACTGGAAGGAATGTTTAGGTGCTGTCAAAAGGTGATCCTTGTCAAGGACACAAAGATAAGATCCCTCAACTTTCCTCAGCAAGACACAATTCCCCTTTTCTTTTTAAGTTCCAAGGGTTTCAGCTAATGGCAATCTAACAACCCTGGTACATCTAGGATTCTGAACAAAGGTTATCCTCGTTCCCAAGAGATCTTTACAGTTATAGTTCTGAAGCAGACAAGTTCTGAACTGAAGAGCAAGACCAGGCATGTGCTTTTGAAAATTTGAGTTATGAGTTTGAACTAGTTTGAAATTTCATTGCATCTGATCGATCATTTCTTATAGCTATTTATTTGTTTTGTTGACAGATAAATGCCATCGATGGGCTCAGCATCCGATCTTACTTTGCAATACAGAAGAGCATCTGGGCTGCAAATATCGTCCAGTATGTTAAAAGCATCCTCGTGTCCTGTTGGAGTTGAGATGGATGATCAAATGCAGAAGCTTCAAGAGCATCTTAAAGCACTGGAAGAGGAGCGTCTAAAAATTGAGGCTTTTAAAAGAGAACTTCCCTTCTGTATGGAGCTTCTAAATGATGGTAATTGATTCTTTCTTCACATCGATAATAACCAATTCTATAGTTGTTGCTTTATACTAACCTGGCCAAGTATTCCATATAACTGCAACAATATCATTATTTTCAAAATTTAATTGCAAATCTAAAGGTTTTGTTCAATTGTGTGATCAGATATTTTGGAAAATTTAGTTGGAAATCTAAAGACTTATTTTCTGTATTTGTAAAAACTAGTTTAGTATGGATGAAAATCAATTAAACTAAATATTTCTTTTAACTAAATCATGTCATCAATCTCTTAGTTGTACACATATTTCATATTCTCAGGTTTTAGATTGTTGATCTTCCCATCCATCTGTGCAACCATAAGAACTAGTTCTACCAAATTCCTGCAAGGGTTACAACAAAAGAGTCATTTTGTGATATGTTTAGTCTTCTTCTTAACATGGTGGTGGATTGTTACCAATCCTGAACCTTCTGTTTCTTGTTGGAGACCAACCCAAAAACCATGGCGATCCACCGCTCCTTCCTGCTGATGTCTGATGTCATTGGACCTATGGATGTTTCTGGACGATGGGCCGTTTTATTGTGCTTACTGCTATCTGAGCACTGCATAACTTTTTATATATGTTTTTGGTTTTTCCAATGGACCAATAGGTGGTTTGTTTGCCCAATAGGTCAATGTTAACATATTGGGTATTTTAGTGTTTTGCCAGCACAATTTTGAGTTACCAGCTGTGGCAAATTTGAAAAGAAAAAATAAATTAATACTGTACTGTTTGAAAATTTCAGCCATCGAGGCTTCACAGGAAGAGCTGGCAACCTATGAATCATATCCTGAGACAACAAAATGTGGCAGGAAGGAAGGAAAAAGTGGGATTACCTCAAATCACAAGCCTGTTCTGGAGGAATTCATTCCCGTGAACAAGACTTATACTGAAGAATCTGAAGAAATTGAGATGAAGTCCTTGAAGGCTAAAGGTGATAAGATTGATTGGATGAGCTCGGCTCAATTGTGGAGCCAGAATTGTGACACCAAAGAGGTGGGCACATAGTGAGATTTATCTGCTTAGCTGCTTCCAAATTGATTTGTGAAAGAAAACTGTTCTCATGTCTATGTTTTTCTGAAAGCTGCAGAATACTGTGAGACAGCCACAAAAGAGTCTGGTGCCCTTGAACGTTAAACAGAGAGTTGACGGAGCATTTCATCCTTTTTCACGAGAAAGGGAACAAATTGCTCCGAGATGCAGTGCACAGAGAGGCCTTCCTGATCTGGGTTTGTCATCTGGTGGGCCTGAGGAAGCTGATGATCATCATGGTGGGCTGAATAATAATAAGAGATGTAATGAAGCAGGTGATCAGATTGATGGGTGTATCGTTCCCGGCAATCGTAACACGTCTTCCACAGATTCTCACACGCCTCAGCAGCCTGGACAAACTCAAAGGAAGGCGAGGAGATGTTGGTCTCCTGAGCTCCACCGAAAATTTGTCAATGCTCTTCATCAGCTGGGCGGATCTCAAGGTTAGTTGATTATTTCCTTTTCATTCATGATTCATAAACCTTGACTTCAATGAATCTATACTATTTATTAGTGACACTATGAATCTATACTATTTACTGACACTGGATCTCTATATTGGTTGATTGGATAGTTGCAACCCCAAAACAAATCAGAGAACTGATGAAGGTAGATGGACTGACCAATGATGAAGTCAAAAGCCATTTGCAGGTATCTGTTTGCATCTCAGGATTGCTTGACATTGGTTTCAATCTTAGTATGGATGTTTACACAGTGAATCTTGACATTGGTTTCAATTTGAGTATTGATGCTTTCACAGTGTTAGTAATGTTAATGTTAGATGCTGTGTGATTGTTTCTAGATATTCATTGTGCAGTAGAAAGGAAGTTTGGAGTGGACATTCTACCCATTTTCTTGATTATAAACAATTAGCTGATGATTGATTGAGTGCCTACTCAAACAAATAAATTCTAAAATTGTTATACAATGAATATCCAGAAGCAATGATACAATTGGTTTCAATTTTAATAATAGTGCAGCTAAGCTTGTAAATGGTTTTAACATTAAAAAAGTCATAGTTGATATACCTCGAATGGCCAATATCAACTATATTTAAAAATGTGATTGTTGCTAGTATACATTCCCTCAGACATAAAGATGATCAAAGACGGATCAGGTTTTGGTTTTCTTGTAAGATCGATGGAGTTGAGATGATTGTATTGTTTTTGTGGATAACAGAAATATCGTCTGCATACGAGAAGGCTGCCGAGTTCAAGCTGCCCTCAATCCATGGGAACTGTAACGCAAGCTCCTCAATTAGTGGTTCTTGGCGGTATTTGGGTTCCACCGGAGTACGCAGCCCACCACGGTCATGCTGCTCCAGATCTCTACACTGCATTACCTAACATGACCGCTCAATCGCATGGAGCTCGCTACTATCGCCAACGGCCGCCTCCGATTGATGGGAATCCCCTGCAGGAATTTTGTACTTCTTACAGCAGAAATCATATGGAATCGTCGCCTCAGCCTCAATCAGATGGATCCCCTCAATCATCTTCAAGCATGAGCATGGAGGCAGATCAAGATGGCAACTGGAAAGAAAAAGATAACGGAGATCACTCGATTATGGCAAATTTTGGAAGGGGCCCTCAGCTCTAGTCTGTGGCCCTTGAGGAGTAAAAGGACCGGGCAGTGCGCACTAAAACTACACTCAGATTCTGAAGTACATTCATTATGATTATTCCCATCTTCTCCAATCTCACTGCACAGATATTTTGATTTGCCTTTTCGGATCCATCTCTAGCATGGGCAATTAAGAGAATATTTTGGTGACCGAACTCTACACTTTCATGCTTAAACAATCCACTGAGGCAGTTTCTGGTATAAAATTTATAAACAGAAAGTTTTGCAAATACTACTGTAACTAGTCAGGGTTCTGTTCCCTGCTTGTCTGGTCTTTTTTTCCCTTGTAAATTGACATGATTGTGAAAGCCATTGTAAGAATTTGTGTTGTGGGTGATTGATGAATTGTATGGACGGGAGTTGAAGCGTGTTATCTCGAGGAATGTGATGACTTTTACTTTATGCAGAGTATTATAGACGTTATAAATAAAGATTGAAAGTGAAAAGTAATGGAGGTTCGTTCTTTAATTTGAAGATTGCACTGGTCTCTTTCAAAAGCAATAAAATCTTCTTCAAGATCGGGAAGAAGAAAAGTTCTCATGGATTTAGCACAAGTATCTCTTTGGCACGTGGCTTTTGTAACTTGGACTTTTTTTTGGTAGGGACAGTGTATCAACTTGCAGAAAAACAGTACAGATAGGGTTGTGAGAAATTTTCTGAAAATGAAAACGTCAGCGATGAGTTTGTGGTTTCACGATAAAGTGAACCAACGTTTTCGAACATTCTAATTCAGTGTCATCGTCCTGTATATGAAGGGAAGCGAACCCATAGACATTTAACACGACATAACATTTCCTTTCGATTATATTTTAGGTAGGAGTTTTGTTGGAAATTTTTTAAAAATCTTAAAATAACATATATTAGTTATGGAAATTGTATATTTCAGTTAGGAGTTTTGTTGGAAATTTTTTAAAAATCTTAAAATAACATATATTAATTATAGAAATTGCATGGTTTGAGTGCTAAAGAGTATTTGAAGGTGCTGAATCTATTTATAAATTCAAAAACACAATTTAAACACTTCAAAATTTAAATTTTACCAAAAACAAATTTACAAAATTCCTACATTCAAATCCAAAACATAGAATAGATAGACTACTCCCTATACAATATATTAAAAACTAACATTAAACGAATAATTAAACTTATATAAACATCTAAATAAAATAAATAATTAACTTTGAATAAACTTATAAACATCTATTTATGAATTCAAAAACACAATTTAAACACTTCAAAATTTAGATTTTACCAAAAACAAATTTACAAAATTTAAATTATAGTAAGTTATGATTCATTTACAAATTTCATCTTTTCAATTCACTACACAACTTCAGGGCTGGGTGAGGAAGGCAACAATCTTTCCTCCCAACCACCCAAGCAACCAATAGACATAATATTTCATTACTTAGTTTTTTTATGGTTACTTTTATTAGCTTTTACTTTTGATAAAAAGGAGGTGCGCACTACAATTTAATAAATTATCCTATTAATTTATTAAAATATTTATTTTGTTGTAAAATGTATCTTCTTCTTTTGATATAATAAATATATATATGAATAATTATAATTAATTATTTATCATCTTCTATAATAATTATTATAAATTTCATGTTAATATATTTAAATATAAAAATATTAGAACTCATAGATTAATATTCAAAGTTAATTGAAAAATTATTGGGTATATGGGTGCTTGAAAACTCTCCATAGTGACGAGAGGAGGGAGCTCCAAGCCCCCTCTTATAAGTAACCGTGCTTCCTATAAGAAGTAAGCCTTTTCTGGTGAGAAGAGTTAATAGACATCGATTTCAGACTCAATTAACAACCTAAATGGCCACTCGATTGATCTACAGGGAAAGGGAAGCATATGAAATGAGAGCAACCCATTGTACAATTAAAAGAATGAAGAGATGCAAACTAGCACGCAAAGAACATGACCTGCAACCCTAGAATATGCACACCCAAAGTAGACAAAATAAAAAGATATGAAATCATTCAAATAAAATCAATGACTACATCCAGTATATGCAAGACCATGCAATCATTGGTAAATTTATGCGAATATGGCCCTGACCTGGATTAGCACTTGGTTGAAACCCAAAAGGCACATCGACCTCAAATTAGGATCCAACGGGTTCTTCATAGCCATTTTCACTAGTTTGGAGGACCCAGATATCATAGTTGACAACGAACCCTATTTCTTTAATTCTGTTGACCTTTATCTTGGATTCTAGACTGAGAAATTCAGCCCAGAAAAGGAGGACTTTGCTGCTAATCCAGTATGGATCTATCTCTATTTGCTACCATAGGAATACTGGGACAAGGAGACCTTGGAAGGAATAGGACACACCTTGGGTTCCTTTGTCAAGATTTCGGAAGTCACCAAACAAGGAAATTATACCTCTTATGCCTAGATATGTGTTTATATGAATGTATTGGTTGTCTTACCAAATTCAATTTGCCTCAAACATCATGTAACATCCCTCTTTTTCCTAGTCTTCTTTTAAAATTGAAATTGTAACTATGTATCAGTTTCTAGCAAGGAACTCAAGGCTAAGGCCCCACTAGTGAACTTTGTAAGTGCGGTTATTTATTCCTAAGTTGTAATTGTGAATGTTAGACTTAGGACACTAAGGACATGATGCAACTTAATGACAAGGGAACAAATCCACTAGGGGAGAGCTTGATGACGGGGAAGCCATGGGAATCCGGTTATTAAGGATGGGTTTATTTTGGTACCCTAGGCACTAGAAGAAAATAAATTGATGACGTCCACTTGATTTATAAAATCTTGTAAATGTCAACCTAAGTAAGATCCACATCTGCCTGCTACTATTAATTTGATCCTAGCATAGACCAACAGATATTTGGCACATAATTATTATAAGAAGTAACCAACCCAAGGTAGGGAAGAAATACACTGAAATACAAAGGGAGAAGCTAAGTCTTATCATAGGTAAGGAATCATACCTATATATATAGTCAAGAAAAAAGAACATGCAAACACCTTATTTGCATATATATCTGACTGACATCGTTGGTATTTTTATTCACCACACATCCCTATAAAATCTGATCTACACAAGGCGATGTGCAAATAATATTTGACTGACAACGTTGGTATTTTTTATTCACCACACATCCCCGTAGAATGCGATCTACGCATCCATTGTTTTGGCAGAGTTTGTATATTATTTTATATCACCTCTTTGCATAGTGCGATCTATGCATAACTTGTTGACAAAGTTAAGAACCCATACAAGTATCGATCTCTGAGAGGAGAGCGATCCGTATATATATCGATCTCTGTTAGAGATTGGACCCATGCTAGGTCTATTATTAAATCCATGTAATCTTTTTCTGTTGTATGTTTGAAACCCCAAGAACCAGGTGCTCTCCCCCTTGTGGTTATGAGAGCGACCTCTCTCATACTAGAGTCTAAACTCAATATTTAGATATTTCGAATGTTCGGTTTTATGAATATGGCATGAGAGTGACCTCTCTTAAACCTGAATATCTGTTTTATATGATTGCTGCCAATTTTCTATTTATATGGATGCTTGGGTTATAACTTATAAGTATGTTATGAGAGCAATTCCTCTCTCTCTTTTGGGAGAGTAACTCTAGATTTTGCATCAATACGTTTAAATGTTTATGAATGTTTATGAGAACACTTTGTTTCTTAGTTTCCCAATTATTTTAAATGCATCAAATAGTCAATAAGAGCCAAAAGGGATTCATGTTTCTATTTGCATTACTTCTTCTTTTCTTTGGCATTGAATCATGGTCGAGAGCTCCTTGTCTTAATTACTTTGAGTAATTAAGAGCTGTAAGATATCTCAATCCTTATATTTTAGTTGGGTGGTTTGTTTTTAAGAGCCGAGACTCCTTATTTTATATGACTTATACACATGAATTTCTCATAAGACCCCGAGGCTAAATAATTTATTTTATTAGCATTGAGATCCATTTAAAACTCAGGGTTACTTTCTGGATCAGGTATAGTCAATGATAAATCCTTAATCTCTAATGGTATAGATATTTGCTTAAAATAAGGAGCTTCATACTCATAGATTGAGGGTTAATGTTAAAAGATAATTTGGGTTAAAAGCGAAGATTGATATTTAATGTACCAACTCCTTATTGTTTGTTGAAAATAATTATGAGCATGATGCACAAACCACATTGAGAACCTTTCCATTATTTCTTTTATGCTTTCTCCCTATTGGATTCATTGACCAGCTCGGGGGTGGCCTCTCGGTGGTAGAAATATACACCGGACAGAGAGCCAAATGGTTGGGATTAAAGTTGCATTCATGTCCACAGTCACTTTATCCTACTTTACTCATATAAGTATTCCTCATTGTTGTAATTTTTTATTACTGTGAAATGAGGTAAAAGTTTTATAATGACATGTTCATATTAGGATTAAGGATTATATTGTATAAATTTCTATACTATCTTTGTAGTTCATTGTTATCAGAAGATGTGAAAGATTTTAAACGCATATTGTCATGGATTACCTTTGCTAGATGATTGCAATCAAATTTACGTTGATGTTATGGTATGCTGGTGCAATAATAATTAGTGTTTATGGTGGTATATGGTATTTAGTTGATTTATGAGATTGGTATAAAAATAATGTGGTTTATTTGTTAAAAAATGTACATGTATATCCGGATGATTGATGTATTAGTATGACGATATGGTATGTGTTATATGGTTATAATTAGGTGATCCACGTAAAATAAATACAATTATGATATGGAGTATTGTATAGTGAATTATAATGAATGTTTCATGCTTGTGGGACCACGTTATGTGATTAACCAATTTTGCTATGAAAACATTCATGTGAGTGGGTAGATGACTAAAAGACTTAGTCTATGCTAACTAATGTTAGGTTGTTCTTATACTTGTATACCTTCTTGAATAACTATCCTTTACATGGTAATTAGGAAAGGTGGATGTAGATTAAGTAACATATTGAGAAATCTATAATGAACCCCTTTAGATTCTTAATAACAATAATGAACTTATGTATGATGTTACTTCTATGTTCCCCAGAAGGTTACCTTGCAAACTGAGTACTCTTGTACATCATGATAATTTGTTAATTTTAGTTAAAGGAATAGGAGTATTACGTTCTTTTGAGTATGAATGGATAATCATATAATCCTATAACAATGAGTATGTTTTACCAAGGGCATGAATAAAGATTAATTGGGAGAATAACCATTAGAGGAGGAGTATCAAGTTAAATGATTCTAGATGTAATTAATGATAATGTTTAATTAAGATGTTGATTATTATAAGACTAACATGTTCAGATGTTGGATGATCAAAAGGAGAAAATAAAATTTACCCCATTTCCTCAACATTAAAGCGAGGATTTCGGGTGTGTTACACATCAAGACTCAAAATGGATACAAACTATTGAATATGAGCACATCCCCTTCTAATGTTGGAATTCCATGAGCATGTCTATCTCTTTATAGATTTTTCTCTCAATTACAAGCCATCCATTGAGAATCTAGTAGAGAACATCGATCAAGAGGGTTTTTCCAAGGTTTGGAATGAAGGAAGAATGAGGAAAAACAAATCACACAAAGCCCTTTGATATCCATTAAAATTGTAAATAGATTTGAGGCCCTGGAAATGGATCCTAATAATGAACAAAGTGACTATACAATTCCTGATCCTTCAATGATTCATTCCCCAAGTAGCTCGAGGCATATTGAGAAAGGAGTATATCAACCAAAAAAACATAATGTAGAAGATAATCCCTAGTGTGAAACCTAGGACTGACGAAAGGAAACAACCCTAGAGGAGCAAATAAAGATGGAATCAGAGGGAGGTGAATGCATGGATCTAGGGGAATTGGATATTTAAAGTATTGCATATGCATGTGAGTGGTAGATACCTAATTCAATTTCAGAGAGGTGGCTTAAGTTTCTCCAAGACATGATCATTCAAAGAAAAAAGGCAACATCAAAATTATTCAAGGAAAGGACTACCTTCATCTTCCCTTAGAGTCAAAGAAGAAATCCCAAAAGAGCATCTCAAAGCCACCAAAGATGAAAGAAAGAGAGGTAGGAAGTGTAACCAACATCTACTCAAAGATCTAGGGAAACAATTTAATTATTTGGGGTAATACATCCCCATGATATATAAGTTTTCTCTCAATATTGTCTCCAATTACCCATGAAGATAATCACTTGGAATATTAGAGGTATGAATGGAAAAGGTAAGCACAAGTTATTAAGAAATAAATTTCAATATGAAAAGCACCCTATTTTCATGATGTGAGAAACTAAATCTTTGATAGAGATGATAAATAAAATATCCCACAACTATTGGCAAGGATGCCAAGTGGCAACATTGGATGCACAATGAACTGCAGGTGGAGTAGAAATTCTATGGAATCCAAAGAAGATCTAACGTTAGAGAATTTATTTTCAATTCCCATAAATCTCTCAGCCAAATTTCATCTAATAGGAACTACATCCACGGGATTTATTACTAGCGTATATGCACCTCACACCATGGAAACCAAATCACATGTCCTCCATTCTTTACAAGGAATAAGATTTCTCATTGAGGGTCAACACTATATTATTAGAGGGGATGCAACATAATCACTTACTTGGCTGAGAAAAAATTAGGAACAAGAATATTGGAGGCAAAAAACACTACCTTTGAAGATATTATTTAAACCTTAAAATTGGTCGACATGGAAACCAACAATGATCTCCATAATTGGAATAACCAAAGAGGGGGAACCGACAAGTAGCATCCATGCTAGACATATTTATTATATTGGAGTCTTTGATGAATCTATGCCTGAACACTTAATCCACCATATTACCCTATGTAGGCTCCAACCACTATTTGATTTGTCTAGCAATGGAACAAGGAGAATGCCCAACAAACCACCCCTTCAAATTCAAGAAATTATGGATCTGAAACACCAAGATATTATGAGAAATATAAATACCTGGTGGAATGAGCCAATTGTACACAAAGGAATCATCATGTACAAGTTCCAACAACATCTAAAAAACCTAAAGTCAAAGCTAAAAAAAGGGAACAAGGAAGTGTTGGGGAACATATTCTAGGAAAAGAAGGATCTAGAAACAAGTATGTATCAACTCCAACATCGAATAATAATTGAGGGTAGGACAACATATCTCTCATTAGAATAAGAAATTATTCAATCCCAAGCAAATATTGTGGAAAAAACAAGAGGAAAACCTATGGAAACAAAAAATATAAAATACGATGGATGAAAGAAGGAGAAAGAAACTCTAAATTATTTGATTGGTTAATGCTCCAACATTGACACCATAATCAATTTATCTCTCTCACACATAGAAAAGGTAATAATCTTGTTAAGCATGAGGATATATAGAAAGAGATAGTTTCCTTCTACCAAACTTTGCTCTAGGAATCACGGGGGGATCAAAGAGAGCCATCCATTAAATTGCACAACACAACCCAAAAATGATAACAGATGATCAGAATGAAAACTTGATGCAATAAATAATGATGGAAGAGGTAGAACGTGTTGTCATGGCAATGAAGACGTGGAATCCCCCATGAATGGATGGGTTCACTTCCAAATTCTTTCATTTTTGTTGGTATATCATCCAAATGGATGTTTGGGAAGTGGTAGAGGAGACCATAAAATTGTCGAGTGTTCTTCCAACCCTAAAATTCACCTTTTAACACTAATTCCCAAAGAAGAGCATGTCAATGATACTAGAAAGTACTTCTCAATATCTCTATTCAATGTCATCTATAAAATAACCGCCAAGGTCATTGCCAACTGTCTAAAACCTTTCCTACCTAACCTTATATATCCCAAGAAAACGAGATATGTAGAAGGAAGAAAAAATATGGATGGCATAATAATAGCTCATGAAGCAACACACTCTCTAAAAACCACTAAAAATCCAGGTATGATGCCAAAACTTGACATGTCTAAATATTTTGACAAGATCATTTGGTAGTATATAAAGCATATCCTCATTGCTCTCATATTTTAAGACAAATGGTCAAGTTGGATTTTATCTCTAACCTCCTCATGTTTTTTCTCCATTCTAGTAAATGGTTCACCCTCGGTGATGTTCTCCCTTTCGAGAGGAATTCTCTAGGGAAACCCCCTCTCCCCCTTTATTTTCATTCTTATGGTAGAGGAGCTAGGAAGAAGTGTAAAAGCAATCATACTTGAGGGAAAAATCAAAGGGCTGCAATTGCATGGAAATGATCACATTTCCTCACATTTGCAATTTATAGGTGATACCATTATCATGGAATTTCCCTTGAACAAATAATCCAAAGCTATCAAGAAGATCCTTCAGTTGTTCATGGAATCTTTAGGCACCTCGATAAACATTGGTAAATCCCAACTTTTCCTTTTCAATATTTCTCTCTCCACTCAGCACAATATTCAAGAATCATTGGCATTCAAAGAATTTATCTTCTAGTTAAGTACTTAGGTGCTCTTCAAATTGAAAATGCACCCATAACATTTCCCAGGAAGAGATTCTCTCCAAAATTGAAAAATCATCTCTCCAATTGGACCATCTCACTCCTCAACTTAGTGGTCCACCTAACCCTCATTAATATGTTATGCAATCCATGGCATTTTATCCATTCTCTATTTTGGTATTGCCCTGGTTTATTCTCAAAGTAATTTGTAACCTCTAGAGAACCTTCCTATAGGGAGGCACCAAGTCCAAAATTAAACGGGCCTTGGTTTCAAGGGAGAAAGTCTTCCTTCCCTAGTCCCTTGGAGGGTTGGGATTAAGATATCTTGCAAAATAAAACTATGATTTATGAGACAAAACATGGTGAATATGGATCAATAATAAGGAATCTATTTGGAGTAAATTGTGGAAACAAAAATATGCTCCAGAATTTGATGATCAAGAGTTATCCAAATGATAGGAGATAAAAATGGTTCCCTTATTTGGAACTTGGCCTAGCAAAATAGAGCTTTAATCCATAACCATGTTTTTGGGGAAATTGGAGATGGTCAAATAACTCTATTCTGGTATGATGCATGGTAGTAGCTCCCCAAACTAGATGAACAACCTTAATCCCAAGAAATCAAAGATTACCTGATCGAGGAAAAAAGAAAACAAGTTTCCCACTATTGGTACTTTCCTGCCCGTAAATCCCAATGGCCTACTTAGCTACTCAAAGGGAAACAAAAAAGAGGAAATTATCAACAGTGGAGAGAAGTTTCTATCTGTGATCAACAGTAAACAAAAATAAAAAACAAAACTCTCTCAGACAACTCTAATGGGGATACAAGATAGGAGGTTTCTTTAACTTAAAAGAAGCTACTTCTTAATAGTAGGACAATATGAGGAATCAGAAGACGCGGTTTGGGAAAAAATATGGAAGTAGAATCTCTGGCCTAATGTAGTGTCTCAGATCCAACTAAGGCCAAGGGCATTGGAAAACCTAGGGAAAAGGGGATAAGATCAGTATAAAATAGCTTATTAAGGTGATATAAGGTTATGCCAACAAGCCATACAACCAAGAAATTAAAATAAACTTCTAGCCTCTTTAAAAATAAAATGCATAAAACCCAAACACAACATTTTCCCCTATGTGCATACTATTGAATGCAAACTTGTTGTAGAAATAAATATTAAAGGTACATGAGTAAGATGCGATAATTGGAATCTCTAGTAACCATATGCTAAAACATATAATTAGCATTGTACTCAGTAATAGTTATTGGATTGTAACATTATTGAAAACATGATTGTAAATACTCAATTGGTGTGATTATCATCATGCTCATGTATCGATATTCTAATATTAGTACTTCTATGCAGGTGTGCTGATTGGTGTGATTAACTAGTAAGTAAATAAAGTATCAAGCCACACAACCATAGCAGAATAGAGACACGGTATTTCATCTACAACCTTCGAAAAATCATATCCCTTGGTTGTCCCCTAAATCCAACTTTCACTAGTATGATTTAGATTGTATGGTTGCATTCCCTCCAACCATTATTCATCAATACAAATCAGATCTACAATAATATAATTAGATATGAAACAATATAGCAGATATACAATAATAAAATCAGATCTGCAACAATAGAACATATCTTCATACAAAGGTATTCTCAATCAAAGGATAGGTTGTGCCCCTTTTAGCACCTAAAACACTATCGGGATGAAATGGTCATAAGTTGGTCATATAGAAATATTTTCCAGTGAAACAAAAGGTGTTCGTTACTGGAGACATTGCTTCAAACGCAGTGGGATAGGTGTCACAACCCAAAAATGAGCAGAAGTAGGAAAACCAGAACATATGGTTGCGCTCCTCTTAACACCTAAGAGCCACAATTGTATATCATGAAAAAGAAGAGGAATAATAGATGGTAGAGAAGGTTCATAGAAATTCAAAGTTTAAATGTCCAAAATCCATCCATCATGCATACAATTCCTAGCACATAAACCATAAAAATAACCAGGAAACAATTCAGCCTCCAAGGCACATAAACATGATAAGGTGCTAGGGATGTCCCCATCCCCCCTCACTCTTTGGAATCCATGGTCTCCCATACTCTTTTAGTTTCCTTTGTTGAGCTAGTTGTTTATTTAATATCAACAACCATCAATGATAACAACAATAACAATAATGCCAAAGTCCATAGTCACACTAACAAATAAAAGATCATAAGTCCATAGTCACATTAACAAATAAAATATCATAAGTCCAGGGCTTAACAATCAGGGTATTACATCCCCCACCCCCTTAAACAATGCATCGTCCTCGATGCATATTTATTACATACAGGCCACAACACAAAATTTTCAAAATAGATGAGGGTATGTTTCACTCATAGCATCTTCCAGCTCCCAAGTCGTATCCTCGGGACTGCAATGGGTCCATTGAACCTTTACCTAGTTGATTTCTCGATTCGTAGAAGCTTGAACTTGCTGCCCAAAATGGAAATAGGTTGTACCGGAAAATCCCCTTCTAGTTCCACCTAGATCACATTCCAATCAATTACATGGTTAGCATAAGGTATGTACTTTTTCAATAAAGACACATGAAACACATTATGTACTTTAATGAAAGAAGGAAGAGCAATATCATAAGCAACACGTCCTATCTTAGCTAAGATTTCAAAAGTTCAACAATATCTAGTAGCTAATTTGGAACAGTTTCCCAGGTTCAAGGAGCTCTTCTTGGGTCTAACTTTCAAAAATACATGATCTCCAACTTGAAATTGTCTTGTAGTTCTATTATGATCTACATAGTTTTTTTTTAACTTTGGTTGTCATTGATGTCAACTAATGTCAAAGAGTATGTCAACTGATTCAGTTTGAGTCATTGATGTCAATTGATTTCAAAGTGGATAGAACATTCCTACAGCAGTGTGAAGAAGTATATGGAAACACCTTTGAAGAAGTATCTATGAAAAATGGTGAAGGACATGGATTCCGGTGTGAAGAAGTATATCTAGAAGTTGCATCCAATCTGAAGGTCTGTGTCTATGGATACAACATACAAATTCATTTCAAAGAACTACCATCGCAACAGTCAATTCCACCAAGTCATACTCAATCAAGGTAGCAGTCAAAGAATTGGCAGGACAAAGGTAAATGTGCACAAGCAACCAAGGAGTTGGTTGATAACATAATACAAGTGTGCAAGCATGTTGAAATAAGTCTCTGGTATGCACAAGCATTTCTTGGTTAAAGTTCAAAAGTGCGCAAACAATAAGAAACATCAAATGGTTGGACAATCCTAAAAGTGTGCAAGTTTAGCCAATCAGAAGATGATTTTAGTTAATGGAACACACAAAAGATCCTAGAAGGGTACAACGGTTGAAGTAAGTCTATGAGAAAATTTCGTAGCCAATGGTATAGCAGGTTCGCAAGTCCCACAAGTGATGACAAGGCAAAGGTCAAAGTTCCGCCAAGTAGAAGATGGAGTATGTGCAAAATCCACAAAGTGTCAATGCATCAAGTGCACAATACTCACAAGTCATGAAGTGGTAAGGGTCAAAGTATCACCAATTAGAAGTTGGAGTATGCACAGATACCGTAAAGCATTAACGCACCAAGTGCACATTTCCCACAAGGGATGGTACAACAAATGTTGAAGACATACCAAGTTGAAAAGTAAGGATGCGCACATACCTCAAAGTGATGGTACATCAAGAGCGCAAGAGTACACCACCAAGGTGTAAATTCCCACTAAGTTGTGTATCATGAAGGTGAAAGACACACAAAGGATGAAACATCAATAGCGTAGAGGATGACATGTGGAAAATGCACAATCTGTGAAGTATGGAAGAAGGGTTGCCACAACCAACTTGTGGACATACAATCCGTGCAAGAATTGTATAAATAGATATGCAAGTTGGAGATTTGAAGTAAGCTTGATGGCAAGAGAATAAGAGATTCAAGTGTTTGTTGCAGTTTGATATTCGGTGCATCAAAGGGATCGAGGACAAAACATAATGATCTAGCAAGGATCCAAGAGCACACATGCAGCAGAATGTAGAATTGACGGTGTGCAGAATTGATGTTGTAGATCTATGATGGATGCGCAAGTACTGAAAGGAAGAAACATTGGAGTATGCGCAAGTGCTTGATGTTTTGAATGAGAATAATAATGATAGCACGCCGATAGTCACAGATGTTGTAGAATCCTAGAGACATAATTGAGATACATCAGATAATGCGCAGATGTCTAGCTGATGCATATGAGCAGAAGTGAAAGTGTACGAAGTTGAGAATACCATATGATGCGCGACGACATAACAACAACATGATCCAGTAAGTGCGTCATGATGCATATGATTTGGGACAAGTGTGTTAAACTGAATGGACGAATCATTTGATGCACAGGTTTTCACAGATTGTCTAAGAAACTGTAAAAACATAACTGACATATCAGTAAGTGCGCAGTTCAATATGTTACTAGTGCATTAATTCATAACAAAAAACTATCAACTGAAGGAAGAGTATCAGTTGATGGAATAAGTAGCGCCATAGAATAATGATAAAGCATACCTTAGCGCATAATGCAGTATCAGTGAGCACATAGTATATGAAGTAAGACATCAACAGAAGTGTGATTAGAGAGGAATGAGAAGTCAAGTGATGTATGCAGTTCAGTGACAGAGAATCTACTGCATACGAAGGTAGTGCATATCATAACAGTTATCAGAAGATCATAAGAGTGAACATCATTGAAGTTTAGTAAGCTAGAAAAATACTTTGGACATCAAGGTGGTAGGATGGGGCAAGGAGACAAGGATTTGGAGCTTCCTTCAGGGTGGTTCCTGTAAAACAACAAGGAGATAGGGTGTTGGAGCTTCCTTTAGGTTGGTTCCTATAAAACAACAAGGAGACAAGGGGTTGGAGCCTCCTTCTAGTTGATGCTGGAGAAATATAGGGGTTTGGAGCCTCCTTCTAGTTGGTGTTGGAGAAATACAAGGGGTTGGAGTCTCCTTCTAGTTGGTGTTGGAGAAATACAGGGAGTTGTAGCTTCCTTCAGGTCGGTGCTTGTAAAACCAGGGGGTTGGTGCCTTCTTCCAGTTGGTGTTGGTAAACACAAGAATTTGGTGCTTCCTTAAATGTATTCTTTCTCATTATAAAGAAGCATTCCATGGTTTTCTCCTGTTTCGGTTTCCACGTAAAAATTATGTGTGTTATGTGTTCTTGTCTTGGTGCATGAATGGATGAATGTTTTATTTATTGATGCATTACTGAAGATAAAGATTAAGTAAAGGATAATCTGTTAAAGAAGGTAAAAACTGTTGATAACTGCACTAATATTGATTCACCCCCCTCCCCTCTCAGTATTAAATTGATTCCAACATCTTTTCTATTTTTCTTGATCTGTGAGAAATACGAAATCTACTAAACTAGCTACCTATCTATGAATCTAACATATCAATCATAAAAATAATAGAAAGAGAAAAGGGACAAGAGTACACCATATATACGTGGTTCACCCAAATGGGCTATGTACATAGGAAGGTTGTCTTCTATTATCTCCAGAATCTCCTTCAATCTTACAAAGAGAGAAAATCCACAATAACCCCAATACAAATATAGCACAATGATTGTAGTATTTTTATATGAGATGATGTTCCTTAAGAAGCTCCCTTGACTCTATTATATACCAAGAGATGTGGAGGAATTACTCTCACATATTGCAAGTGGGATAGTATAGTTCTCCTTTATAACACCTCTTTATATAATATTTTACATCAAGAGTATACTATTCCATAATAAATATGGGATAAATGGTTTATTCTTTTACATAAGATTGTGGACAACTTCCGACATAATACAAAGACATTATTGCCTTCCAAAAATATAATATATTCCAACACTCCCCCTTAATAATGGCTGGGATAAAATCCCACACTAAAGGAGGAAGGAGTCATTACTAATGATCCCCCTTGATGACAACTTCCTGCATCCCAAGCAAAGTGTGAAGAAGCACAAACTTTTCCTCTATTATGGATTTGGCGAATATATCCACTGCTTGCTTCTTGGTAGGACAATACTCTATAGAAATAGTATCCTTGGCCACAAAATCTCGAATATAATGAGCATCAAGATCGAGATGCTTTGTATCAGAGTGATATACTAGTTTATAAGCAAGCTGGATTGCACCTTGATTGTCACATTTCAACATTGTAGGTGAATTCAGAACCAAACTAAGCTCGGTAAGAACATGTTGTAACCAAAATACTTATTTAGTTGCTTCTTTGGATGCTTTGTACCCTGCTTCACAAGAAGATAAGGAAAGAGTCTTTACCTTATTAATGGACCAAGAAATTGGACCTGAACCAAGTTGAAATATATAACCAATAGTTGACTGTCGATCAAAACTTTCACCTTCCCAATCAAAATCTATATATCCAAGAAGTAAAACTATAGCACTGCTCGAATAAAATACACCATAATTCATTGTCCCTTGTAAGTATATTAGAATTATCTTGGATACCTTCCAATGACTTTCATGAGGTTGCTACATGAACCTAGAAACCATACTAATGAAAAAAGAGATATCAAGCCTACTGTGAGTCAAATATATCAAACTTCCCACGAGTTGACGATAAAGAGTAACATCAACAAGAGGAGTGGTACCCTAAACAGTTAACTTAACACTAGACTGAAATGGAGTTGGAGAAGGCTTACAATCACTCATATGGAAATGAGCCAATAAATCTGTCACATACTTCATTTGAGAGATAAAAATACCATCTTCCATATGCTATATCTGAAGACCCAAGAAAGAGTGCAGTATGCCAAGATCTGTCATCTCAAACTGCTTTTAAATATCACTTTTCATATTTTGAATTAATACAAGATGGCTGCTAGTGATGATAAGATCATCCACATATAATAAAATTATGAGGACTTCATCACCGGATCCGGATTTATGTGGGAACGAAATGAAAGAGAAGATACATAATCATATACATAGATATATTTCAAAGAACACAGTGATACAGTAAACACATATTCTATTAAATAGCGGAAATAGAACAGACTGTAAAATAAAAGCAGCTAGAATGGTAGTAGCTATCTCTGAGAAGAGATGTGGCCGCTATAATCATTTGCGCCAAGTGGAATACAAAAAGAGGTTGAAAGGGATTATTTATCATAAGCATGAGGGAAAGAATCCCAAACATCCAAAAACCTAACCCTAGAAGATGAATCGTCATAAATTTTGCGGCCCCGAGGTGGTTAGCTGAACAATCAATTTCCTAGGGTCATAAATTTTTCATACGATCTATGTTTGGGGCGCTCGGTAGCCCATTGGAAAGGTCTATATGATATTTACAACTTTTGACCAGGGCCAAATGCATGCCATTGGAAACCATTTGGAACCCCAAATTGCCAAAAAAGGTCGTTTAGGGCCTCAAAACGGCCCTGGAAGTTTAGGACCCCGAAAAACCGTAGAAAAATTACTAGAAAATTGTCAAAATGGGAAACTGTTTTGATCCAGTGGAATAGGTGGGTGGCCACCGATATCCATTTGGATCATCACCAAAGTCCTTTACATACAAATTTGGATTAGATATACACCGCTTAAAACCATTTCTCAAGAAATATGCATCAATTTCATCATACCAATCCCTAGGTGCATTCTTAAGACCATTCAAAGACTTGTGTAATTTGCATATTAAACTTAAAGATTTAGCAGTAATAAAACCATGTGGTTGTTGCATATAAATGTATTCATTAAGATCACCATTCAAAAAATCACTTTTAACATCCATTTGGTGTATTTCCCATTTATAAGATGCAACAAGATATAAAATGGTTCTTATTGTATTCATTTTAGTAATAGGAGCAAAAGTTTCATTATAATCAATTCCTTCTAGTTGATTAAAACCTTTTGCAACTAGCCTTTCTTTATATTTTTCAATCTGCCCTTCTGCAATAAACTTAGTTTTATAAACCCATTTTCAACCAACTAAATTCTTTCCCAGAGGAAGAGGAATAAGAGACTAGGTCTTATTCTTCATGAGAGATTCATACTCAGTAGTCACAACTTGTTCCCAATGAGGCTTACCCTTAGCTTGAGTATAAGTAGTAGTATCATATATATCCAATACCTTGTTCATAAGAGAAAAGTTAGATCTAGTTATAAGAGTATCGAAAGGATTACTAACCTCACTACCTATTTATTCAAGAGTTTTTCAAGACCAAACATGAATATGAGAAGCAACAGAACTCACCTCAAGGGCTTTGAGAGATTCAGGTGGAACACTTGAAGTAGAGGATGAACTAAGATCAATTGTAGGCACAGATTTGGAAAAAGGGGTAACAGATATAGGTGTAACGGGGATAATGGAAAATTCAAGGTAACATAAGGTTCAATAGACTAAGGTGGTGGTGAGACTTCTTTAAATTGAACATCTTGCCTCAATAATGACACCTTGGGTAGAAGGGTCGAATAACCTGTAAGCTTTGGAATCCTCAACATAGCCAATGAATAAACATTTAAGAGACTTGGGTTCTAAATTTTTCCATTTTTCGTCGGGAATATGAGCCCAACAGTCACTACCAAATATCTTAAAGTGACTTATATCTGGTTTTCTTCCATTCCATTTTTCCTCAGGGGTAACATGCATAACTGCTTTGGTAGGACCTCTATTTAAAATAAAATTTGCACAACAAATGGATTCAACGCAAAATATTTTATGTAATCCTTTATAATATAGCATACATCTAGCCATTTCAACCAAAGTTCTATTTTTCCCTTCAGCAACACTATTTTGTTGAGGCGTATAAGGAACGGTCTTTTGATGTTGAATTCCATGTTTGGATAAATATGCTTCAAATTCTTTCTTAATGAACTCCCCCCCCCCCCCCCCCATTATCAGGCCTCAAAGTCTTAATACTTTTACCAGATTCTTTTTCAACCAAAGATTTAAATTCCTGAGATTTAGCAAATGCTTCACTTTTATCTTTTAGAAAATAAACCCAAGATTTTCTACTAAAGTCATCAATAAAAGTAAGAAAATAGACAACATGAGATAGAGAAGGATAGTCAAGAGGACCAAAAATATAACTGTAAATTAATTGCAAAGGTTCTTTAGCACGTCAAGCTTTACCTTTATCAAACATTTCTCTATGGTGTTTACCAAGCACACATCCTTCACAAACACATTCAGTAGACGAAATATTAGGCAAGCAATGTACCATTTTAGATAACGATTGCATTTTTCCATAATTCAAGTGACCCAATATTTTATATCATAATTGACTTAATTCATTGGCATGAGCAACATAGGAATAAAAGGGTTGTCTCTTAGTTGAATTAAAACCAACAAACTTATATAAACCAGTTATATGATCAACAGGACTAGAAGAAACTACTTTGAAATTACAGTTGATATCTTTAAGAACATATTTATCAGGTCAAGCTTAAAATTTAGATCCTTTTTTACATGAACGATAAATAGAAAGTAGGTTGATGGGCATGTTTTGACAATGACAAACATATCCCAATTGACCATTTGCAACATTAACATTACCATAACCAATTACAAAAAGTTGTTTACCATCACCAATAAATACTTTCAGAGATGAGTGCTTATTATTACTATAAGATGTAAACAAAGAAGCATTTCCTGTCATATGTTTAGATGCACTAGAATTCATTATCCATTCCTCATTAGAAGAATAATTACTAAATGAAACAAGAGAAGCACACAAAGCTACGTGTTCATCAGAAACTTTCTTTTTAGCCTTAGCATTTAAACATTTCACTTTAAAGCAATTCTTTTCAGGATGGTTAGTTTTACCAGAATGCTTACAAGGATCATACACTTTCTTCTTCTTACTAAATTCATGGTTAACATTAGAAGCATTACTAGAATTATTTGTGTGATTAGAAGTATGTGAACAAGAGTATTTAGCATTAGGATTAAACATTTCTTAGGATTCTTATTATTATGTGCCATAAGAGCTTTATTAGGTGTTAATTGTCCTGAAACAATCAACCTTTCTTGCTCATTTATCAACCCTTTGCAAAGATAATCAAAAGTAGGTTTCGTGGTACTTTGATACAATTCAAAATCCCTATTCCTAGTTTGGATGAACATGTCCAAGGATAATTTTAGGGGCGAAATTTAGCCCATGGGCTAATTTTCCATGTTTTTTTCCAAAAAAAGATTCGCCAATTTGCATTTTGTGAAGCCCCATTTCTCCCAATTTTGATGGGGTAAAACAATTTCACTCTAAAAATCGCCAAATTATTATATAAACTATATAAAATCCTTAGAAATTGAAATAATTTTAGAAAAATATCTCCAAATATTTTATAGTTCACATTTTAAGAATTGGTAAGATTCGCCAAGGTTTATACACTTTTAAATAAGTATGGGTCCTTAAAATTTTCCCTGAACATGTCAAAACAAGATGTCATTTTTTGTTCTGCAAGAATCATTAAAGCAATATCAGTCTTCTTGTAATCTTTACCACAGTTATTTAACTTTTCATTTAATGTTTTTACTTCAGCAAGATAAAATTCTATCCTTCCAGAATTATTAGGATCTAACTCATGGATTTTATTTTCTAGGTAAAAAGTAGATACATCAACAGCTTTATCAAAGAGAGAAGCAAGAGTTTTCCATACGTTAACTAGGTTTTCTTCTGCCTCAATACTTACCTAAAGACTATATGATATTGTTTGTCCAATGAGTCCTATTGCCATATCACATTTTTCTTCCCATAAATTCAAGGCTTGAGCATCTGTGGAATTCTTGTGTTCACCATTAACCAACCTCCATAGGTTCTTGCTCATGAGAACATCAATCATTTTTATTTTCCATGCAAGATAGTTAGGATCAACAAGTTCAGGAACAAAAACTACTTCTGAAGTCATAATGATAGAAATTTTAACAAGAAATTTAAACCATAATGCAAGAAAGAACAAGAGAAGAGGGTGAATAAATAAAATTTCTCACCAAAAACAAAGCTCAGCAACTGTTAAAAGATGGATCTATCACTCTGCAGCAAAAAACCAAAAACAAAAAAATGGAAAACTTAAAATGAACATAACTCAGTCAATATTTCTTGAAAGTTTTATTATAACCTGTTTTCGAAACTAGAGAAGTCATTATGCATCCACCTACAAAACCAAATATAAATTTGGGCACTTTGTCAAAACACATTCGCTTTGCAGTCTGTGCGTTAGTCACCAAAAAAATGGAAAATAACTGATTTTAAAATAGCGATATCTCCACCGTCCAGACTCCAAATGAGATGAATTTGTTTATGAAATTGAGTATTTTTGTGATAGGAAGTCATATATGCAATCTGTTTCTTCAAAGTATGCACATAAAGTGTCAAAAAATGATCTGAAAGTCATCGCCCAAAGTTACCTTAAACACTTCTCCACAATGGTTAGGGTTTTTGAGAAAAAAACTCAAGCATGTAGAATCATGCCCAGATCTGAAGAGAAACCTAATGGATACCAAATTATATGGAAAAATGTACAAAAACAAGGAATGTCCATATAACAAAATATCAATATGAAGATAACCGTGTTGGATAAAAAACAATAGCAGGTGTTAGCTCATAACAACCAGCTCTGATACCATGTGAGAAATACCAGATCTACTAAACTAGCTACCTATCTATGAATCCAACAACATATCAATCATAAAAAGAACATACAGAAAAAAGGGACAAGAATACACCAACTATACATGGTTCACCCAAATGGGCTATGTCCATGGGAAGGCTTTCTTCTATTATCTCCAGAAATCTCCTTCAATCTTAAAAAGATAATAACTCCACAATAACCCCAATATAAAGATAGCACAATGCTTGTATGATTTTGATATGAGATGATGTTCCTTAAGAAGCTCCCTTGACTCTATTATATACCCAAGATATGTGGAGGAATTACTCTCACATATTGCATGTGGGATAATATAATTCTCCTTTATAACACATCTTTATATAATATTTTATATCAATAGCATACTATTCCATAATAAATATGGGATAAATGGTTTACTCTTTTAAATAATATTGTGGACAACTTCCGACATAATACAAAGACATTATTATTTTCCAAGGATTATAATATATTCCAACACGATCTTAACCATTTGTGATTCGGGAGGATCTCCAATATCGAACAAAATGGAAGTCTTCAAAATGTGAAAATAATCCTACCGATGCGTAGAGCTCGTCAATATCTTTCCGACAACGTTCGTTTCGTGTGAAACGACCTCCAGAGATGAAAGTTATTGGGTTTTGAAAATGTGGCAAAAAGGTAAAAATGATGTAGAAAAGGGAAAAAGGGGGCCACGTGACACACCCACAGGGTTCGACGTGGCATGCACACTCAACATAGGTTCCAAGTGGCAACACCACAGGGTGCCATGTGGTCAAAGAATGGTGACATGGCAATTGAAGTGGACCAATCAGGGTCTACCATGTGGCAGCCCTATTGGTAGTTGGTTGAACGACTTTGCAAGAATTATGGAGTCAGGGAGGATCGAACCCCCAACTTCCACTGCGCCAAAGCCTCCACAATCTCTGCTGCCCAAGATTCCTGATGGTGGTTCTTAACTATATAGGTCATAACTTGTATTTAAACTTTATGGTTTGTTTGGTCGGAAAAAGGGGCGAGGTCAAGGGATTAGTCCTCAACCCGGTGGCCAACGATGAGGCCAACCTATGTGTAATTTGAACCATATAATATGCGAACGGAACTGGCGGAATCAACAAGCCACAACACCAACACATATTCTAATGTACACGCCAACACAACAACGAAGTGCCACCACATCGAAACTAGATACCAACATATCAAACCAACCAACAAACATTGCATACCATATCACGTTAAAAGGGGAGAGGCCCGCGGGCTTGACCCCAGGACCTCTGCCCCCAACAAAAACATATTACCAATGGGCCACATCCCATTCGTTGGATGAGATATGGCGGGATATGATTAAGAATTTGATGTGGATTTTGGGGCCAAAAGGGGCGCGTGGCATCTACTTTCAGCGCCCAAAACCACCATAGAAAACCTGTTTTCAGCCACGAAACAAAGGAGCGAGCGCCATTTTTATGCACATTTCCCGATGTGGTTACATGGCACGATTCCCAATAAATGCACAGATTCGGAGGTAGAATCCGTACGATTCTGTATAGCGCAGGCATGGTGTTTCTTGATTTGCGTGCAAGAGGAGGCCTCAACCAAACCAGGTCGAGTTTATACTTCTTCTTCTCAGAATTTCGAGGGGAACATAGTGGTGCAGTCTGTTTCTGGGTTTGACTGACAGAATTCAGAATATTTCCAGAACTCATGTAGGTAAGCTTTTGAATACTTCATAAGATCGACCTTCTCACTGGAAGTGGCTCGGAGACGTAGCCCAATAAGGGTGAAATCCATTATCATATGATGTCTACATTTTTCTAGTTTGCATACTTGTTTATTTTCTTATGTGGTTTATTTAACCATTTAAAAATTGTCTTTTATAAGCCTTTTTATGATATTTAACATGCAAATTTCACATGCAATTTATATGGTTAAAAATATCCTAAAGTTTTTAGATCAAGTTTGGTATCAGAGCAACTTAACCATTGCATTGTGAGTTTGTGAATGTTAACAAGATCAAAGCTTGAACGTGGTGAAGGATAGCTTGAATAATTTGATCCAAATATTAATTCAAGAAGAAGAAGAATGGCTTCACCAAAAGGAGAAGATGGGACTTCTTCAATCCCATCTGAAGGATACTTCCTTAAAGATTTCATGAGGATGAAAACTATGGTGGAAGATATTTATCAAGATCAGAAGAAGGGTGAACAAGGTGGTTAATCTCATGCTAAAGGTAAATACAAAGGAGGTGATGAGGAACCTCCTAAAAATCCTCCATCTTCACCATCATTTATTGATGGTTCTTTACATTCCTCACCTGAAAAACAAAAAAGTTAATTTTAATGTGCCTCAATTAAAGCTTGATATTAAGTTTGACTTACCTATTTATAATGGAGAACTTAATGCCGAGAAACTGGATAATTGGATCCGTCAAATAGAAGTTTATTTTAGAATTCAAAAGTTCACTGAAGATAGCATAACAATTCAGGTGTCTTCTCTCCAACTTGGAGGGACCGCTCTCATATGGTGGGAGAGCAGAACTAAAAAGGATCTTGCCTCAAAAGGAAACATCATCTCCTCTTGGCATGAGTTCACTTCAACATTAAACAAGCAATTCTATCCATTGGGCTATATGCAACAAGCCATGATGGATTGGCAGAATTTGAGGCAAGGTAAGGGACAAAGTGTGCAGGAGTACACACAAGAATTCAGAAAAAAGGGTTTTAATACTTGGTATACCTCTCTACACGCAATAAATTCTTCTCAAGTTCATAGGTGGATTACATAGTTATTTATGTCATATGATACTTATGTTTAATACAGCTAACCTTGATGAGGTATGTGTTCAAGCGACTCATATGGAATCCAAAGGGAAGAATACAAATGAAAACCTTTCAAACCTGATGGAAAAAAATTCAAAGGTCAGCATACAACTACAATGAAGAAAGAAGGAGATAAACCTACATGCTCACATTGCCAGAAAAAGGGTCATGATGCATCCAAATGTTGGAGGCTTCATCCGGAGCCCAAGCTTGAGAAATTTCAGAATAAGGAGGACAAGAATACCACTGCTACAACCATCCAACATGATTTGGGATATGACTCAAGGGATGAGACTAAGATTGTTTCTACGGGCATTCAAGGTAAAAATCCTTCTATTTTTATTTCAAAGCATGAACCTGTTGTTGAAGAAAGAAAGAGAAGTGAGTTATTTCATATAAGAGTAATCTCTAAGCATACAAAAATAGATACTCTTTTTGATAGTGGATCACAATCCAATCTCATTTCAGAAGAGATAGTTAAAAAAAATCATCTGGAAACTAAGTTACACCCTAAACCTTATCCTCTTGGATGGGTATGTGATAATGCACAACTGCAAGTTACAAAACAATGTAGACTTAGGTTTGTTATTAATTTTGGATTTGTTGATGAAGTAGATATGGATGTGGTTCTGTTGGATATATGTGGTATTGTGTTGGGTATTCCTTATCTTTATGATAGGAAGGATATCTTTTATAGGGAATATAACAGGTATCAGCTCACTAAAGATGGTATTGAATATGTTGTTCGTGCACATCGCATGAAAACTAATCTTTCGTTGGTTTCTACAAGTCAAATGAAGAGGACAGTAAATGCTAGTAAGAATTTTGTTCTTAGGATAGTTAAAGCAAAGGATGTTGGTCAAAATGAATCTTTTAAAGGATGTGATCCAAGACTTAAAAATGACTTGACTAAAGTTGTAAATGATTATGATGTCTTGTTTCGAGAACCTAAAGGATTACCTCCAAAAAGAGAAATCCAACATGAGATTCCCTTACAAAAGGATGCACCACTTCCTAATATTGGCATGTACAGGTCTTTAGTAATTGAAAATGCAAAGATAAAGAAGCAGGTTCAATAATTGCTTGAAAGAGGGGGCATTTGACCAAGTTCCTCTCCATTTGGTTCACCGATTTTTTTGGTTCCAAAGAAGGATGGAACATGGCGTATGTGTGCTGATTACATGTCACTAAACATAATCACAATCAAGAATAGGTATCCTCTTCCTCGAATTGATGATCTTTTAGATCAGCTAAAGAATGCAACTTAATTCACTAAGTTAGACTTACGAAGTGGCTATCATCAAATTCGAATCCATGATAATGATATATGGAACACTGCTTTCAAAACTAAACAGGGATTGTATGAATGGATGGTAATTCCTTTTGGGCTTTGTAATGCACCCAAAACATTTATGAGGTTGATGAATGATGTTTTTAGTCCCTTTATTGATGAAATTGTCATAGTATACTTAGATGATATTTTGATTTTCAATCGTACTCGGGAAGAACATGTCAAGCATGTGAAACAAGTTTTGGATATGTACTTGTAAGGGAAAAACTATACTTAAATATGTCCAAATGTGAGTTTGGGAAGACATCTTTGGTGTATCTAGGTTAAATTGTATGGGGTGGTGAACTTAGAATTGATCCCTCTAAAGTAGAGTTCATTGTGAATTGGCCCAAGCCAAAAAATGTAACCGAGATAAGGAGCTTCTTGGGAGTAGCCCTATATTGGAGGAAGTTAATTGCAAACTTATCCTTCATAGCTTCTCCATTACATGCTTTGACAGGTATGAACAAAGTCTTTCAGTGGGAAGGAAAATCACATAAAGCATTTGACACTCTGAAATAAAATATCAACATAGCTCCAGTACTTACATTGTCTGCGAAACCAGAGATTCTGGGTTCGATCCCCAGTGGAGTCGCCAAAATTGTAGCTAGGGTTTTACCCCTAGCTTGTGCAAATGAGCACCTACTAAGGAGAATGGACTCCTTAGTAGCAGTTCAGTAAATATAAATAATTAAGCTAAAACAGAAATTAAATTACTTCTAAAACAAGCATGAAACATAAACATCAAATTTAAAGAATGACTTTTTGTATTGATGTTACCTTCAATGTAAAGGTTTGATGAAGCCCTTTGCAGTGTCCAAGAGGATGCTCCAAGCTTCAATATGCTCCTTCTCCTTCTCCAATGGTGTGGATGGGCCAAAGGTGGCTCTCAAGGTGAAAATAGTTCAATGGTGAACTAGGGTTTCGAGAGAGATTTTGGCAGAGTAAGGGTGCTTGTGATTGTGGATATGGAATAAGGGATCTCCATCACCTATTTATAGTTTTTTGGTGGTGGAGTGCTGACCCATGGTTTTGGGAAACACATGGTTTTGTGCAGCTGTATAAGGTTTTTTCCTCATTTTCCTCATTATTTTATATTTTTTATTCCCTTTTTAGGGGATTTTTGCTATTTTTGGAGGAAAAGGGGGTTTTTTAGCCTTTTTTAGGCTATTTTGATGGTTTTGTGACCTTTTGGAGGTATTTTAGGCCTTTTGGAGGCTTTTTAATGGGATTTTAAGGGAAATATGGTAGGAAAATGGACAAATGAGCCATATAATGTGGTAGATGAGGTAGTGAACACTTTTTGGGTGTTAACAATAGAGACTGATGCTAGTGGTCATGCCATGGGGGCGGTCTTAATGCAACTTAAAAAAACAATATGTTATCATTCTAAAACATTCTCTAAAGCAATAATTAACTATCCTACGTACGATAAATAATTGTATGCATTAGTACAAAGTGTGAAGAACTGGAAACATTACCTAATGGGTAAGGAAACAATTATACATATTGATCATAAACCACTACAATATCTTCAATCTCAAACTAAGCTACAGCAATCAAGACATTTCAGGTGGATGGATTTTCTACAACAATTTCAATTGATCATTAAGTATAAGAAAGGTATCCAAAACAAAGCTGTAGATATGTTATCAAGACCTCCAACAAATGCTTCTATTGTTATTCAACAAATTCCTTTAGTACATTCAAGTTACGTTGAACAATATACTAAGGATGAATACTGTAAGGAAGTATATGAATCACTAATACATGGCTCTCAAAATGAAGATTTGAACTATCATATTCATGATAAGTTGTTGTATCATCTTGGAAAAATATGTATTCCACAAAGTGAAAGAGTACATGTGATAAGAGAAGCTCACACTTCTCTCATTTCAAGGCACTTTGGTGTAGGAAAAACTGTAGCACAATTACAAAAGTTTTTTTATTGGCCTTGGATGAATGATACTATCTCCAAATATGTAAAAGGATGTGTTATGTGTGCAACAAGTAAGCCAAGTAACAGAAAGTTAGTCTTATACACTCCACTCCCTATTCCTTCCCGTCCATGGGAAAGTGTTTCAATAGACTTTTTAGGAGGGTTACCAATATCTAGAAAGGGACATGATTACTTATATGTTGTTGTGGGTAGGTTTAGTAAAATGTGCAGTCTAATTCCTTGTGAAAAGCATATCACAGCTGAGTTGACTACTCATTTGTTCTTCCGACATGTATGGGTCCATTTTGGACTACCTATGTCTATTATATCCGATCGAGATTCCAGCTTCCTTGGGAAATTTTGGTCATATCTATGGGAACTTATGGACACAAAGCTAAAGAAGAGCACAACATTTCATCCAAACCGACAGAAAAACTGAAGTGGTCAACCGGACAATAGTACATCTTCTCCGAGGATATTGTTGCAAGCATCCCAATCTTTGGGATGAGCAATTACATTGTGTTCAACATGCCTACAACAGAGCTATGCGCTATTCAACACAAAGGTCTCCATTCGAGACATGTTTTGGATATTTTCCAAAGTATCCCTTAGACTTTGTTTATGTGAAAGATTCAGTGGGATATGGCAAAGTTGATGCGGATAAAGCTTTGAATTTGAGTGAGCAGATCCAGTCAATACATCAAGCAGTACAAGATTAGTTGGAATCAAGTCAAGCCAAGTATAAAGAAATACATGACAAGCATCGAGTGGATCATCATTTTCAAATCAGTGATTGAGTATGGCTTCATATCAGCAAAGACCGACTCCAAGGTGAAGGTAGAAAGTTGAAACCAATAAGGTATGGACCTTTTACAATTTTGGATAAAGTTGGTAATAATGATTTTCGGTTAGATTTGCCTCCTTATATGAAAATATATTCCGTTGTTAATGTGGAAAACTTAAATTTGTATGAGCCTCCTATGATTATGGACCAATATGTACAGGTTCAAGTACCTTTTGTTGATGAGTTTGCTCCTAAATATATCAATGAACTTCAAGATGATATTATACTTGATAAGAAGGTCAGATCTTCACAAAGAGGTGACATGGAATATATTCGTGTGGGGATTAAAGGAATTCATAAAAGAAAATCACGGTGGCTAGAGACCGGAAGAGTGAGGGATTTGTACCCTCACCTATTTTCTGAATGATTCCATGCTTTTGGTGGCCCAAAAGCTTCCTAGTGGGAAGGTTTGATCTAGGAGGATATCCAAGATTGATCAAAATGAAAGTATTCAAAAGGTGAAAAGAAGATTACAAATGCATAGAGATTGTCAAGATATTTTTGACAACGTTCATTTCACATGACACGACCTCTGGAGGTGAAAGTTATTGGGTTTTGAAAATGCAACAAAAAGGTAAAAATGATGCAGAAAAAGGAAAAAAAGGGGCCACGTGGCATGCACAGTCAACATAGGTGCCACGCGGTAGCACCACAGGGTGCCACGTGGTCAAATAATGATGACATGGAATTTGAAGTGGGCTAATCAAGGTCTTCCATGTGACATCCCTGTTGGCAGTTGGTTGAACGACTTTGCAAAAATTATGGATTCGGAGAGGATCGAATCCCCGACCTCCACTGCGGCAAAGCCTCCACAATATCTGTTGTCCAGGATTCCCAATGGTGGTTCTTAAACATATAGGTCGTAACTTGTATTTAAAATTTATGGTTTGTTTGGTCGGAAAAAGGGGCGGGGTCGAGGGCTTAGCCCTCGAACCCATGGCCAACACCGAGGGAAACCTATGTGTAATTTGAACCATGTAATATTTCAACGAAACCGACGGAATCAACAACCCTTAACACCAACAAATATTCCAATGTACATGCCAACACAACAATGAAGTGCCACCACATCGAAATTGCATGCCAACATATCAAGCCAACCAACAAACATTGCATACCATATCATGTTAAAAGGGGAGAGGCCCGTAGGTTTGATCCCGGGACCTATGCCCCCAACAAAAACATACTACCAATGGGCCACAGCCCATTCATTGGATGAGATATGGCGGGATATGCTTAAGAATTTGATGCGGAGTTTGGGGCCAAAAAGGGGTGCATGGCCTCTACTTTCGGCGCCCAAAACCACCATATAAACCCTGTTTTGAGCCACAAAACAAAGGAGCAAGTGCCAGTTTTCTGCACAATTACCGAGGTGGGTACATGGAACGATTACCAAGAAATACATAGATTCTGAGGTGGAATTCGTATGATTTCGTACATAGAAGGCAAGGTGTTTCTCAATTTGCGTGCCAGAGGAGGCCTCTGCCAAACCAGGTCGAGTTTGAACTCATTCTTCTCACAATTTCGAGAGGAACGTAGTAGTGCAGTATGTTTCTGGGTTTGACTGACAGAACTCAGAAGTGTTTCCAAAAATCATGTATGTAAGATTTTGAAGACTTAATAAGATCAACCTTCTCATTGGAAGTGGCCCAAAGATGTATCCCAAGAAGGGTCAACTCCGTTATCATTTGTTGTCTACATTTTTCTAGTTTGCATACTTATTTATTAGCTTATGTGGTTTATTTAAGCATTTAAAAATTGTCTTTTATAAGCCTTTTTATGAGATTTAACATGCAAATTTCACATGCAATTTATATGGTTAAAAATATCTTGATGTTTTCAGATCAATTTGCTCCTTTGTATCCTTCATTATTTCGGGTACAATAATGACTATGTCCATTGGATTATCCCAACTGATAGGTGCATTGCGCTTTCTTCCATACATAGCCTCGAAATGGCTCATTTTCAGAGAGGCATGATATCCATTATTATAAGCAAACTCTACCAAGTGTAAATAACCTTCCCACCTAGATGGTTGATCCATCACATACATTCTTAACATGTCTTCAATCACTTGATTAATTCTTTCCGTCTTTCCATCTATCTTTGGGTGGTATGTTGTACTCATGTTCATTCTTGTGCCAAATCCTTCAAACAATCCTTTCCAAAAGTTAGAAGTAAATTTTGAATCTCTGTCTGATACTATAGCTTTCGGGATTCCATGCAATCTGACTACTTCTTTCATGTAAATCTCTGCAATATTAATTTCCTTGTGAGTTGTCTTTACTGGAATAAAGTGTGCTGCATTAGTTAACTTATCTACCACAACCATGATAGCATCATTTTGTAATCTTGTATTAGGAAACTTTGTGATGAAATCCATTTTCACTACATCCCATTTCCATTCAGGTATTGGTAAAGGTTGTAAGAATCCCGTTGGATTTTGCTGCTCAACTTTAACCTTTTGGAATTCCATGCATCTAGCTATATACTTTGCAACATCATTCTTTATCTCTAGACAATAGTGTTGTTTTCTTACTGTTTCTACTGTCTTCTGATAACCCGAATGTCTGGCATACAAAAAATCATGCATTTATTTCATAACCATCTTTCTTATATCTCCAGAATTAGGCACATAAATTCTATATTTATGCATGATGATTCCATTTTATTCCAACTTATACTTATAAAAATTTTGTGGTATTTTATGTCGTTGCAATCCTTCTTTTACTTGCTAATAATGTTCATCTGTAACATTGGATTCAATGATCTTGTCCTTTAAATATGATGTACTAGCACTAATAGATGCTACATGCATCACATGTATCGTCCTGATAAGTGCATCAACTACCTTATTCTCCTTACATTTGATGTGTTTGATGTCAAAGTCATATTCACATAACAGTTCCATCCATCTTCTCTATCTTACATTCAAATTAGGTTGCAAGAATAAGTATTTCAACCCATCATGATCAGTTCTTAACTAAAACTTCTTACCCATCTGGTAATGACTCCACATTTTCAAGGCATGGATGATAGCTGCAAGATATAAGTCATGAGTGGCATAGTTCTTCTCATGTTCTTTCAACTTTCTGGATTCATAACTGATCATGTGTCCTTCATGCATCAAAACTCCACCAATGCATTGCTTACATGCATCTGTGCACACAACAAAGTTTCCTTTGGGATCCACAATCTTCAAAACAGGTGCAATGGTAAGCATTTCTTTAAGTATTTTAAAACTATCTTCACACTTAGGAGTCCATTCAAACTTCACACCCTTACTCTGCAAATGATGTGTTAAAATGAGTTAACTTTGAAAATACTTCAATGAGCCTTTGGTAGTATCCATCTAATCCCATAAAATATCTTACCTTTGATACATTCTTTGATGTTGGTCATTCCATAATAGCTCATATCTTATCAAGGTATACTGAAACACCTTCTTCGGATATGATATGTCCTAAGTACTGGATTCTACCTTGATAAAAAGAACACTTACTTAGCTTGGCACACAACTGTTGTTCTCTAAGAACTTTCATTACTAATTTTATATGATCTTCATGATCTTCTTCTGTCTTGGAATAGATAAGGATGTCATCCAAGAATAAAATTACGAACTTATCTAAGTACTTTCTGAAGACTCCATTCATCAAACACATGAATACTTCTGGTGCATTTTTCAATCCAAAAGGTACCACTGTAAACTCATAATGTTCATACCTTGTTTTGAATGTTGTCTTACTGATACCCTCATTCTTAATTCTAATTTGGTGGTATCCTGATCTCAAAACTATCTTCAAAAATACTTTGGTTCCTCTCAATTGATCAAACAAGTCATCAATCCTTGGCAAGGGGTCCTTGTTTTTAATCGTTACTTTGTTCAATTGTTTGTAATCTATGTAGATTCTTAGAGTCCCATCCTTCTTCTTCACAAATAACACAGAAGCTCCCCAAGGTGAAACATTGGGTCTTATGTAACCTTTATTGAGTAGTTATTCTAACTGCATATGTAATTCCATCAACTATGGAGTGGTCATTCTATAAGGTTCTTTAGATGAAGGTATTGTTCCTGGTACCAACTCAATAGAGAAAAATGTCCCTCTTAGGAGGAATTCCTGGCGATTCTTGAAATATATCTGCAAAATCTTGTAGTACTAGATACTCTTGCAACTCTAGCTCTTTTCCTTTTTTGGCTCCTCCACATGAATTGCATATAACTAGCATCACTTCTTGAAACACTTCTTCAGTTGTAGAGATATGACCTGTCTCAAGGATATGGGTCTAGGTATACCTTTGATTGTCACTCGATTTCCTTCTTCATTCAAACAAGTATAAGTTTTATTATGACAATCAAGTATGGCATGGTGTGCATCCATCCAATCCATGCCAATCAATACATCATATGACCCCAAGGGTATGATGTTTAAGTCTGCAAAGGTTTTCAATCCATTCATTTCTAAAGGACACATTTTTACAATTTCTATGATTTTCCGCTTGACTCCAATAACTAACTGTACTAGACTTGTTGTCTCAAGTTTACTTTTCTTCAAATAACATTTCGCAACTATATTAGGTACAATTTAACTATTACTAGATCCATAATCAATCAAAATAGTTATGGTTTTATTAGCAATATTACCTGCTACCTCAATCATCCAGGACTGGTGGTCCACTTGCCTCCCATCTAAGGATGCATAGATCCTTTGAACAATTCCACCAACATCACCAACAGTTGAAGCTTCTTGAATGTTGCGAATGATATTTATCTTATGTAGGTACTAACTGGAAAAGTTGTTTTCCTTTCATATCCAACATTCAACAGGTGGTATTTTCTTTGAATGCTCTTCCCTTGCCCGTCCTCGCTGATAATAATTATTGTTTCTAAATGTTGAAGGTTGGAATCCTTTCTTCCACTACTCTTGCTTGTTCTTCTTCATGTCCTTCTAACTATTCTGATATGGGGACTTTATCTTATTTTGTTCATATAGGTGTTTTTCCTTCCAGATGGCTTCCTTAAGATTCTTTGGTCTATCATACTAGATTTTATCCCTATAAGATTCTGGTAGACCACTTAGGAACCTTTGAATCTTCACCTTCTCATATTTGATGAAGTCTGCATACTTCAAAAGTTATATAAAAAATTTCTCATAAGCCTCCATAGTCATTTTTAATACCAAAAAATCTCTCGCTACGCTCCTCCCCTAGCCTCACTACCATATTCTTTATTTTCCTACAAAGAGCCTTTTTCCAACTCACAAAGTCTAAAGTAAAAAACCCATACTTGGCTCATAAATATTATTTCCCATCAAAAGGGGAAATGTGGCCTGATTCCCTCCTAATAAAAGAGAAATTATCAAAATTTTCCCAAACAAAGAAAAAGGAAAATGTGGAAATATTAAAAAAAAACGAAAGGAGAGAAAACCTTAATGAGCCACCTAAAACCATCAGTAAAAACCACGAGGCATCAAAATACCATGAATGGGAAAAACTAAGGAAAAATGATTATAAAAGCGGTGAAGGCTCTCATTTGATTCATTCCACTCTTACCCCTGCCGTCACTTTATCATATTCTTACGAGAGATTACCAAATCCCTCATTTGACTTCCTTCTTCTCTTCTACTTAAATCTTGGCCACCCCTTTGTGTCTTTTGTGTGTGTGTGGAGAACCTGTGAAGGAGCTTGGAGACCAAGTACTCGCCAGCTTCTACCAGCTACAGGGGTCCTGCTCGCATTTAGAGGTAAATTCCAAATCAATGTAACTCCATTTTCATAAAAAAGAAAAGAAATGCTTTCATGTATTGTGTGAATACCTAAAATATGGATGGGTTACACGTGCATTTGTTTGTATTGAATTTATCTAAGGTAAATAGTTAGTTTCTACAGTTTACTAGCTATTACCGTGCATGTTACCTAGGATTATTTTGATTCATGTTTTTTATTTCTATAATTTGATATAGATCTGATTAGCTTTTTCCCCGGTTTACCACAATACATCACACAACAGAACTACAAGAGATGCCCTCTTGTGTGCTCTCTACCTTGATTTTCTTAAGTCGATAGAACCCCTATTTTCGCCTATTGGAGTGTGAAAGCACTAACAAGAGAACTGGTGACCATACTAGGTCGATCCCTACAGATCCTTGGTTGTTTTTTCTTTTCGTGTCATATCCCAAATTTGGAATTGGGTCACAATGGACTAATCACATTAGCCATATTCATTAGAGTTTGTAAAATTGATGTTAAGGGTCAAATTATTGCCAAGGAGGAAAATTACTAGTTTCCTAGGTTTGGGGTGGAAGCTTTGGGATTTGGAATAAGGGGGATAATAAATGATGTTTAGACATTAGAAGGGTTCAAGTATTTAATAAATAGAGTGAATAAAGAAATTCAAGAGAAATCCTAGATGACAAATGGTTTTGGAGACATATGGAGGATGTGGGACCCACACTAGCTTGATTTTTCATAATACATGGTATCTCTCTTTTGCAAATTAGAATTAATGGGAATGTGAACACTCTTGGGTGAGTTGGTAAGTCATAACACATTTCATTGATCATCTTAGGTCGAATTGGGAAGGATTGGTAACCTCCATGGAAGATAAAGAGTCAAAGTGGAAGTTTGTGGACACTTGGGCTAGATTCCCTAGCCCCTATGACACCAATGATGGAGCATCTATGACAACTATGACAAATTGCAGACCTGACCTCTGACATCTGACCACTATGACATGTCAGCCCCTAAAATAGGCTCAAAGAAGACGAATTTGGGAGTTGGAGAATCCAAAGAGACTCAAAATCGAATTTGGGAGAAGATGGAAGGTTGGAACTAGGAGACAAGTGGCAAATGTGGAATATTTCCTAAATGGAAATCTATTGAATCTATTGAGAGGATTTCGACCCTTAGAAGGATAATGTTGGTTATAAAATGTATAAATGAAGTATGAGAATGGCTTTTGATCATTTGTAGAATTTGCAATTGCATTTGTGAAGAGGGAGAGCTAGTGGATGACTAGTTTCTTGCCTTAGCCAATTTCGAGGGTGAAAGATTCCCATCCAAGTTGGTAATTGGAAAGGCCATTCAGACCTTTCATTTGGATATTTAATGGAGTCTTTATTTGCAGGTGTAAGCTATAGGGAAGCTCATGGTTTCTTCTATTGCAGCTCACTCCTTCAACCATTTCCAGTTTTGATGGCATATTCTTGATCCTTGAGGGAGGACATTTTTGGTGAGCTATTGTACTCTTTGGGGAAGCTTTTAATCCCCCATTTCTTTTGTAATATGAATTAAATACTTATTTATTCATCTCCAAAAAGTTTCAGGTCGAAATTCCCAGTAGAAATGTATAAATCTCATTTTTAATGGAAGAACAATGCCATTTCCCCACTACCTTGTTGTGAGCCAATGTATTGATGATGATTTCGAATGAATGGATGATTCTATAATATATTTGTGATCAATATACTGCCATGGATGTCTTATACAAGTTTCATGTACTTTACTTGAGCATTTGAAGCATTTTTACTCAGTTTAGTTGTATTGGGAGGTGAAATAGTGCCATTTCCCCAAGGGTCGAATTGGGGATTTTTGCAGTTGAATGGGAGAGGGTGAGAACAGTTGTAATAATCCATTAATGGTGCATATGAGACTTTAATAAAACAATTAACACATTACATACCTCTTTTCATAAATTTGAGTGGGTTTGGAGGCATTTGGGAAGCCATTTTCAGTACTTACCCCAGGGGGATTTGAACCCCAAATTACTAGTAAAATTGCATAATTGGTCCAGAATCTTAAGAGAGTTTGCAGAGGTATTTTGGTGGACATATTTCATCCATAAAAATAATATTCAAGTTCTAATATCATTCATACACCTTCCTTGAAGATTTGAAGGCATTTGGAGTCAATTTGAGACCTAGAGACCAATACTAGTCAAAGGAAAATCACTAGTAAAGTTACCTACATTGATCAGAATTGAAAGAGGATTTGCAGAAGTATTTTAAAGGTCCAAAGGCATCCCTGAAACACATATTTATGTTATAATATCATTCATACACCTTCTCAGAATATTTGGGATCATTTGGGGCAAATTTGGGACCTAGAGATCAAAACTAGTCAAAGGTCGAACTAGGGGAAAAAAGTGGAAAATTGCAATTTTAATAAAATTCCTAATAAGGGACATTACATTTTGATTGACTATGTTTCATTTTACAGTTTTTTTGTTTATTTGATCATTTAAGTCTGAGTGCTTTGTACCCCTGTTATCCCCCTAGCTGACTTCTGGCCTATAGAACCGGCCTTACCCATCCCTCAAACCCCCTGCCCACCCCTTTCCTGAGCTGGTTTTTAAATTTTTCATCTCCCAGTTCTGGAGTGGCCCTTTGAATTGATTAAGTGCACCCTAGAGCACCTCTTTTTCCTAGTTAGGTGCACCCCATAGCGCCCTTTTCTCCCTGAAAGGTGCGCCCCATACCTCTTACTCTTGTTTTTTGTTCTGCTTCTGATTTTACATAGTGTGTGCCCCAGAACACTTATGTTCCTCAAACAAAAGTGCTATGAGACTGACTTACAACTCTCCAAAACCGCAGTTCAACCCCCTTGCCACCACATATTGACCTGTTCATTTCTAGATTTGATCGTCTGGAATACCCTTTTATTGTTTAGATATAGTCTACTTGTTGTTATAGCATCTGGCAGAAGGTAGAAGTTTTAATACTTGCCACACATAGTATATTTATTTGCATATCTAATTGATTTACAGTTCATCTTTTTGTTTCAATAAAGAGGTTAATTTCAATTGCTCATTTAGCATAGTTATTCACACCACTTGGGTACACACTCACTCCCTAACAACCAAGTGAGACTAAAAAAAAATTAACCCCACTTAACATACATTTAACCCTACTCGGGGACCAAAAAAAAACTTGTTAGCTAGGTAGGGCATCGACGGTAGGTATCCAAATAACCCCCATTTCGCCATTTACATCTAAAACTTATTTGTTGTCTTTTAGAGAAACAAAAATCCCCCAGTATTTGTTGGAACGATTAAATACAATTTGTCGGAAAGGACTCTCCCTCAGGAGGGAAAGTCATGAGACTGGTTCTGGAAGGCTAGGTGGAATGTCGCTCTCCACTTAGTTCTGAAGGAAACTTGTTCGTAGTTCTCGCTGCATTACCAGACCTCCTGTCATGTCCCAAATTTGGAATTGGGTCACAATGGCCTAATCACATTAGCCATATTCATTAGAGTTTGTAAAATTGATGTTAAGGGTCAAATAATTGCCAAGGAGGAAAATTACTAGTTTCCTAGGTTTGGGGTGGAAGCTTTGGGATTTGGAATAAGGGGGATAATAAATGATGTTTAGACATTAGAAGGGTTCAATTATTTAATAAATAGAGTGAATAAAGAAATTCAAGAGAAATCCTAGGTGACAAATGGTTTTGGAGACATATGGAGGATGTGGGACCCACACTAGCTTGATTTTTCATAATACATGGTATCTCTCTTTTGCAAATTCGAATTAATGGGAATGTGAGCACTCTTGGGTGAGTTGGTAAGTCATAACACATGTCATTGATCATCTTAGGTCGAATTGGGAAGGATTGGTAACCTCCATGGAAGATAAAGAGTCAAAGTGGAAGTTTGTGGACACTTGGGCTAGATTCCCTAGCCCCTATGACACCAATGATGGAGCATCTATGACAACTATGACAAATTGAAGACCTGACCTCTGACATCTGACCACTATGACATGTCATCCCCAAAAATAGGCTCAAGGAAGGCGAATTTGGGAGTTGGAGAAGCCAAAGAGACTCAAAATCGAATTTGGGAGAAGATGGAAGGTTGGAACTAGGAGACAAGTGGCAAATGTGGAATATTTCCTAAATGGAAATCTATTGAATCTATTGAGAGGATTTCGACCCTTATAAGGCTAATGTTGGTTATAAAATGTAGAAATGAAGTATGAGGATAGATTTTGATCATTTGTATAATTTGCAATTGCATTTGTGTAGAGGGAGAGCTAGTGGATGACTAGTTTCTTGCCTTAGCCAATTTCGAGGGTGAAAGATTCCCATCCAAGTTGGTAATTGAAAAGGCCATTCAGACCTTTCATTTGGAGATTTAATGGAGTCTTTATTTGCAGGTGTAAGCTACAGGGCAGCTCATGGTTTCTTCTATTGCAGCTCACTCCTTCAACCATTTCTAGTTTTGATGGCATATTCTTGATCCTTGAGGGAGGGCGTTTTTGGTGAGCTATTGTACTCTTTGGAGAATATTTTAATGCCCCATTTATTTTGTAATATGAATTAAATACTCTTTTCTTCATCTCCAAAAATTTTCAGGTCGAAATTCCTGGGAGAAATGTATAAATCTCATTTTTAATGGAAGAACAATGCCATTTCCCCTCTATCTTGTTGTGAGCCAATGTATTGATGATGATTTCGAATGAATGGATGATTCTCTGATATATTTGTGATAAATATACTGCCATGGATTTCTTCTACAAGTTTCATGTACTGTACTTGAGCATTTGAAACATTTTTACTCAGTTTAGTTGTATTGGGAGGTGAAATAGTGCCATTTCCCCAAGGGTCGAATTGGGGATTTTTGCAGTTGAATGGGAGAGGGTGAGAACAGTTGTAATAATCCATTAATGCTGCATATAAGACTTTAATCAAATAATTAACACATTACATACCTCTTTTCATAAATTTGAGTGGGTTTGGAGGCATTTGGGAAGCCATTTTCAGTACTTACCCCAAGGGGATTTGAACCCCAAATTACTAGTAAAATTGCATAATTGGTTCAGAATATTAAGAGAGTTTTTAGAGATATTTTGGTGGACATATTTCATCCATAAACATCATATTCAAGTTATAATATCATTCATACACCCTCCTTGAATATTTGAAGGCATTTGGAGTCAATTTGAGACCTAGAGACCAATACTAGTCAAAGGAAAATCACTAGTAAAGTTACCTACATTGATCAGAATTGAAAGAGGATTTTCAGAAGTATTTTAAAGGTCCAAAGGAATCCCTGAAACACATATTTATGTTCTAATATCATTCATATACCTTCTCAGAATATTTGGGATCATTTGGGGCAAATTTGGGACCTAGAGATCAAAACTAGTCAAAGGTCTAACTAGGGAAAAAAGTGAAAAATTGCCATTTTAATAAAATTCCTAACAAGGGACATTACACCTCCATACCATGTATGAAACGATGCAAGGACTGAAATGATGAATTTACCTTTCTGGACGTGCCCTGAACGGGGTTGCCTAGTTTCCATTCTTCTAGGGTTCTTGTACCCGGATCCCCTTGGTAGGGGGGTATCCCTTAGCCACTTTGGTTTTCCAGGCTGTATTGTCTGATAGTGGAGTTCATCACCCTGAAGAGGATACAGTGTACGAGGGCTTCAATATCTTTAGTTAGGTGTTTGCATGCTCTCATACCTCATAGGTTAGTGATTCTTTTTTTATTTTTAGGTAGTGTTGCATGTTGGCATTCTGCTCGTTCTTTACTACTCTCCTACTGTGACACACATTCATAGTAGAGTTTTAGAGTTTGTTGTTGACCTGAGTGCCACTTTGTTGAGAGCTCTTCGTCTGCACACACGACTAAAATTGGATTTTTGAGCATTTACATAACCCCCCCTACACTCATGCCATTCCATCATCATTGCGCCGCCAAGGTACTCTTGCAGGATTCGGGGGCAGTCACCACAATTCAATTTTTTAAACCATTTTCGTCACACCCCTAGCTGACATCGTTCACTCTCACTGATATCTTTTTCTGAGAAAGTTTCTATTGAGACTGATCCTTATCACTCAGATATCTCACCCACAGATATCCCTATGGCTAGTCACATCCCTCCAACCAGTAGTGGAATCCCCGACTCCTTCACCAATGACACATTTGAAGGAGGTTCATCAGGAGGTCCTACCCCTCTTATAGAGATAATTCCTACTAGCCACACTACAATGGGAAACCTGAATGTTAGGGAACCTATCACTGACAACATTCTTTTAGGGAACACCACCACTACTGCTCCTCCCATGGGGAACATACCTTCTAGCCATACTGCAATAGGGAACCCACCATATGGAAACCATCCACCTGGGAACCCCCCTTCCAAGAACTCGATACTTGGGAACCCACCAACTGGAAACCCACCCACAGGGAATTCAACCACTGGACACGTTGTAATGGGGAACCTATACACAAGTTATTTTTCAATGGGAAACCCTTCCTCCAGCAACCCCCATGTAGGGAATTTTCCTATCGTAAACCCTCCTTTAGGGAACCCCCCTTGAATTTACCACCACACAAAACCCCTATAGATGCGATTCTACCTTTCATGGCTAGTCTTAATATTCCCAATTTGGCATGGTTGACAAACGATCCCATTAGACACAATCCTACATGGCCCCTGATGCCCACAAAAATCCATTCTGATATCCATAAATTCGAGGGGAAGGTCGGAGAGGATCCCCAAAACCTCATAATGTCCTTCCACCTGTGGTGTTCTTCGAACTCCATAGTTTATGACTCAGTTAGACAATGCCTCCTCCATAGGACTTTCATTGGTGTTGCGGCCAAGTGGTACATCGACCAACCTCATGGAACCCACTCCACTTTCTCACCGCTAGTCTCCACATTTTTATAGTTTTTTCAGCTTCCTGTGAGATATGATGTCGGCATATAAATCCTTTTGTTATGTAAATAGAATACCGCTACCCATATCACGGATCACATCCATGAATGGCATAGGTAGCATAATTTATGCAAAATAAAACTAGATGATAGGATCTTCCTTGACTGGTTTTTAAAATCTTTGATCCCCGCCATTGCTAAGGATGTTTCCTCTGAATGCCCATAAATTGAAGAAGAAGGTATCCTTAAATCTCAATAGTTCAACTTGATTTACTCCCATTCAAGTTACCTCTACACCATTTTGTTGGATGCCCCTCGCGTCGATTCTGCACGAAAAGACCCACCAAGGGCATCACACGCCCCATATGGTGTCATTGGCACTATTATATGTTGTTCAACCTTACAAAAATATCCCCACCATGGAAAATACCACATAACATAACCCCTCTAGTATCACACCAAATTTGATGGGGTCCTTCCCCATCCCAGGTTATGGCCCCGACCCCTCTCGGGAAACCTTGCATTCTGGCACAACACCCTCTTATCTGCCTTCATCCCTAAACCCTCAGGGCCACGAACCAACTTTTCCACCAACCACCTATGGGAACCCTCCTCAAGGATACACACCACATCCCACAACTATCCCTTACTATCCTTGTCCAAACCTCCCACTAGTCACCACTGCACTAGCACCCCTTTAGGCTCCACCCACACCACAACTACAGGTGTATGCTCAGCAAAACCATCCACAAAATAAACCTTCCCCCAACAACTAGCAAGGCCAACAAAACATAATATGCAGGAAATTCACAGAAACAATCAACTCCAGGGAGGAGGTGTACCACCTCCTAACCCCCCATCTAATAATGGCACCAATCTTGTGAATCAAGACCCTAATCAACCTCCATGACAGGGTAAGAACCCGCAACTACAAACCAATCACCATTGTTCCTTTTTCAATTTTTACAACCACTACACTCACCATTGTCCCCACTTAGCTAGAGCCCTTCAACTTTGGGGTGAGGCTAATCGTCGTGATACTATTGTCGCCCCTTAGGCACAACCTCAACCACCCAACTGGACCAACCTCCTATGGTGTTACAAAACCCCTTACCTATGCAAGGGTTCGTCACTACTCAACCCATGGCATTACAAAACCCCTTACCCATGCAAGGGGTCCTCACTACACAACCACCTTCTACCTACGTTGTATCCTCAAGTCAGGTCTCTGAGTGTGAATTTCACCACCTCCTAATGATGTCATCATCCGAAATCAACCTCTAGACTCGTCATACCCAATATGGTTTGACTACATAAACCATACCAGCAAATAAGGCCACCATTTCAACCCCCATTGACCAGTCGTTACGCCTTCCACCACCACCAAACAAAGGAGGCCCTAAATCCCCCAATTTTCCTATGCGTCGCATCACTAATAATCCCAATGCTCGCGCTGCCCTCAATTATAATATCGTAGATGACCTAGCACAATCCCCTGATGCCATGTCATCCTTGGAAGTTCTAAAGAAGTGCCTAGGGCAATGAAAATCATTGTTATCCGCGTTAGGTGCGATCGACCCTTCTAACTGTTAGTTTTTCATCATTTAATTCAATATGATCTAGGATCTTAACTGAGAGAACAACATGTACAACATATCAAACACACGATACAAGAGACACAAAGCATTTCACCGAGGAAAACCAAGAAGGTGAAAAACCCCGCAACTTCCTTAGAGATAAAATAAGCACCAATACAAAGATCACTAAGATGAAACCCCAAAACAAGAGATAGTCTCCGAGAAAATTCTCCTCCTCCACTTGTGCGCACTCCTCCTCTCTCTCACTATTGTGAAGTGAGTGAGTGTGTGAATGAATAAATAGAGAGGTGATCCTCTCTATTTATACTTTACCTTTACTTGCCTTTTACTCTAACTGGGCCAACCTCCCTTAGGAGAGTCTAATAACCCATTACCACTTGTCACTGGACCGACCCCACTAGGGTGGTCTAATAACCCTTTAACTCATACAGGGCCGACCCCACCAAGGTGTTCTCATAACCCATCAAGTATAAGTTACGACACTTACAATATAACTTGTGACACTTGCAAATACAAATGACGACACTTCCAATCGGAGGAATAATACATCTTCGTTTGGGATACAATAAAGTACAAATGTAATACATACAATATACAAGTGAATATCTTCTGAAGTTACAAATACATCAACACTCCCTCTTAACTAGGAAGGTATTCTCTTGACACAGGTCATCAATACATATAGGCACAAGTCTTTAATATTGGAGCTGGATCATCATTGTCACTGCTGTTGTACTCGTCATCTCAATCACTGGTGCTATCTCTCAATTCTTCTCATCATAGGAAGTTCTACAAAGCCAACCCTTTTTCATGTTGTATGTAGGCATAGCCTCCATGTAGGTCTTCATCATATCTGCGAGCAGCCTGACAGAGGTGGAATATCAAGACTGATTATGTGCATCTGCAAAACTTCAAAATAGCATCTTAGGATTGATTACGAGCTTACTGCTCCACATATAAGATCTCCCAAGACTAAATTACAAGCATACCTTACAAAACCTCGAAAGAGCATCCCAAGACTGATTACGAGCTTACTACTCAACCTATCGGATATCCCAGGAATAAATTGCATGTTGACCTCATAAAACCTCAAAAGAGCATCCTAGGACTGATTACGAGCTTACTGCTCAACCTATCGGGTCTCCTAGGAATAAATTACATGCTACCAGGAAAAACCTCGAAAGAGAATCCCAGGACTGATTACAAGCATACTGATCAACCTATCGGATCTCCCATGAATACATTATATGCCACTGCACAACCTGCCACATATCCACGGCCTTGAAGTATCATCCTGATACTCATGATCAACCTGATCATCCCCGCACAGAGCATCATGCTGATGGTCATGATCATACTGATCATCATCATATAGAACATCATCCGGAGCATCGTCCTGATGCTCATCACACAACACTTACATCCATAGCCATGGGAAGGATCCTCCTACCACCATGCTTGGAATGGATCCAGCATCTGTGTACCGTTACTTCCTCCTGGAAGTATCTTCAATCTGAAGAACACCAAGCCTCTCTCTGAAGTACTCGAACTTCACCCTGGCTAGTGGTTTGGTCAACACATTTGCTATCTGCTCGTCCGTCGCAACATATAGGAGCTTAACTGCTCCTCTCTGCACCATATCCCTGATATAGTGATACTTGATCTCGATATGCTTTGACTTGTCATGGAACACCAGGTTCTCAGACAACTTCACACAACTCTGTTTGTCACAAAAGATACAAGTAGCATCCAACTGGAGATCAAAAAAATCAGACAGTAGCTTCCTTATCCATACTGCCTCACAACTAGCCGAACAAGCTGCGACATACTCTGCTTCGGTTGTACTCATTCCTACGCAAGATTTCTTCCTGCTAAACCAAGAGATCACACCTGATCCCATACTGAAGCAACACCCCGAAGTGTTCTTCCTATCTGCAGCACTTCCTGCCCAATCTGGATCAACATAACCCTCCAGGTTAAAATTTTGATTCGCATCATACTTGAGCCCATAATCAACCATACCCTTCAGGTACCTCAGAATATGCTTTACATCTATCAATTGAACATGTCTAGGATCCATCGGGAACTAGCTCAAGGTGTTCACAGCAAAGCAAATATCTAGTCTCGTATTCGTCAGGTACATCAAGGACCCAATCATCTGACGATACATTGTGGTATTAACCGAATCTGATGAAGCATCACTCAATAGCTCCATGTTCGATGCCATAGGTGTGGCCATGGCCTTGAAGTCCATCATCCCGAACCGCTTCAGGATCTCTATTGCATACTTCCCTTTTCTAAGGAAGATTCCATCTGCACTCTGACACACCTCCATGCCTAGAAATTAATGCATCATACCCAAGTCCTTCATCTCGAACTCGGCAGCAAGATTCCTCTTCATATCAACAATCAACCCAATCTCATTTGTCACAAATAGGTCATCTACATATAGTAGGAGTATCATTGGATTGCCTTCCTTAACCTTGTAGTAAAGGTTGGAATCCGCTTTACTCTTGGTAAATCCCCAACTAGACAGGAAGCTATCAATCCTGCCGTACCAAGTCTTAGGTTCTTGTTTCAAACCGTACAAGGCTTTCTTCAATCGGCACACATATGACTCCCTGTCATGTGTCTCAAAACCAAGTGGCTGCTCCACATACACTTCCTCTTCGACTACACCATTCAAGAAAGATGTCTTAACATCCATCTGGTGTATCTTCTGCTTCATCACTACAGCTAGAGAAAGTAATGTTATGATGGAAGTGTATTTGGCTATAGGTGCAAAAGTTTCTTCATAATCTATCCCTTCTTTATGGGAGAAGCCACGAGCCACAAACCTTGCCTTGTATTTCTCTATGTTGCCATCTGCAGCATGCTTGATCTTGTACATCCACTTGGAAGTCACAACAGACTTCCATTTTGGTCTCGGGACCACATCCCATACATCATTCTTCATGATCGACTGGCACTCCTCGATCATGGCATCCTTCCATTACTGCATCCCGGATCCTGGGAACTTCAGATTCTTCGATATCTTCAACAGGTAGTTTTCTGGATTTGTTGTTCGAAACAAGTCTCTCTTGTAGGTGATGGTACATGATCTTTCCTACAAGTCAAATTCAATTGCATGATTAGAAACTTCTCATAGTTTTCAGAACAAAATCGTACACATAAGGACATATGTCATACAGTCATGCAATTATCTTAGCCAATGCTTCAATACAACATTCATCCATATCCTGTATTCATACGGTAACTTTCTAGATGCCTTCCATCTCTACCAGAACATTGTTAAGAGTGTGCACTACTCCCAACATGTCAGCAAAGAGGTTTCATTCTAGATAAGTAGCAATGGAATGTTGTACAGTACCATAGGCCACTTACCCATTACTATATTAGTAGTATATTGTTCATTAATGCAACTTTTCTAAAATGCATAATATACATCCTAAATCTAGGAACATAAGTATGTACATGACTTAACAACATCATTTAAGTAATCATATATACAAGAAATGATAATTCAAATACTTATCTTTGTTTAGTTGTTGGGTGGACTCCCTCTCAATCTTTGCTTCCTTGCAGGAATTACTGGAGTGTGCTCCCTCTTGATCTTTGCTTCCTTTATGATATCATTTATGTGTTTGAACTTCTATCCATCCTGGACCACTATGCATGCTTAAGTGTGCACTGCTATCATCATTGTGTCATCTTCAAGGTCTCATACATAATCATACATTCATTAGTATAATCTCAATACTATCAAAATATTATGATTCTAAATAGTCTTAAACATGTATGGTCATGGTCAGTTCATACACAGTTAATTTATCACAAGCGTTAGTATTCAAGGTTTCAGGGAGGACTTCTTTTACTCATGCATATTCTTATTTGACCATAGGACTCTTCTGGTTTGTCATATCATTATTCAAAGTAAGAAGCATAATATGCATAAGCCCATGATTACTCAAACTTATAACTTCATGAATAATCATTATCAATCATACAAAAGTATACTTCTATGAGATCCTAATACAAGGTAGGATTCTAACTTGATATAGGAAAAACATACATGGATTATCATGTTTGCGAGTTATGTCTAACATACCCAAACAATGTCTTCTTTGTTCTCTTCAATGATTTAGAGACCTTGTGCTAGTAACCTGCATATCTCATAAGTTAAGCATTGTAGAACCAAATTATACATACCTTGTAAGTAGAGCTTTAATGTGATCAATGGAAATGGATGAGTCTTTGTCTTCATGTCACCATGGTCATATGTTCTTGATCTAGAAATTTATTTGTCTTTCTTGATGTACCTTTCATGTTAGCGGAAAACATCATCCTCATACAACACCACAGTGCATTAGTACAATCATAAGTGTCATAACCCTAATCAATGAATGTCTTCTATCATTCACATGCATTCATACTAAGTCTAAAATTAATCAAGATTGTACTAACCTTAATAATATCAAGACAAACTTAATCATGAATAGATTTCAAAACATACTCGTATCTCCTCAAGTCATACCTGACGGGATTGCTTGTAGTGTTCTTATGTAAGGCCTTAGCCTCATCTCCCTCTGGAACCGGAATCTCTTCACTTATGTAGGTGTCCAATTCATTCTCTTATAGGATTAACCCAATCCACATTGATTTGTTGAAACTGGATCTGGAGCTGGCTAGGATTTGACAAAGAAACCCTAAAAATCCAAACTTGGAATTTCAACCTTCTGTCTGGATAGGGAGATGCAATTGACTGGGGTGAGCAAGATGGTGTGCTCAGATTTTGATAACTCCAAAAATTGACCCCTCAAAAGTGACTTGCGAATTTCGGATCTGCAACTTCTGTCAAATTCTGGTTTTCTGGTCCAAAACCCGAACTAGGGTTTGATAGATCCCGGGGTTCTACCCAACCAAAAACTTCGATCTTGGTCTCTAAATTTCGATTTTGTTGAGGAGAGCAATCTTATGCTGAGAGAACTCCAAAATTTCACTTTTGTCAAAAGCCCTAATTTCCCGCAGCAGTGACAAGCCAAAAATGAAAATGCTCAGAATCCAATTTTGTTTTGACATAAATATATACCATATTGTTTCTAGTACATCTCTGAAATTTCGAATCCTCGGGGTCTGAAAATGCGGCTTGTGGTAGATGGACCTTCATCTTTCCAACCCCACAGATATGAGCTCCAATGGATTCTCTGTGAGAGAGATATACTAAGTGTCGCAACATGACCTTTTTATGGGATGAAACAGCATAGCAAACTTGTACGGAGTGCCACACGTCACTGTTTCAACTTAGGCCTTTGAAAAATGGACCTGTGAAACTACAGTCCATGCCCTAACTACCAATTTTTACATAATTCCATTTGGATCTTCCTATCCCGATATATGACCTCTGTGCCTAGGTCACATGTTTAGGGCTTCATTCTGGAAGAGACAGAAACCCTAACTTGTATGGATCATATGTCACAAAATAAAAGGAATCTGAGGCTGAAATCTTTACACAGGGTACATCTGTGTCTGATATTCGGCCTGTACAAAATTCAGACCCTGAACCTTCGCCAAAAAGTATTTATAGCGAAATTTCTTGTAATATCCTAGCCAATATCTGACCAAGATATTAACTCAACTTCAGAAATTTTAACAAAATTCACTGGATAAATTTCTTAATAATTCTTTGAAACCGAGCAGGAGGTCAGTGATGGGGATGGAGACTGAAACTGAGTATGGTGGGATGAAATTTCAGTTCTGGAATTTGTATGTGGAAATTCACAACATCAAATAATACATCATAGGGATATTCCTAAGCACAAAGCACTGGGGCCATTCATGTTTCGGACATCAGCTACAACTGAAGCCTACCGCAAAGGTTCCTGGGCGCACCAGCATATGATTACTAGAATGGGTGGGTACAAACTGAGTTATGAAAGTTAAATAGGTTCAATGGACACAATGAGCAGCATTCAAAAGGATTTGGGAAGAGTAGGAGTGGTTTGGAAGTTCTAGGCCCTACCGGGATGACGGAGCTAGTCAAATTGAAATATTTACAAATAGTGGGTAAAACCTTCCAAATTATTAAAGTATGAGATGATATGGCTTGTGTGGTATATTAATGACCTCCTACAACTTACAGAAATCATATCTGACATTTAGAATAAATTTGACATTCATTTTAGTGAAACTAGTCATTAAACAATGCTCAATGAGCTAGTCTTCTATTCTGAGTTAAGTACTGACTTTATTAAAATGTAAAAATCTGTTCTGAAATATTAGAGTGATCTTATATAATTTAATTAACAGCATCAGGTCGAAATGTTACTCACTGAACCAATTTTGCACTCATTTAATAGCTCCTCCTCAGTACAATGAATTATAGACTAGGAAATCCCCTCATACGGCCATAGAATGACTGGAAGAAGAGAAGTAATGACCCAATATCGTTCTGATGGTGCAATATGATCTTCAACAGGTCTGTAACAAAGTGTATGGCTGCACATTGAGTCTTTGGAAAAGTATGGAGAGCTAACCACAGATCTTCTCTTCCTTATGGGGAAAACACCACCAAATTTAGCTGAGGTTGCAAGAAGTGATGAGAAGAATATAATGGATCAGTTCTGAGAATGATTTCTGCTACTGGACATCACTGTTGGCTGAACATATGGCTGTACCAACCCTCCATCAATCCTTGGGCACTTTCACTGGAACATTCATCTTCCACTAGAGAAGCTTCACCAAAACTAGCTAGAATTTCACTGTAAGAGAGATCTTCTCTTCAAACTGACTGTGTGACTTCAATGCTGAACTGATCTGAATATCATTGGCTGTAGCATCACATTTTGGACCTGCATAACACTCATTGGAAACTCATGGGGCCTTGGGGCACATCTCCCAAGCAAACTTGTTGAGGTACATCACTCAACTAGAGAGGCTCAGATCTCTCAAACCAAAATTGCAAATGACAAAAGTTGTCAAATTGAGTTGGTTGGATTCTTTTATAAACTTCATGATGATCTACTGAGCAATTTTCTTGGCTTGGTAACCTATGAGAGTAGGTTACCCACTTGCCCATCCTATTCCAAAGCCATGAGGGCGCCATCTTGAGATAATTAGCAAGTTTTGTCTTTGAAAAACTTTCCTTCCTTTACCTTCCTTCACTGAAATTGGCAAGTGTGCCTTAGTGAGGTTTTATGGATGTTTCTACTTTCCTTCTGACTGCTTTTCTTCATCTTTCCACTTTCTTTACTTTCCTCTTTTCTACTTTTTCCGGTTTCTAATTTCTTTTCTTTCCTTCTTTCCTCCAATTGATTCCTTGTTTTTCCTGAGATTTTGCCACTTAGGCAAGATTGGCCCTACTTGCTCAAATTCGACCTCCTAGTCTTGTCATCACCACTTGCCAATACTTATTAGCCAAAATTATTAATAAAAATATTACAAACTCAATATTACTCCATAATTCAGAGTTTAATTAATTACTTAATAATTAATCAACCACTATGGTATAATTGCCTCACAAATACCCCATTAATTAAATTCTCATTTAATTAATCACTTAGAATTAGTCATGGGGTTAGTAACTACATGGGGGGGCCCTCCTTGTCCATTTAATTCCCAAATACAACCTTAGGAATCTTCCATAAGGTAGTTTCCATACTTTCTCATTAATTACATAATTATTGCCTAGGTGACTTAGGCAAAAATTACCCCATGGACCATAGCAAAATTTGGGGACATGACAATTCCACGATGACGAGTTTTTACTATACCAGGCCCTAGCTTCCAATTTGTTGTAAGTGCAACAAGTGTCGTAAATGCCATACAATGCCTTCCTTCAGGCTAGCTCTGATACCATGTTAGTTTTTCATCATTTAATTCAATATGATCTAGGATCTTAACTGAGAGAACAACGTGTACAACATATCAAACACAAGAGACAAGAGACACAAAGCATTTCACTGGGGAAAACCAAGAAGGTGAAAAAGCCTACAACTTCCTCAGAGATAGAATAAGCAACAATACAAAGATCACCAAGATGAAACCCCGAAACAAGAGATAGTCTCCTAGCAGCTTCTCCTCATCCACTTGTGCGCACTCCGCCTCTCTCTCACTACAAATCACCAAGATGAAACCCCGAAACAAGAGATAGTCTCCTAGCAGCTTCTCCTCATCCACTTGTGTGCACTCCTCCTCTCTCTCACTAATGCAAAGTGAGTGAGTGTGTGAATGAATAAATAGAGAGGTGCTCCTCTCTATTTATACTTTACCTTTACTTTCCTTTTACTCTAACTGGGCCGACCTCCCTTAGGAGAGTCTAATAACTCATTACCGCTTGTCCACATTCATATGGAAGGAACTTGGATCCCCTCCTTTAAAATCATCTATGACGACCCTACGAGATTACGATGGTTGTGTAGCCCAACTGTAGAGCCTTCTCTCAAATTTCCCTGTCGAGTTAGCCGAAAAGGCTGTCCTGATTGGCATTGAAATCGTAAATGTGCAACTACATGTATGCAATGAAGGTCGTTGCCTCATCTATGTTTCATCTCATGATGTTCCCCCATGAAGGGCAGGTAATAAAACTCAACCAACTTACTTACTACCACCCTAACGCACTCTCTGTGCCAGACAATGTCCTCCCCATGGCCGACACTGGCCACCTCAACCACAACCACCGTTGGTACCTAACCACGTGGGAGCCACCCCAATCCACACAATCCATTTCTTGTTTCCACCATCAAGATTTGTAATCATGCCTGTCATGGCAATGCTAAACCTTTTGGGATTACCATTAGTGCTTCTTGTCTGGTACCTACCTACACCTAATCCCACACCGACCCCCAGGTCATTCTTCAATTGGTCCAACTGATCAACACCGCGAATCACCCAGCTCCTGGTGTGTCGGAAACAACTTCCCACAACCCTGCTCCCTAATATTCCAAGAAGGATGGGGGAAAAGCCACGAAAACCAACACCTTGGAAACTATGAGCAGAGCCGTGAACTCCTCTCCTCTAGCATGCACACCTACAAAATGTGCTTTGTGCGATACATTGGGTCACGCTACCCATAACTATCCACACTTACCCGCTCTATGCACTCTCATGCATACGTTGGATGATGACGAGGACATTCTGGTCGTCCAATTGTCAACCCTCCAACATACACGTAACAAATCATTGCGCACCAATCAATATTGCACATTTTGTGGAATCTATGGCCACTATTCCCACCATTGACCCGACCTACCTGAGTATAGGTTGGTGCTCGTTGAGCTGTGACAACCATCTTTAGAGTCCTTGATCACTTTAATTGAGGAGATCCACCCCCTAGAATCCTCATCATCTGAGGTAAACACCATTTACATGGTGTCGATCAAAGAACCATCCGTCCCCTTGACACTCAACACTACCACTTTTGACCTCTACATACGATGCTTTCATAGCGACGAAGAAATCCTTGAAGCACTAACTGAACCAGACTTCCCTTGGGATGACATGCATAATCGAGCCTATTTTATTCCTGAGAAGTCTACCACATTTTCGGCTGATCAGTTCTCGGTCGAAACAAAATATTTTATCCATGGAAATTTGGATTGGTACAAGAACCCCATACCCACCCCAAACACCTTTGAGGAAGGAAACATGGCCAATATCTCACCCACCATCCAAGCAGATATCTCTGTTAAACCCTATTTCATGGAGAATATCACATTAGGCATGTCTTGCACTCCTAAAGAAGTCTCTACTTACAAAAATCTCCTCCAAGAATTCTGAGACGTTTTTGCATGGTCATACAGTGAGATGCTCGAGCTTGACACTTCCATTGTTGAACATCGCATTGATACTTGGCTTGGCGTCACACCTGTCCACCAAAAGCAACGACCAATACACCCATCCAAAATGCTAACGGTTAAGGCCGAAATTGAAAAATTGCATCAAGTTGGGTTCATTTCCCTATTGCATATACCACATGGATGTCCAACCCGGTACTTGTTAATGAAAAGCAGGGCAGTATTCGCGTTTGTATGAACTTCCGAGATTTGAATTTGGCATGCCCAAAAGATAACTTTCCTGCGCCTTTTATTGATCAACTCATAAATGCATGTGTGGGCCACGAGGTTTTTTCCTTCATGGACGGTTTCTCATGTTACAATCAGATCCAGATCCGTAGGGATGATCAGTACAAAACTGTGTTCACCACCCCGTGGGGTGCCTTTTCCTACCACGTTATTCCGTTCGGTCTTAAAAACGATGGAGCCACTTTCTAGAGGGCCACGACCTTATGTTTTCATGTTTTGTTTCACATCATTCTTGTCTACTTGGACTATCTCACCGCTCGATCCAAAAAACAATCAGACCATGTCGAAGACATTCGGCAAGTCTTCCTACGATGTCGCAAATACAATATCCACTTGAACCCTCTCAAGTATGTGTTTTGCATTTCGGATGACCGGTTATTGGGGTTCATTGTTTCCCTGAAAGGGATCACTATTGATCCCTTGAAGGTTCAAGCCATCTTTTAACTTCCATCCCCTTGCACCTTGATCCAACTACAATTCCTCCAAGGCAAGGCCAATTTTCTCTCATGATTCGTTCCAGACTATGCTAAGAAAGTCCATGGTTTCTTGTGCTTGCTTTGGACTAACATCTCTTTCATATGGGATGAACAGGCACAAGCTTCTTTCGATGCATTAAAGCAATCCATGAATTTCGGTCCCTTGATCTCATACTTGATTTCTCGAAATAATTTATCCTTTACGTTTCGACATCCGAGCATGCCATTTTAGGAGTTTTGGTCTAGGAATATAGTGCTTGTCAAGAGTAGGTCATATACTACATAAGTCAAACATTGTCCATCCCACCACTGCATTACCCCTATGAGGAGAAAATGGCCCCTACCATTGTCTTCTCAGTTCAGAAATTATGCCATTACATTCTTATGAGCCTAACTACAGTAGTGGAAAACTCCAACCCAATGATCTACCTCTTGAGTCGTCGCCTCATTCAGGGTCGAGTGGCCAAGAGGGTCATCATCCTCCAAGAGTATGGCCTCGAATTTTTTAACCCGAAAAGAACCAAAGCACTCCCTTTGGTGCAAGTCATGATCGATCTACCCGATCCCCCAGTAGCATCCCTAATCACGATTAACCTACCATACGAGCACTTGTTCACCATCTCCTCGGATGACCAGTGGTATGGAGACATTTCAATATATATACACACATATAAATTCGAGTCCCACCTCAATCGCGATGACCGATGTTGCATACGCTAGCAATCCCCTCGATACCTCCTTATTAGAGATGCTCTTTATCGATGAGGTGTCGAAACCATTTTACGTCGATGCCTTACACACAATTAGGCTGACCAGGTTTTGAATGACCACCATAGCGGAGCCTACGACAGCCACTTTTCTGGCTTGGCTACGCCCAAAATTTTATCCGCACTGGGTATTTCTAGCTAAACCTGTTCACTAATTGTATCACGACAGTCAAACACTGCCGTAATTTCCAACTCTTTCCCACTAAACCAAGGATCCCCCTGCACCTCTTCATCTAGTGATCATCATTGACCCTTTTTTCAAATGGACAATCAATTTTATAGAGTGTAACCCGATCTCGGCTAGTGGTCATAAGTACATCATTGTGGCTATCGACTACTTTACCAAATGGGCCGAGGCTATGTCGATATTCAACTCCCAAGCCGAGAATGTGGCATGATTTTTCTTTAATCACGTTATTACACGTTTAGGGGTCCCCAAACAACTCGTATCAGACCACGGAAAACATTTCATAGACGCCATTTGGAAATAATTGTCTACCTTCTCAAAATTTGAACACTAGTATGCATCTTCCTACTACCCTCAGGGAAACAAACATGTAAGGCTATCAACAAGATCCTTAAAACCATGCTTCTACTAATGGTGTACAAGCATAAGTCCATTTGGAATCATATGCTCTTTCTAGATCTATGGTCCTACTGCACCTCTACCAAGGTTGAGACAGGTTTCACTCCATTCCACTTGGTTCACGATGTAGAGTTTGTTCTCCCTATCGAGTGTTAGATCCCCACTTTGCATATTGTCATTGAACTCCTCCCGGATACTTCACCCCTCAAACAATGTTTACTCTTGTTGGAGTAGGACAATGAAGATCATCAGCCATCCTATTGATGTAATTGTAACTTCGGAATGTATTTCACCTATGTATATTGTACTCCTATAGAGATGTTATTATTCCTCTATACGGACGTGTTGTCATTTGTATTGACAAGTGTCGCAAGTGTCGCAACTTGCAAGTGATGGGTTATTAGACCACCAAGTGTGGGGTCGGCACTGATTAGTATAACCATGGGTTATTATACTGAGTTAGACAAGTCATCCCTGCTAGGTTATTAGGCAGGTCAGGTCATGTATAAATAGAGTGCGGGAGGCACTCTATTTGATCATCTCATTATTCACTTCTACACTACTCGAAAAGTGGCGCACTAGTGGAGAAGGAGGTTCAGCTGCTAGGAGGACTATCTCTGTGTACTTTGGTTGTATCATTGCTCTTTCTATCTCTGACGAAGTTGTGGGGTTTTTCACCTTTATGGTTTTCCCCTGTGAAACTCTGTGTGTCTATTATCTCATGTGATTGCTTGGTGTGATTGATATGCATTGTTATACTTGATATGTTGTACATGTTATTCTCTCAGTAAAGATCCTAGAGTATGTTGAAATAATGCCCAAAAATTAATATGGTATCAGAGCTAACCTGAGAAGAAGACACTATGTAGTTGCGGAAGCTAGGGATTCTTGTTTATTGGGTTTCTCTCCACAGATATTGAAAGGCAGTAGGGTATTTTGACTCTCCTCAACAAGGCGCATCTTTCTATCCAATCAGAATTCAATTCTGGGCACTTTCATTTTTGGCCCTAAAATTTAAGGTTTCCACAAAAATAGGAATTTTTGAAATATGAGACCATCGCTGGATGCTCCTCAGAAAAATCGAATTTTAGAGATTTGGATTGAACTTTTTGATTAGGTGAAGCTCCAGGAAAATCAAACCCTAGTTTGGGGTCCTCTCTAGTGAAGCCGAAAATTAGGGCTTCTGCAAAAAATGGATTTTTTGAAATCTGAGACCATGGTTGGAAGGTCCTCTGAAAAATCAAAGTTTAGAGACCAAGATCGAACTTTTTGGATGGATGAAGCTCCTGGAAAATCAAACCCTAATTCAGAATCCTCCCTAGTGAATCCAGAAGTTTTAAAAGCAAATTTGAGGGGTGAAACTTTGCAGTTTTCAAATTCTAAGTATACTAGCTTGATCAGCTCATCAAGGCGCATCTTTCTATCCTTTCAGAAGTTTGAAATTCAAATTTTGAATTTTTAGGGTTTCTCTGACAAACCCTAATCCAGCTCCAGATCCAGTTTTCAGCAAATCAAGTGGTAAGACCTAAATATTTCTATTTCCATTTGAAGTACTCTTAAAGATGTCTCACCACACCAAGCTTGAGGATAAGCTTGAAGGGGCTGATAACTTCCGAGCATGGAAGTATAGGATTGGGTTAATCCTAGAAGAGAATGAGTTGGACACTTACACAAGTGAAGAGGTTCCAGTTCCAGAGGGAGATGAGACTAAGGCTTCTCACAAGAAGAACTTGGTCAAAGCCAAGAGAATCATTGTTGATTCTATTAAGGACTATCTCATACCCCATGTGTCTTCCCTAAGGACACCTAAGGAGATGTTTGATTCCTTGACCAAGCTATTTAAAGGGAAGAATATAAATCGGAAGATGAACTTGAGGAATCAATTGAAGAATATCAAGTTCCAGAATGCGGAGACCATGCAGTCTTATTTCTCAAGGGTCTCCCATATAAAAGAACAACTTGAAGCTGTGGGATAAGTTATAGAGAATGGAGAAGTTGTAATGACCACTCTTAATGGCCTTCCTAGGTCATGGGATTCCTTCATCCAAGGAATTTGTGCTAGGAAGAAACTTATCTCTTTTAGTAAGCTGTGGGAAGAATGCTCACAGGAAGAAGCTCGGATTGTAACTTGAGAAGAGAAGATGGGGAATGAAGATCAAGCTCTCACAGCACATACCAAGAAGAGGACACTTTTCCTCAAATTTTCCTAAGAACAAAAGGAACAACAACAACAACTACTACAAGAAATCTGACAGGTATGACTTACAGGTATGTTTTGAAATCTGTTCATGATTAAGTTTATAATATGATTGTCTTCATGTTATTGAGTTTAGTAACAATCTTGTTTAATTTTAGACTTGTCTTATCACCCTAGTAAAAGTATGAATGCATGATAGAAGACATTCATTGATTAGGGTTATGACACTTATGATTGTATTATGATTGTACTAATGCACCGTGGTGTTATATGAGGAGAATGTTATCCGGTAACATGAAGTTACAAATCAAGTCCTAGATCAAGACCATGGTGACATGAAGACAAAGACTCATCCATATTCATGGATCACATAGAGGTATGTATAATTTGATTCTACAATGGTTAACTTATGAGTTATGCAGGTCATTGAAGAGAATAAGAAAAACATTGCTAGACATAACTAGCAAATATGATGACCACGTATGTTTTTTCCTATATCAAGTTAGAATCCTACCCTATGTAAGGATCTTATACTTTTGTATGATTGATAATGATTACTCATGAAGTTACAAGTTTGAGTAATCTAGGGTTTATGCATATTATGTTCCTTACTTTGATTAATGATATGACTAACCAGAAAAGTCCTATATAAACCTTGAATACTAATGCTTATTATCTGTGTTTGAAATGATCATGACTATACATGTTTAAGATTATTTTGTTTTGATAGTATTAAGATTATACTAATGAATGTATGATTATGTATGAGATCTCAAGGATAACACAATGATGATACTAGTAAGCATGCATAGTGATCGAGGATGGATATAAGTTCAAGGACAGGTAATCCAGGAAGCAAAGCTCAAGAGGGAGCACACTCCAGTAGTTTCTGCAATGAAACAAAGATTGAGAGGGAGTCCACCCTACAACCAAACAAAGATAAGTATTTGAATTGTCATTTCTTGCATACTTGTTTGTTTAAATAATATTGCTCAAAGATGTATATGCTTATGTTCCTAGACTTAGGGTGTGTATTATGCATATTAGAATAATTGCATTAATGAACAGTATAATACTAATATGCATGTGATGGGTAAGTGGCCTATGGAACTGTACAACATTCCATTGCTACTTCTCTAGAATGAAACCTCTTTGCTGACATGTTGGGAGTTGTGCACACTCTTAACAATGTTCTGGTAGAGATTGGAAGGCATCTAGAAAGTTACGGGATATGGATAAATGTTGTATTGAAGCATTGGCTAAAATAACTGCATGACTGTATGACATATTTCTTTATGTGTAAGAATTTATTCTGAAAACTATGAAATGTTTCTAATCATGCAATTTAACTTGTTTTGTAGGAAAGATCGTATACCATCACCTACAAAAGAAGGACTACAAATTTTTTTCCAACAACGAAGTTCAAACTATCTATTGAAGATATTGAAGAATCTGAAGTTCCCAGGATACATGATACAATAAAAGGATGCCATGGTCTAGAAGTACCAATCGATCAAGTTTGGGAGGTGGTTCCAGAACCTGAAGGGAAGTTTGTTGTGACTTCCAAGTGGATCTATAAGATCAAGCATGCTGCAGATGGTAGCATGGAGAAATACAAAGCGAGGTTTGTAGCTCATGGCTTCTCCCAGAAAGAGGGATTAACTATGAAGAGAATTTTTCACCTGTAGCTAGGTACACTTCCATCATATCAGTACTTTCTCTGGCTATAGTGATGAAGTGGAAGATACACCAGATGGATGTCAAGACAGCCTTCTTGAATGGTGTAGTCGAAGAGGAAGTATATGTGGAGCAACCACTCGGTTTTGAGACATATGACAGGGAGTCATATGTGTGCAAGTTGAAGAAAGCCTTGTATGGCTTGAAGCAAGCTCCTAGGACTTGTTATGGTAGGATAGACAGCTTTCTATCTAGTTTGGGATTTACCAAGAGTAAAGCAGATTCCAACCTTTACTACAAGGTTGAGGAAGGAAATCCTGTGATACTACTTCTGTATGTGGATGACTTGTTTGTAATAGGTGGGGATGGGTTGATTGTCGATACCAAGAGGAAGCTTGTTGCTGAGTTCAAGATGAAGGACTTGGGGATGATGCACTACTTTCTAGGCATGGAGGTGTCGAAGAGTGCAGATGGAATCTTCCTTTGACAAGGGAAGTATGCAGTAGAGATCCTGAAGAGGTTCGGGATGATGGACTGCAAGGCCATGGCCACACTTATGGCATTGAACCTGAAGCTTCTGTGCGATGGTTCATCTTCTCCGGTTAATGTCACTGTGTATCGTGAGATGATTGGGTCCTTGATGTACCTGACAAACACAAGACCAGATATTTGCTTTGCAGTGAACACATTGATCCAGTTCCTAATGGATCCCAGAGGTGTTCACCTGGTTGCTGTAAAGCATATTCTGAGGTACCTGAAGGGTACAATTGATTATGGGCTCAAGTATGATGCGAATCAAAAGTTTAACCTGTAGGGTTATGTTGATTCAGACTAGGCAGGCAGTGCTGCAGATAGGAAGAGCACATCTAGGTGCTGCTTCAATATGGGATCATGTGTGATCTCTTAGTTTAGCAGGAAGCAGTTCTGTGTAGCACTGAGTACAGCCGAGGCAGAGTATGTTGCAACTTGTTCGGCTAGTTGTGAGGCAGTATGGCTCTGGAAGCTATTGTCTGAGTTATTTTATCTCCCATTGGAGGCTACTGGTATCTTTTATGACAACTAGAGTTGTGTGAAGCTGTCTGAGAATCCGATGTTGCACGAAAATTCGAAGCACATTGAGATCAAATATCACTATATCATGGATATGGTGTAGAGAGGAGTAGTGAAGCTCCTGTATGTTGCGATGGATGAGCAGGTTGCAGATGTGTTGACGATACCACTAGCCAGAGTGAAGTTTGAGTACTTCAGAGAGAGGCTTGGTGTTCTTCAGATTGACGACACTTCAAGGAAGAAGTGATGGACACATTTGCAGGAGTCATTCCAAGCATGGTGAGAGGAGGATCCTTCCCATGGCTGTGGATGTAAGCGTTGGATGATGAGCATCAGGATGATGCTCTAGTTACTGCTTTGTATATGCATCATGTTGGATGCTTTGATCATGTATTTGTATATGCATCATGTTGGATGCTTCATATGATCAGTTGGATCATGCAATTGTATATGCATCATGTTGGATGCTTGATATAATCAGGTGGATCATGTATATGCATATGTATCAGGTGGATGCATTGTATGATCAGATGGATCATGTACTTATGTATGTATCAGGTGGATGCATTATATGATCAGGTGGATCATGTACTTATGTATATATCAGGTGGATGCATTGTATGATCAGGTGGATCATATATGATGATATGTATCGGGTAGATACTTTGTATGCATCAGATGGATATATTGTTTGATCAGGATGATCACAAATGACGAGCTTTAAGATGTTGCTCTAGATGATATGCATCAGGATGATGCTATGATGATGATCAGGATGATCACAGATGACGAGCTTCAGGATGTTGCTCTAGATGATATGCATCAGGATGATGTTATGATGATGATCAGGATGATCACAAATGACGAGCTTTAGGATGTTGCTCCAGATGATATGCATCAGGATGATGCTATGATGATGATCAGGATGATCACAGACGACAAGCTTCAGGATGTTGCTCCAGATGATATGCATAAGGTTGATGCTATGATGATGATCATGTTGATCATGTGATGATGTACATCAGGATGATGTATGGTGAGTATCAGGTTGATACTCTGTGGCCATGGACAGGTTGTGCAGGTAGCATAGAAAAGGTCCTTTAAAATACGGACAGGTAGAGCGGTGTGCTCGTAACATCCTGGGATGCTCTATCGAGATCCAGACAGGTAGAGCGGTGTGCTCATAACATCTTGGGATGCTCTGAGTAGGTTTTGCTACGGTTTCACATAGAAAAGATCCTTTAAAATACGGACAGGTAGAGCGGTGTGCTTGTAACATCCTGGGATGCTCTATCGAGATCCAGACAGGTAAAGCGATGTGATAATAACATCCTGGGATGCTCTGAGTAGGTTTTGCGAAAGTTCACATAGAAAAGATCCTTTAAAATCCGGACAGGTAGAGCGGTGTGCTCGTAATAGCCTAGGATGCTCTATCGAGATCCAAACAGGTAGAGCGGTGTGCTCGTAATATCCTGGGATGCTCTGAGTAGGTTTTGTGAAGGTCAACATGTAAAATATACTGGGAGATCCAATAGGTTGAGCAGTAAGCTCATAATCAATCCTAGGATGCTCTTTTGAGGTTTTGTTGACGCATGTAATAAGTCCTGAGGATTCCACAGTATAGCCAATGATGATGAAGACCTACAGGTGGTGGGACTACATCCAGCATGAAAAAGGACTGGCTCTGTAAAACTTCCTATGACGAGTAGATTGGATATTGATTGAGATAGCAGCAGTAGTGACGATGACGATGACCCAGAGAAGAAGACTTGTGCTAGCATATCTATGTCGAGAAATACCTTCCTAGTTAAGAGGGAGTGTTGATGTAATTGTAACTTCGGAATGTATTTCACCTATGTATATTGTACTCCTATAGAGATGTTATTATTCCTCTATACGGACATGGTGTCATTTGTATTTACAAGTGTCGCAACTTGCAAGTGATGGGTTATTAGACCACCAAGTGTGGGGTCAGCCCTGATTAGTATAACCATGGGTTATTAGACTGAGTTAGACAAGTCGGCCCTGCTAGGTTATTAGGAAGGTCAGGTCATGTATAAATAGAGTGCAGGAGGCACTCTATTTGATCATCTCATTATTCACTTCTACACTACTCGAAAAGTGGCGCACTAGTGGAGGAGGAGGTTCAGCTACTAGGAGGACTATCTCTGTGTACTTTGGTCGTATCATTGCTCGTTCTATCTCTGAGGAAGTTGTGGGGTTTTTCACCTTTATGGTTTTCCCCAGTGAAACTCTGTGTGTCTATTGTCTCATGTGATTGCTTGGTGTGATTGATATGTATTGTTATACTTGATATGCTGTACATGTTATTCTCTCAGTAAAGATCCTAGAGTATGTTGAAATAATGCTCAAAAATTAACACATCCCTCCAGATGATTGAGGTGGCCAAAAAAACCATTACGATAATCGCATCCATCCTCGTACCTTCAAAGAGGGTGACCTGCTCATTTTTTACCAAGCTCGCGACAAGCATGGAAAAGGCAAGTTCGAATCTCTGTGGAAAGTCCCATACGTCATCAAAACCTGCCTGAGAGAGGGGGAATACATACTCACTGACTCCGAAGCACGTCTCTTGACCAACCCTCGCAATGGGTTGTACCTCAAGCGATTCTACCCCTAACCCTACTCAACCCATCGATTCGAGTTGTACAGTTTTATTTCCTTTTTGTTTTTCACTTTTTCACCTTTTTTTAGCCTTCCAGTTTGCTTCCATGATTGGTACCAAATGGATCCTGCTCCCTTGTTTTATGTCAGTTTTTCTGATGGCACAAGTAGATTGTCTCTGAACCTCCCTTTGGTATCTTGGGTGTTGTATTCCCCCTCACACGAGTTGGTACACCTCGACGGAGTGTGTATTGGTGTTACCACAAACAACCAGGTAGAGTACGATGTCATGACTAGTCCCTTAACCACTGCCCTCCAATTGGGAATTAGTCACCTTCGCGTGTTTCTAGAATCCCAACTTCTTGTCTCCCAGCTAGACAACTGGTACCAGGTACGTGATCCTTACCTTTTTAGAAATTTCTTGTTCACTAAACAACCGATTAGGCATTTTGAATCCATTACATTCACACATGTTCCATGAAATCAAAATAGTGTCGCAGACCATATGACTAACGACATTCTAGAATGGCAAATCAATCACCACATATAGGAAGTAAATCATAAACATGCATCATCATATCATTTTGCAATCACATGTACATACATATCATATAGGCATCATCATCACATAAAAGGCTCATCAAACATCAAAAAATACATAAAAAGTGCATCCATGTGCATATATATATCAAAGATTCATAGTGTCTATATCATCACATAGGCATGTCTACAAAGAGGAGCCCCAAAAGCTTCCTCATAAAATGTCACATATAAGCCGATACAAAAAATTCCGATGCTCATCGCATTAGGGGGGAACTCCATAAGCTACTAAGTAACTAGTCATAATCATCATCGTCTTTCTCCTCATCTAGGGGCACATCCCCTCAGGCTACATCCCATACATAATTAGTCACCACGGCTATATGCTGCACAGTGGATCGCCACTTGGGAGAATCCTGGTAGCAGATGGCGATCAGGTCGTCATCTAGGTCCTGCCAACTGTCATCAATGAATCCCTATAGAAGATGGTCGATCCCAATATGCAGTGATTCCAATACCTCATCAGTATCTCTGCGATTTCGTCGCTACTCCACTGGTGGGTCAACCCTAGAAACCCTCCCACATCACTAGAATTAACCCGATGGTGGCCTTAGCCCCACATATGCACACACAACACAAAAGAGTGTATCAATATCCACCATATAAAAAAAATGGATACCATCTAATCTAGTAATATAGATGGGACATCATAATGAAAAACACATACATACATACCATCAGGACCCCAAACTTGGCCAGGGGGTCGAGGAAGCTTGAGATCTTCTGTGTAATCCATGTCTGCATAGGGGAAGTCCTCAATTAGTATAGGCAGATGGTGACGCTGCACAAACAACTCCTGGGTAAAGAAGCGGCCCACCATCCTTCCTTCCTCGTGAATCATCAGCTCGCACCATCTCATCATCTTGGGGTCCCTTGACCCATTTTCATCTACTCTATGATGTGGCCTCAGATTAAATACGTGCTAAAAAAATAATGCACATAGAAACGATGGGAAACATAAGTCCCCCCCCCCGGCTCACCTAATTCAGCGAATGTCGAACTGCTGTCAGGTACATATGATCCCAATTGAAGTAGGTACCCCTCAACACCTACTCTACCATCAACATTTGTCCACCACAGACCTTGTGAGGTCCGTAAGCACCCAGTACCCTCACTACTCCAACCGCTATATCACGATTCTCCTGAATCTCAATATCACAAAGCAGTATGTAGGTCTTTTCCACTGTCGTCGTGGTGAAGCATTGCCTCTCCACCAAGTACTCCATCAAAATGCTTTTTGGGTATTTCGGCTATGTATCACCAATGACCCCATACATCAACAGCCCCATCATAAAGTACACATCCTGCATAGTGATCTCTATCCTCTCCCCTAGATGATGAATGCCTCTAAGTCACGTTCCCATAACTCCATTAGTTCGTTCAGGAGGAACTTGGCATTCCTCATCAACGGGTTCTGAAATAACTTCAGTTGCCCATGCTAATCCAAGATGTCCTTCACTGCATATCCCCCTCCACTTCGCCACAGAGGTCGCTCATGTCTCTTTCTCACCATTCCACCCAAGCCATCCCACAAGTATCAAAAAAACACCCATCAGTGTTGGACATAGAATCCCCTCCTCTCATTCTGGAGCGCACCTGTCTAGAGAAAAAGAGTGCTCCTATAAGGTAGAACAGTGCGACATGGAGCGCTCCCGTCAAGGAGTTAAGGGAGCCCTAGGGAGCTCCTGTGATCCATTTAAGAGCGCTCCAAAGCGCTCCTTGTCCTTCGAAAGGTGCACCCCACCCCATGAAACCTTCAAATATATCACCCAAGGTCCCGAATAGGACAAATCATAAAAAAATAACATCAAACTACTATGAAAATTGGCGATCTTTTACCTGCAAGTCGTAGAATCACAAATCATCGCTCCGGTCGAAATAATTTGCTCAATATCTATGGGGCCCTACATACACTCTCCACAAACAAACAGTTAAAATTACATGTTTCATGTGGTCCCCTCCCTCTTTTATAATACCATGAGCCCTGATCTTCTTTCGAGTGACCTAGAGTCATACAACATCCATTTGATGTGTCGTTTTCACCACCGAAACCGACATTCCATGCTCTTCCCGAGTATAGGATCCATATCCCATGCTTGGTCATTACTTTTTTGGCCATTTTTCAGGTCCACCTTGATTTTCATGCCATCACATGAGTTGTGTTTCATATCAATTTGTATGCATTCTTTATATTCCAGATGCACATTTATGCTCGGGTATCCTTGTTTTGTGTATAGATACAGGTTATGGTTGCACGTCCCCGTTGTGGTACCGATCACGTCTACAGGTATAACCCCTTGATTGGAATATAGGATATCCTTTCCCTTTGTGAGGTTGATGCATTTCCTACATTTTCTCCATTGAGCCTGTAGAGCACACCACTGTCCAAGTAAGTGGCCCCACCCAACCACCCTTGCATTTTCCCTTGCTCTGAAATACAACCTTCCTTTACATGGGTGACCGTTTTTAGAACCCCTTGCATTTGGAATCCATTCCACACATAACCCCTTAGGATTGGGAGTCCGGATAGTTCAACATACTGAGTTGAATCCACATGTATTTCCTCATATCGTCACTTATTGGTCTATTCCCCCAGACTCCTAGCATGGAGTTTCTGTAAAGCACTTTTCTGAGTCCTTAGACAATGAAAATATCGTTGAGTCTTCGTGTTCTTTTCAGACTCGTTAAAGGATGTGAAAGAACGTCCGTCTAGTGTAGATTTAAACATTTTTTGGTCTGGATGGACTATTTACGAAAAAGTAACACTCTAGTCCCTTCGACTAGAAGAGTTCTCCATTGCATACTTTTATGCTTTTTCGGGCTTTGGGGACTAACCTATGAAAAATAACACCATTGGAGTCTTCTTCCTACTTTCAGACTCTCTAAAATTGAAAGTAGCAATAATCATTTACCGTCCTGGGGTCGTCAAAATCCACATGACGGTATCATATAGAGCACACTTCTATAGCTTCTTCGAGCTCAGTAAACTATGAAGAAGGCCCAAATAGTTCCCTTCAGCACCCCTGCAAATCACATATAGTCCCATGTTATGGAAGCATCCCTAAGTACAGTCACCTTTGTTCATATTATTCTACGATGAGTAATCCCTATAGTCCCCATGATATCACTTCTCAAGTTTCCCCTTCTGAATATCCCCCCTCACAATCATAATCCCCAATCCCCTAAGCTATGATCCTCTCCCCTCAAGATCAGTTTCATATGCTACCCGATCATCCCTGTTGTCATACTCTGAAAAAAGGAAGTTTGAGTCCCATCACTCAGCGGACCTCATATGCCATAACAATTTCTCAGTCCCATGTCCATTTATTCCACATATTGGTTGTATCCCTCGCACTCCTATCAAGGAATCCTCATAGCCTTGATGGTTGCAGGTCTCCCTCTGTCGACGCCAGCACATATATTCTAGAGGATAGACCCAGAGGTCCATGTACCTTGGCCTCATTATCATTAGTGGTTAGTTCCTACGGACCACCTAAGGGGATTTCGTAGTACCTCTTAGAATGGTTGTTTCTCACATGCTCAAATCCAGCTCCATCATCACACTGTTGAGAATCGTATAGGGTGTTGGTCCTTTCAGTTATTGGTCAAATACCCTGGATGTCCCCTGACTCTAGCACATTGGTGATTTTTTTTTTAACCCTTCCAGTAGTTTGTTCCTGTGGATATCTGGGATGCATTGGTGACAGTGTTTGGAATAATCTCAGTCATACACTTCCTAGAGTATCCAGTTTAGATGCAGTCCAGTGTAACTCAGAGAGTCCAACTCTCAGTCATAGAGTACATATAGTTGTTGGACCTCTCCTAATATAGTAGAGCATCATGAATGCCATTGTTTCCACATATTATTTCTTTAGATCAGTCATGGTTGGACCATGATCACATTCCATATTTGAGTCCCCTCTGGACCATTATGACATACACAACAGTTATTCATGTATTGTTTAGGTCCCCCTTGTACCCCATCATTTGTATATATTGAGGCATTGATACAAGCATGGGAATGCTTGCCTTGTGCATGTATATTTGAAATTATATGTACCTCATCCATTGTGAGTATTATATATGCAGGTTTTGACCCATGTAGCCTCGGTAAAGCACTTGTACTACCCTCCAATGCATCTATTGTTCCCCACACCACCGTCACATGGACATATGGAAAATCAAAGTAATTGTAATGTCTATCGGGAATAGGATGAGCTCCTACTCTCACACATCAGGGGGCAATCTGTTGATACCAAAAAATATCTCACTACACTCATCCCCTAGCCTCACTACCATATTCTTTAATTTTCCTACAAAGAGCCTTCACCAACACACAATGCCTAAAGTCCAAAACCCATACTTGGCTCATAAATATTATTTCCCATCAAAAAGGGGAAATGTGGCCTAAATCCCTCCTAAGAAAACATAAATTATCAAAATTTTCCCAAACAAAGAAAAAATAAAATGCGTAAAGACTCAAAAAAGCAAAAGGAGGGAAAACCCTAATGAGCCACCTAAAACCATGGGTCAAAACCATGGGCCATCAAAATACCATGGATGGGAAAACATAAGGAAAAATGATTATAAAAGTAGTGAAGGCTCTCATTCCATTCATTCCATTCTTACCCTTGCCGTCGCTATGCTGGATTCTTACCAGATATTACCGAAGCCCTCATTTGACTTCTTGCTTCTTTTCTCGTTGAATTTTGGCCACCCCTTTGTGTTGGTTGTGTGTGTGTGGAGAACCCGTGAAATAGATTGGATACCAAGTACTCGTTGTCTTCTACCTCCTACAGGATTCCTTCTCACACTTAGATGTAAATTCCAAATCAATGGAACTCCATTTTCATAAAAAAATAAAAGAAATCGTTTCATATATTCCATGAATGCCTAAAATATGGCTGGGTTACACATGAATTTGTTTTTATTGAAGTTATCTAAGGTAAATAGTCAGTTTCTACATTTTACTAGTTATTACCACGCATGTTACCTAGGATTATTTTGATTCATGTCTTTTATTTCTATAGTTTGATATAGATTTGATTAGATTTTACTGCAGTTTACCACACTACCTCATACACCAGTGCCGTAAGAGATACCCTCTTGTGTGATATCCACCTTGACTTTATTAATTCGATAGAACCCCTATTTTCATTTGTTGGAGTGCAAAATCATTGACAACAGTCATGCTTCCCAACTTGATCTCAAAGAATTCCTCCATCTTCTTGTCATAGTAGTGCTCAGAGAGGTATTGTTTCTAGATGTACTTCTTAAACTTTATCCAAGAGATTCTATCATCGTCAATGTCTTTAAACTTAACTAGTTTATCCCACCAGATAGATGCTTTACCTTGTATATGGTATATGGCTACTCTTGCTTCCATATTAGGAGTATATTGATGCACTGGGAGAAATTCCTAAGTCCTAACAACTAGGCTTCAACATATTCTCCTTGCTTCACTTGTACATCAAAGGTTGTGGGCTTGATTCTTCTCAATTTTCCTACTAGTTCATCGCGGGAAGACCTCCTCTTCTTATGTCTCTCTGGGGATCCTTCAGGGCTACTCTCTAGACTCTGTACTCCTTGATGAATACCCCTTCTTCTTCTCTATGTGATGAGGTCACCTTGAAGATGATATAGACATCACATAATGTCTTCTATGTCTCTTATTAGTTGATATTTGAATGGTATTCAAAGACTTTAGATCATTCATGATTTGTTCCTAAATGTGGATTATCCTTTCATTATCCTCCCTACACTTCCTTACTGAATCATCCAAACTCAATGGTTCACTGCTCCTCTTATGTCTACTTGACCATCTTCCTTCATCAAACTCCTCTTCAGGGATATGAGGTCTATGTCCTTCTTTGAAATCCATCTTGAATCTATGAATTCCTACTGCTGAACTTGTACTTGCTCAGTCTTTAGTCTTCATTGGTTTGATTGAAATTTCAGCTTAGTGGCCACACTGATTGCTCAATTATTTACTGGAAACTGCAATGTGTTCATTATCAATTAATGTTAGCAGAATAAAAAATAGTACAATTTTATTATTATTCAAACTAATTTTCCTTCTTAGTTATAAATTAATAAGCCAACTCCTTTTTATTACAATCCCCCTAACTGGACAAGGGGAGCTAGAAATCCTTCGAGAATTTCTCCTTACCAGCTGGACATCAAGTCCATAGCCATCCCAAGCTAAAAAATTGTTTAACTAATTTACATTTTAAAACACATTAAGGTGCATGTATATAATTTTATTCAATGCAAATGTATATTTACAAAATGGAGTGTAGCTCTATAGAAGGCCCAATAGCGCCAGTGTTGAAACCTTCAACTCTGATACCACTTTGTATTATCTTCGGCCCAACTAAGGCCAAAGGAACTGGAAAAACTAGAGAAAAGGTGATAATATCAATATAGCACAGCGGATTAAGATGATATAAGGTTAGACCAACAAGCCATACAACCAAGAAATTAAAATAAACTTCTAGGCTCTTTAAAAATAAAATGCATAAAACCCAAGCACAACATTTTCCCCAATGTGCATACTATTGAATGCACACTTCTTGTAGAAATAAACATTAAAGGTACATGAGTAAGATGCGACAATTGGAATCTCCAGTAACCATATGTTAAAACATATAATTATCCATGTACTTAGTAATAGTTATTGGATTGTAACATTATTGAAAACGTGATTGTAAATATTCAATTGTTGTGATTATCATCTTGCTCATGTATCGATATGAGGATATTAGTACTTTTGTGAAATGATGTGTGTTGATTGGTGTGATTAACTAGTAAGTAAATAAAGTATCAAGCCACACAACCATAGTAGAATAGAGACACAAGATGCCATCTACAACCTTCAAAAAATCAGATCCTGTGGCTGTCCCCTGCAACCAACTTTCACTAGTATGATTTAGATTTTATGGCTGCCTTCTATCCAACCATCGATCATCAATACAAATCAGATCTACAATAATATAGTTAGATTTGCAAAAATATAATATATATACAATAATAAAATCATATCTGCAACAATAGAACGTATCTTCATACAAAGGTATTCTCAATCAAAGGACAAGGTGCACTCCTTTCGGCACCGGAAACACTACTGGGCCAAAATGGTCATAACTTGGTCATATAGAAAGCTTTTCCAATTAAACAGAAGGTGTTTCTTACTGGATAAATCACTCCATATGCAATGGGATAGGTATCATAACCCAAGAATAAGTATAAGTAGGAAAACTAGAACATATTTTTTCACCCATCTCAACACCGTGAGAGCCACAATTGTGTATCAAGAAGGAGAAAAGAAAAAATAGATGGTATAGAAGGTTCATATAAATTTAGAATTTCAATGTATGAAATCCATCCATCCTACATACAATTCCTGGCAGCTAAACCATAAACATAACCAAGAAACAATGGAAACTAGATTTAGTGGGACAACTTTCCTCCCAGTCGTAGACACAGTCAAGTCTATCTCACTTGAACAGATCACCCCTGATTTGATACCATATATCCATAGGAAGAGGCACACTTACTCTAAAAAATATCGGATCTAACCCCCTTCGAGAACCACAATGCTTCCCACTACTAATTTCATGTATGTCTCCACTTCCTATGGGATGTGACTTCCTTCACCTAACTCATCCCTTGGGATATCACCATCCCATTTCCTAAATTCTTGTGCAAGAACTTGGACTAGTAGAGTGATATAATGGAAGCAAAGGGTAACAATTCACCAAACTAACTCTCTGGAATGGAAAAACATATTGCTCCTCTGAAAGGGTCTTGCAAAAAACACTCAATCTCAACACAACCTCAACAAAGTATCAATACTATCAAAACTCATAACATAGTGAGATATCACAAGGAAAGTGATATGAAGCTTAGGTTTAGCTTCAACAAGGAAAGAGCACATGAATTTTATAGCACAAGGAGGAAAATACTAACCCAAGGGAATAAACTTGAATTAGAGAGAGGTAAGGTTAGGCTTCATCATGGATACTTAACTTAAATTGGCGGAGTGGTGGCTTAGTTTGGGAGATTCCCCTTCCTAGATTAGCAACATGAGGAGGGGTTACCAAAAAATAAGAAGTATAGCCATGAAGAGCACAAGGAGGTCCACTAATGCATAAGGGGGTTAAAAACATGAAGGAGGGAACATTAGGTGAGAGAGAGGATCTAATAAGGTCATAAATATCCCAGAAGAAAAAAAATAGGGATGAATGGAGGAGTGGGGTGCACTTGTCGAGGTGGAGGAATAGATCAAGGAGGTGGAAGCTAAATAGTATCTTATAGTTACCATAGTCTAGGGAGAGGGCGCCTTAGTGCAAGTGGGGTCCATAAAAGGGCATCTTGCACTAAAGGAGGGTGCAATAGGCAAGAGGGGCCCACTAAGGTATGCATAAGGTGCAATAGTAACTCCATAGTCCATAAAATAAAAAATAGGGTCCTTCGTACAATGTTTGGGTGACCAACATTATTAATGTCGCCAAGGTGAAAATATGAACTAGGATGGACAAAATCAAACCAACAACAAGTTCTAAGGTTCTAGGGATGTATCCATTCCCCCTCACTCTGTGGAATCCATGGTCTCTCGTACTTTTTTAGTTGTCTTTGCTAAGCTAGTTGTTTATTTAATAGCAATAACCATCAATGTTAACAACAATAACAATATTTCCAAAGTCCATAGTCACATTAACAAATAAAAGATCATAAGTCCATAGTCAAATTAACAAATAAAATATCATAATTCCAGGACTTAACAACCAAGTTATTACACCTAAGATTTCCACCTTTCTTGGTTACTCACTCATAGGAAAGTTTGAATTTGTGGTCAACTCCTTCACCGAGGAATTGAAGGCCCTTCCACATGCTACCTTTGTAGAGAGATGGAGGAAAAGATCATACATCTTCTAAACTAGTGTGCCTTCATTGAGACCCTATGGGATAGAATTTCCTCCCTTTATAAATAGACTAATATAATGAAACAAGATTAGATCAACAATTATGCAATGGAGAAAGGTGGTCATCCACAATCCCATCCTAAATTGATTTCGAAAACTCCTCCTAGGATTTATTCTATGGGAAACATGGAAGGAGTGCAACATAAGACTATTCAAAGAATCCACGATGACCAATAACCAAATATGGCATCATATCACACTTGACATCAGGGAGACCCTACAAATTACCCAATGGTTAAAGGAGGACTAGAAATGTCAAGAAAATGAAGCAATCATCATATAGAAATGGGAAATCAAACACATCAGTTCAAATGGGAACAAAATCTCCAAACAACCCAAGGCAAACAATCCAAGGCCTCCATCCTGGATAAATAGTCTCCCCTTCCAATAGGTTTCAAAAAATTGAATTTTGATGGAGTGTCAAAAGGGAACCTTGTTCCTATGGGATTTGGAGGTGTCATATGCAATGAAATGGGAGAAATAGAATGGATATATGCAAGATCTTTGGGAGTTGAAAGAAACAATGAAATAAAACTTGTCACCCTTGAATATAAGCTTCAAGTAGCAACTCGACAAGGTTTGGACCATAAAGTCATAGATAAAGGTGACTCCTAACTAATCATATAGAACTTCAACATGGAATTCCCATAAATAAACTATCCAAGATTTGGTGCTTGGAAGAAGGACCAACACAACTAACATGCCCCCTTCCTCATATTCATGTCCTCATTCCATCCCATGTCAGAAGAACAACTAAAAAGGTGGTTGATTGTCTAGTCAATGAAGGAGTCACTTATTATTAGCAAGTATGGGATACAAAATGGTGTCCAAAATGGAACTCGATGTTGGATATTGATTGTTTGAGCTTCTTTGAGAAGGACTCCCACTCCCTATATGGGGTGTTATACGAGGCATGCATTTGTAAGAACAACCATAGCCACCAAGTAAGAGTGTGTGAGATACCAAGTGGCAGCAAGAAGGTTCAAGGAGGCCATGCTAATATTGATTACCTAGATCATGGTACCCATGTTGATTAGTGAAGGGAAGACTTGGACAAGTACAAATAACCTCGATGTCATAATGTCTACAGTAAGGTCTCCAAGATCACCAGGAGAATGATGGTCTAGGATGGTAGTCTAAGAGACAAACAAACCTCAATTCCTTTGCAGTAGAGGTAGAAAATAAATCTTGGCGAGGAAGAACATCTATGTTCCCGCCCTGATCTAAGATAGCAGCTCGTCTTTGTAATTTGTAATATTATCCTTGTTGATAATCTTCTTGTGATGGTGTTCCTATTTCATCTTCTATTCCTGATCTAATATTTTATGTTAAAGTTACAACAGCATGAGTCATTCTCTAGGTCAATCTTGTGTGTCAATATTGAGCCTCGTGTGTCGAGGTAGTGCCTTATAGGATCTTGATTTGGACTCAAGAAACTTGGAGAAGAATCTTGAGTTGGACTCAAGAATGGTTGAGCTTCATGTGTCGAGGCAAGTGCTTTGTATGTCAAAGTGATAATGTTGTACAGTCTTGTTAGTCAAGGCTAAGGTCTTGCGTGTCAAGACAAATCCTCATGTGTTGAGGTGATGCTTTGGATGTCAAATCATGTATGGTGTGTGATGTACTACTAACCATGGTTGAGCTATTAAGTATCCTCTAGATACTGTCCGTCTCTAGAGTGAATTACTTTAGCATATAACCACTTGGAACTATAGTATAACAATATGATCGCATCATTGGGAAAATATCCTTAGTATATTTGATATGATAATTAAGCTGGCACGTGTGGACCATGCATATAAGACAAGAGATAAAGATAAGATGTGATAATATATGAGAGAATTTGAATTGCACATAAATAATTAATTAAGAGTGAAATTAAAATTGATAAACTTCAGTGAAGACTTCAGTAAATCAAAGGAGAACTCGAATTGATCACTACAATGATGTTAACAAGAAAGAATCAATTACGAGAGTTAACTAAGTGATAACAAAGAATATCTAGTTAACTAATTGTTATTGCACAATGACACTTATGTTAAACTAAAAGACGACACTTGATTTGTGACACTTGCATGACGACACTTAAGTTATCCACCTAACTAAGTGGGAAAGCTTTCAGTTAAGGGGCGATTTCATCCTAAGATTCAGTTCAGTGAGTTATGCACTGCATGAGAAGTGTGGCACACTTCTTCATGCAAGATTGAGGAATCCAGATGGAGGGTGAGTTCATCTTGAAGTCATAAGATAAAAATAGAAGCCAGTGCATGAGAAGAATATATAAATATGTTATACATGATTGATGAATCCAATGTGAAGCAAATTCTATTCTCCCTTGAAGGGAAGGTGCTTCTTCTTTGTGTAGGATATTATTTAGAGTCTCTCTTCTTTATCTTTCTCTTGATATGTAATTGCACCGGGGGTGCTTGATGTAAAATAAATTCTCTTCTATATATCAATATACTAAGGAAGGTTTTGCTAGGGTTTTCTCCCTCAAGTCATAGAGGGTTTCCCCAGGGTAAATTCATGTGTCGAATGTGATTGCTTATGTGTATGATTGTTATTTGATTTCAAGTATTATTACAGCTCCAAATTAAAGAGAAAAAATTAACATTTTCATCCTGTAGTCATTGTTCGGTCTTTTTATCTCCTTTCAAAGTTTCTAGAATATTTTTGGTGTGTGGAACTTACTAGCAGTCCCCTTCAGAGGAACATTGTAAGCTTTCCCCCTTTCTCCTAGGAAATAATGGATAACAGTGGTAGAGAAGGTGTGGGAATTAGGGGAGCAAGCATATCTCATATGCTCAGGTTAGGCAGCACACAAGGGAATCTACAGAAGCTTACTAGAGATAAATCCCAATTCATATTCAAGAAAAGATCTCACGGGAAGAGAAGGAGATTAAATTGAAAGGGGTCACCTACAAAGGGAAGGAGTCAAGCGATTCATTGGGTTCTTGATATTGGAACTTTAAATGCTAAGGAAACCAAGTATTTCAATTTCGTTACCTTATACTGGTAGGTGAAGGACTTAATTGAGAAGGTTCTATTACAGAAGTAGGAAGAAAATAAAGAAATTCTTATGCAATTGGATAATATACATAATCAACTTAAAAATCAAGATGTTAAACTAGATGTGACAACCAAAATCACGTGTGGAGTTCGACTCATGGAAGACAACTCTGCTACACCTTTTGGTTCAAAGGTTTTACGATTCCACATTTTGATGATGAATATAATGTTTACTAGTTTCTTTATTAGATATTTCTCAAGTTTTATTACTAGATACATCTATAAATATTATATGCCTTTTAGCCATCCCTAGGCTACTATTAAGAAGAGAAACAATGCAAACTTTAACAATAGTCACAAAATTATCAAGACTAACAAACTCATGTTTGGTGTCTAGTCGTTTTTCCAATTCGATAAACCAACATTTTGATTATATATAACATTTTGCAATATTAATATGCAAGTGATTAGCTTACAATTTGTTGTAATTCAAAATTAACAAAATTAGTAATTAAAGTAAACTAAATCATTAATATTTCAATCATTAAAATTGGTTAGGTTAGATATATTGAAATACCTAGTCATCTTCTATACTTAGCTCATGCATTTTAGTTTCATGTTTGAGTAACCTACACCTACACCAAATAGTTTTCCATGCCTATGCTTTCAACTTCATTACATACTATCTATATCATATTTTTCATTATAATTTTAAACAATCCCTTAATCCTTCATATTAAACATAGTTATGAACTCATAATAATTCAAATGTCTTACAAAAATTTCAATGAACTTTGATTATCTTTGTGTGTTTGTAAGTGATTAATATGAAATTTAATATGTTTACTAATATGGTATCTTAATTATCATTGATTTTTTTATAAATTAATAAAATGTAGGTTAACAATTATTTTTAAAAAATAACGTTTTTTAATATAATTTTTAATTTAATTTAGTTAAAAAAATAGTTATATCATTTTTGTTATTTTAATCAAATATTACCCAACCAACATTAAATATGGATTTTAATCCTTTAACCTAATTAAAATATGCAAAACCATTCAAGCCTAAATATAATGCACTATGCACCTTTCACATATGTTCTTTTTTGTTATCTTTACCTTTTAACATATATCATTTTTTTCTTTTTTCCTTTTTAATCTTTGAATAGCTTTCTATAATTTCTAATATGTATTTCAATATTGTGCTTATCACTAATGATAAGTAAAATATTTTTTTAATTAATTTTAAATTAGTTTGATACCTGTATTTGTTATGGTGTTAATGCAATCTGTCCTTTAAATCATTAAAATATTGAGAAAGAATTTATATATATATATATATATATATATATATATATAAATTAATTTTACTATTACCGTTATCAACATATAAAATGATAAATACTAAATCTCCATCTTGAATAATCTTTACATATAAATTTATCTCTAAATTGCTCTTAAATTTAAATTATTTTAAGTGTTCATTAACCCATGCCACACCCATACATACCATATCCTTGGTAAGTTACTTCAACTCATACAAAATAAGCTCCCCTCTTAAATTTTCATTATTTTAAGTGTTCATTAACCCATACCACACCCATATATACCTTATCCTTGGTATTTACTTCAACTCATACAAAATAAGTTCCCCTTCTACGCTACGTGGATCCAAGTGTTCACTCCATGTAACCTTCTTCATCAATTCACCCATTCCAAAAAAGTAACTTTCACATGCGTATGATGTAATGTTGGGAGTGCTAATTATATTGTATGCAATCAATTCACCCATTCCAAAAAAGTAACTTTCACATGTGTATGATGTAATGTTGGGAGTGCTAATTATATTGTATGAATTGCAGCCCTCTATGCAAAGTGACAAGGTATCCTCATAAATAATTCCCCACTTCTATGTTTATTTTTTGGGTACTAACCATGCTTTATGCATGTTTTTTTTTCTAATGAAAAAAATAGCGTAATCCATTTCATTATAATGAACCACATTGCCTAAAATAGGCCTTAGCCTTGCAAAATATAGACATTTTAGAGTACTTTGATACAAATATTTAGGATCATCAGCATATGATAGCTCTGTCATTATGTTCCAAGATAATTGTTATATCATAAGCATTTTTTTACAAAAAGTAGGTCAACAATTGTATATCATCAGTTTTTACAAAAAGATGTATGATGCAAAGTCAAATAAAAAAGAGCCATAAATGTGTGTTTCTAAAAACATTGCATCTTTCAATCAGATTATGGACTCAAATCAATGTATGTCTCAATGTCCCCATTTCCTTCCTAGGTTTTCCTCATTCCATCAGCCACTTGTATGCCCAGTTTTGAGAAGGAATTTGTTGTCATGTTTCTTTCTCTATAGACATGGTGAAAATAAATTTCTTGAAACAACCCCGTGTATGAATATCTTCAAAAAGTGGCTTAAGGATGATGTTTTTTGGTGGCTTCTTGAGCTTAAACCAATCGATCACCAGTAAAGAGTCTCCAAAGACTTGTAACTGATGTACTATCTTGGATAGAGCCATCTGAAGAACCAATCTAAGAGCCTTCATCTCCACAATATTATTTGTAGCTATATCAATCTGTACAACAAATTTCAAGCATTGGTCATCATAGAGATAAAGAATGCCACCAAACCCTCCATCCCCAAGCATGCCTTGTGAAGCGCCATAAAAAAAGCACCAGCTAACAGATTTATCTATAACTTCCTCCCCAATACTTCTCTGTCTTCTAAATCTGATGGCTGGGGGAATATATCCAATATGGCCACACACTTAGAAGCATAAATCATAGTTGGGATAGTTACACTTTGAAAAATAGATTTATTCCTTGCTAGCCAAATACCCCAAGACATAAGGATTGACAAAGCTCTGTACTTAGAAAAATATCCATTGTTAAACCAGAGATGGAAGACATAAGTAAGATTGTCTCCCTACCAAATAAATTGTATTCCATAATACTGAGAGGAAAATTGCCACATACTTATCAAGTATGGGCATTGAATATAGAGATGGTAAATGGAATCAGTAGCAGCCTGACATAGGGGGCATGTCCTAGGCCTAATGCCAAGAAAAGTAATCAATCTATCCCATACTAGAATTTTTCCACGCAAACCCAACCAAAAAAAACAACTTTGCCTTCAAAGGATAATGCAACTTCCAAATAATATTGTGCCACCAAAGGGGTTCAAGAAGATCTTCTTATTCCCTAGCCACTTTTTAACCCAAGATAGGAAGATATGAACCCCCTACTACATTCCTTTTCCATATAAGAGAGTCTTCCTTCTCATTGATGTTGATATGACAACATTGAGGATGTTTGATGTAATTATCCCAGTAGATCATGTGCACCCCTTCCAAATCCATTGCATCAACAAAAATCCATCTTTGTCTCATAGGAGAATAACTAGGAATGTCCTACGCTTGATACAGGAAAAATATACCTCTTACCCTAAGATACTCTAGCATCTCCTCAGGAAGGTTATAAGCAGCAGAACATCCAAGCCATGGGTCCTACTCAATCCGAAATTTCCTACCATTTCCAATGTCCAATGCCAACCATTCACCAATAGTATCATAGGCTTTGATCGTAGCCTTCCAAATAATAGAAATGTTCCTAGAAACCTTGTTCTTGGATCCAATACACTCTTCAATGGTTAAAGGGTACATATATTTCTAGTCAATAACCTTAACCCACAACCCTTCTCCATCTATCAATCTCCAGATGCCCTTATAAACGAGAGATCTGGAAAAACAAGGATACAAATTTAACCCCAAGACCCCATCTCTTTAGGTAGGGATAGTTTCCTCCAAGCAATCCATGGGAAAGAGTTATGTTCCTCACCTCCTCTCCACAGGAAATTAAAACAGGTCTTTCTAATACATTCCATGGTACATGTAGGAATGTAAGCAATGGAAGCCCAATAAACAATAATAGCTTCAACGACAGATTTCATCATCACCAACCTACCTCCTCTATATAACCATGTATTACACCATAGATTCAACCCGGCTTCAATCTTGTTAACCATCCATGCCCAATATTTTTTCAAATAATCATTAGGCTTAATGTTAAAACCAAGATACATCAATCCATGATTAATATCAATCAAGGTGAAATTGAACTATGAGAAAATCCAGTCCATGGAAGCTTGATCCATATTCATAAAAGATATAGAATATTTAGAAACATTGCACACCATACATGTAGCTTCAATGGAAAATTTCAATAAAGCTTTCATCTTGAGAATGTCCCTCCTAGAACCACCAAAGAAGAGTAAAGTATCATATACAAAAAGTAAATGTGAGATAGAGACATTCCCACCAATCAAAATACCTTTTAACCCACCATTTCCTCTGGCATGAATAATAGTTCTGCTAAGGCCCTCAACAACCATGATAAATAAAAGTAGGGCAAGGGGGCATCCTTGTCTTAAGCCTCTCCCAGGCCTGAATAAAGAGGACGCAAAACCATTGATGAGAACGAAAAACGACACAGACTGTACACAAGACATCATACAATTGATAATGGGGATATCAAAACCAACTTGAACCAATAGAAGACGAAGGAAGGTCCAATTAACCCGATCATATGCTTTAGATAAATCCACTTTAATAACACATGCGGGAATTTTCTTCACCTTCACTGTGTGGACCACTAATTGTGAAATCCCTATTGCATCATGGATTTGTTTGTTCTCTAAAGAGACAAATTGTTTTGTAGACACTACCTTGGATAATATACCTCTATTTCTATTTGCAATGATCTTTTCTAACAACTTATAAATGCAATTATAGAGAGAAAAGGGACGAAAGTGGTCCAAAGATGTAGATTTGTCAATTTTAGGTTTCCGGGCAATAAATGTAGTATTGGATGTTGCCAAAATTTTGCCCTTAAACCTGGATTCTTCAATCACAACTAGAATATCTTCCTGGAAGGTGTCCATAAATCTAGAGAAAAATTCCACTAGGAACCCATAAGGACCAAGGCTCTTATCATTGTGCATTTCCCAAATGGCCTCTTTGAGTTCATCAAGATATTTCATGGATAAATTATGTTCATCACTGACAAAGGATGGATAATGAATGATAATGTCCAGCATAGCAGTAATGGAAGCCCTCTTTTCCTCTTTGCATAAGTGCCTGAAATGATTAGCACCAGCTTTAACAATCTTCTTGAAACCTGTGGTATATCCAGGCCTCCTTCATCCTCCAGATTCCATAAAGCATTGTTGGAGTATCGATTGATAACTGTCGCACCTCTGGGAATATAAAGTGGACTAACCGCCACCCTGGATAATACGACCTTGTGCTTGGTTTCAAATGTTTACCAACATCTGCAGGTTTTGGTGTAACAACAAATCTTACATGGTATCAGAGATGAGGTCCCAGGTTCAATTCCCCCGAGCTACGTCGGAAGGGGGGGTGTTGGAGTATCAATTGATAACCGTTGCACCTATGGGAATATAATGTGGACTAACCTCCACCCTAGTTAATCCGGCCTTGTGCTTGGTTTCAAATTTTTACCAATATCTACAGGTTTTGGTGTAACGACAAATCTTACAGGCATTAGTATTGATTCTATGTCTATAGAATTAATGGAAATTGCCACTTTATGCATGCTTATTGTGCCATCAAATGATTTTCCTTAAAAATCCATATGCATGAAATTGGCTTCATGTGTATAGAAGGAACTCTACCAAACTCCAAAGCACGATTTCTAAGTAGAATCCATTTTAGTTTGCATAGCTCAATTCCATTCGTCCTTTGATCTAGTTCTTCATAATTTTTAGGTTTATCAATTTTCAACATTGTCATCATAAGTGCAAAGTTTATTGTAAGCAATTTCTCCAAGCACTTTCTCTTACTCTATTTTTTGTTTTTGTCTTTCTAACTAGTTTTTCATATAAAAACACTTAGATTCTATTAGTAAATATTGAATATTCTTTATCAATGATTTAGGTGTTCTTTGCAATATTCTAAGTGATAAATATCTTTTAATTCTAGTTTATTTTTCTTTAAAAATTTAATAAGACATTGGTAAAATGATTCACATAACTTATCAAAATTCTTTGACTATTTTATTGATTAACTTTCTTCCTTAAATATAATGTTGTGATTCTTCACAATATGTTAATCTTCGAAGTCCCATAATCAATATGTCTTCAATTGTTTTTCATATATATAAGAAACATGCATTTGCACCCTCTATCAACTAATTTAGAGTTATAATGCTTCTTCTTATGTACATACATAAAGTGCTTCCAAATATGTGCAAATGTTTCACTATAAGCATGTGTCATTCCATTCATCCTTTGGTGTAATGGTTGAAACAAATTTGAGATAACTTCTATTCATCAATTAAACATGTCCATTCAATTCATCCTTTGATTTAAAACATGTCCATTCAATTCATCCTTTGATTTAATTGTCCATACAAATTTGAGTGGACTTTTATTTATCCATCAGAAATTTTGTAATTAGAGATTTCTTTTATCCAAATCTCCCAAACAATATTTTTATACTGAAAGCATAAACATCCATATCGTAAATGATATGCAAGTATATTTTTCTCAAAGTGTTATATAATAAGTTGCAATTTCCTTCTAACACCTTATTTTCTTCTTTTAGTTTTCCAATGGTTAATATGACGACTCACAAAAGGTTGTTCAATACTTTCATCGAACATTGATGCTTTGTACAATATTATTCATGTCCAATTCATCACAAACTATACGAAATTGGTTATAAGTATATTGAATATGGAATATATGATTTACCTTTCTTTCACTATCACTTCTCATTAATCCGGATTAATGAGTATAATTCATTCTCAAATATGGAATCCAAATATTGAATCATTGCTTCATTAGAGTTGTTATATCACTTTTGCAATGTGGTACAATATTCTAAGAAATATTCAAAGTTCTAATTTATGGAACAATCACAATTGAGTTAATAAATTATTGCTCATCCTCGTTATTTTTTTTAAATTTTGCCAACTTTATAATTTTTGTGGAGTTTTTTTTTTTTTTTAATATTTGTTAGATTTTGAGTACAATATTATTTGGAGATTAAAATTTATTATTAATTTTTTTTTATTAATTTCCTTATTTTATAAAATAAAATTATTTTGATTTTAAAAACTATTCAAATTGTTAAAAGCTATATAAATTTTTTAAAATTTGAATGGCGAAACATTTTATATTTTATAGTTGGAATTTTAAGAAATTTTTAAGATTAACCAAAGTTTTTACATTTTAAGATTTTTTCTAGTAAAAAAACATATTAATATTTTAGAAGTTGAAATCAAATTACCTAGAAAGACCAAAATGGTATATGACCATGATCTATTAAAAACCCTTCATCATATCTACCTCATTGCTTATAAGTGAGCTTGTAACATCAAATTCATCAGCATCAAAATACAAAACACCTACTTGTAGACATATTCTTGACTTTAGAACATACAAAGAAACCCTTAAAATCAAAACTCCCAAAACATTCTGATAATATTGGCTCTAAGGTTTCTACACTTTAAGATATGAATCCTCAAAATTTTCCTTGATCCAAATGGAGTAATTTTTACCATCCAACATATAAAGAATAAAACACTTCATAATGAAGACATCCTCCCTTAGCTTCCACAAATATTTGTATTGTAACATCTACTAAGTCTATAAATCAACAACTAACTCTAGAACTAAACACGACTACTCCAAGGGAAAAATAAACACTTAAATCAACAAGTAACGTTATAACTAAACACACTGCAAAAATAAGCATTGATTAAAAATGATTACAACAACATAATTTTTACTTTAATTAAAATGTAATTCGATCTAATAACAAACAAATACTACTTGTATTAGGCCGCTAATTTAGTAGTGCACTTAATTCTTCATAATTTAAGACTTACCATGCACAATGTGCTTTAATAAATAAATATATATGGAGGGTTGCTTGAGTATCATATCAATGGGAGGCATCTCAAACATTTCATCACTTGAAGAAGAGAGACCCACACTAATTATTTTTTTCCTCGGGAAAAAATGCACATTCCATTATATTGAAAACAAACCACCTTGTACATTGGCCAAAAGACCTTACTTCCATGTAATTCTTACAAAAATTACATAGGTGAAATGTCATGAGCATAAAAAAACTAAGAACCTATCTTATACAATCATTAAAATTCAAGAGACCAGCCAGATCTAATTCAACTTTCTATGCATTGTTTCATATGATATCCAACAAAGTTCCATCCTTCATCAAACAACTGTAACCTCAAAAAATAACTTTGCAGGTCCTCTTATGACCCTTTTGACTTTACCCCACATGTGCTCTTGGATCATATTATGTCAATGTGTCATTCTCCATTTCCCATCGATTCCAATTCCCCCCTCCAACCTATAGATTGTTCTTTGACAATTGATTTGCCATTTGATTTGTTTCTCTAAATATATGCTCAAATTTTATTTCCTGAAATAGACCAACCAGTCTATATATCTCTTCACATATGGGAGTTAGTAATATGTTCCTTGGGGGTCTCCTCTATCTCATCCAATCAATGACTATCTTGGAGTCCCCAAAAACCTACAATTTCTTAACACCCTTCATATTATCCATCCCCAAGGAAAGCTTTAATGCCATTAACTATGCTCTATTGTTTGTACTATCCCATAAACCTACAGAAAACTTAATCCAATCTGAATCAGATATGTAAATAATGTCACTTACCCCACCCTATGATAGAGTACCTTGTGAGGCACCATTAAAGTAAGACCAACTTCCACATATATCAATTGTCTCCTCCTTAATTTTTGTATCTTTGCACCCTGTGGGAAATTACTAAGAATACCAAGACCTTTCAAAGCATAAATTGAAGGGGAAATATGTTGTAATAAACAAAATAATAATAGTAATAGTAATAGTAATTATTAAATCAATTACATTAAAAGACACACCCCTTCAATGAAAGGGTGTTAGATGGCCTATATAATGGCCAAACATTGTATCTTTTTTATCATCGTCAATTATATATCATCTTATATCCATTAAAATGTGGGTTTCTTGAGTAATTGTGGGTTTTTCATAATTTTTTCCGCTTCATCTGGTATCAGAGCCTATTCGGATCCTCGACTTCATCTGGTATCATTTGAATAATAATAATATTATTTTTATTATAACAAAAAAATAAAATAAGGATTAAATATAATAACTAATTATTATATTTAAAATTATCCCATCTTTAGTAAGCAAAAATACCTCCTTGCACAAGGTCCATGGCAAACATGAATGATCGAATGGAGAAAGTGGAGCAAAATCAAACCCGTGATGCTAAATCTCTTGAATATGTAAATATAAGACTTGACCAAATTGAAGCTGAACTACGTGCGGGAAAAGAAGAATTAATAAGAACGGTTAGACATGAATTCAATGAAGTTGTAGCATGGGAAATGGAGGGAGTAAGAATAGAGATAGCAATAGGTTTCGAATATGGATTAAATAAAAGTAGGAAGTACTTAGATGAAAGAGACGCTGCTAAAAATGGCAATGTGTCAAGGAAGGACCCATCATCCCCCAGTTCAACATACACAAACAATCATTTAAGGAAATTCCTCTCAAAGGGGAAATCTCGCAAGAAGATGCAAGTCATGATCATATTCTAGATCTTGAACAACCGTCCTCTCCAACAAGGAAAACAATAGGTGGATATCAAATGAATCCTAAGCTAGAATTGCTAAAATTCGATGGTGAAACAAAACAGAGCATGGAATGGATCAACAAGGCAGAAGAATTCTTTTGCATCCACAAAATTCGATCAGATAAGAGATGATAAGGTATGCCTCAATGCACTTAGAAGGTCGGGCCTATAATTGGTATATGTGGTGGAAGAGTACAACCAAAAAGGTTGCACACGACTGGAACGCATTCAAAAATGGCTTCTTTAAGAGGTTTGAAGATATTAAGGAGAAGAAATTTTTCACCAAGATCACTAGATTACAGAAGAATTGTGATGTCGATGAATACACCGACGAATGGGAATCCCTAGAAACACGAGTACCAAAACTAACGGATAGTCAAAGACTCCAGACATATGTGTCTGGACTAAAACCCTATATCAGAAACGAGTTGGAACTACTCAATGTTTCAACCTTGGATAAAGCCAGACGCAAGGCGAAAACTATTGAAGAGAAATTTAAAACATCAAGACAAAGGAAGCCTGACAAAGGATATTCATGACAACAAGAGACACAATGTAGATATTGCGAATATATTTGGTCACCAAGTCATCGATGCAAAAAATCCCAGTCATATGGCTATGAAGTTGAAAAGGATTCAAAAACATCTACTAGTCGCGCTGACGATCATAGAAAAAAGAAGAAGAATATGTGTCGCCGATGTGGGGAAGAGTGGATCATAGGCCACAAATGCAGAACCAATCACAGAGCACATTGCAAAATCATAAATTGTAAAGTAGTAGAGGTCTCAGTAGACGAACATACATCTGATTCTGATGATGACACAAACTCACCTGAAATATCCATTGCGATAATTACATGTACTCATCAAATTCATAAGGAAGAAAATTTAGTGACACATAAGATGGGAAAATTCCATAAGGTGTCACTGCAAATACAAAAATTAAACTTACAGCTCAGTTGTTATGCCCTACCACTCAAGGAATTAGACATGGTATTAGGCATCAAATGGTTAACATCTTTAGGGACTTACTCTACCATCCTACAAAAACAATACATGGCATTTAAATGGAATGGAAGTAAGTATCGATTACGTGGACCAAGAATTTTTCCACCCAAGTAGAAAGAATCTCAGCACAAAAAGGATCTTGTCCATCGTCAAGATAAAAAGATCAATCCAAATCGGATGTCTCAAGTCAACGTCAACACGAACCCATCACAAAAATAAACATCAACAAATTCAGCTTTGAGGACAAAGCTTACTTTAAGGGAAAGGCAATGTAATAAACAAAATAATAATAGTAATAATAGTAGTAATTATTAAATCAATTACTTTAAAAGACACCTCTTCAATGAAAGGGTGTTAGATGGCCTATATAATGGCCAAGCATTGTATCTTTTTTATCATCATAAATTATATATCATCTTGTATCTATCAAAATGTGGGTTATTTCAGACATTGTGGGTTTATTCCGAGTTAATTGAGAATATATGGATACGGATATAACATATGTAAGTCCAAAAAGATGGATGTATTACTTGAGATACAAACCCACCAAATGAGAATAACAAGTAAATCCACATCATCCTTAAAGGATACATTGTTAATCCAAGACTCCATAACTCTTTAAAGATCATGTCCCGCCCATATGAATTGTATACCACAAACCTGTGAGTTATATTCCCACATATTTTTGATATCAGAACAAAAGATGAATAAATGTTCAATATTTTCACCACTATCTTTGAGAAGAGGACATCTTCCCGGAGCACACTAGAATTTCTTATGCATGTTATCCCAAGTTGGAACCTTTTTAAAGGGACCACCAAAAGAAAATCATTGACTTCAAAGGACACTTTTATAATTCCCAATAGCATTGAACCACTAGAATGGTTTAGGAAGATCCTCTTCTTCTTTGTAAATTTGTATCCAATACTAGGGGTATAGTGACCTCATGTAGCATTCCTAAGCCAAATTAATACATCATCATAATCTGCCAATATAGCATAACTATCTTGAAGATCCTTTATATACCTATTCTAGATATCTTTGTCCACCTCATCCTCAAACCACATGTCTTTTTCCTTTAACTATTCTTGTCTCATAATTATAGTATTGACTTGATCCCCAATTTGCTCTAGAAAGATATAGCCCTAATCCCTCAAAGCTTCTACCAAATCTAAATGAATCGTATGATCCCCACCACAACCGACCAAGGATCTTGTCCTAGTCTTACCTTCATTCCATTCCCAACACTCTAATCAATTAAGTCCCTTACAGCTTCAAAATCCATTATCAAATATTTCCACATATTTGGAACACTCCTAAGAGATTTTTCTCTAATTCTAAACCATTCCTCAATGGTTAAAGGAGATATATATTTTTTATGTACAACTGTCACCCATAATCCCTCTCCTTTCAAAATTCTCCAAGCACCTTTAGTAGCTAATGCCTTGGCAAAACATTGAGGGTTCTTAATACCCCATCTGCCCATTTCCTTTGGCTAGGCTATCTTATTCTATGCAACCCAGTGAAAAGAGGTACCATCTTGACTACCCTTCCATAAAAAAAATATAACTCATCTTTCTATTTTGATCCAGAATACCTATAGGTACATAGTCCAAAGACACCCAGCACACTAGGATGGCTTCCAAGACAAATTTCACCAGAATCAAGTGTCCCCTATGGATAACCATCTGTTGCATCATAATAATAATCTTTTGTCAATCTTACATATAATCCAAGCCCAATCCCTCCTTTGATATGCATTTGGATTTAAAAGAAACCCTAAATACTTGAGACCACTATGTATATCAACCTTGGAAAAGACAATCTGACTACAAATCCAATCAATGGAATCCAACAAGTTATAAACCTTGACGAGAACCCGACATTGTTCTCGTTTTTTTGGGGGTCAATTTTAATAGTTGTTTTTACATTTGTTTCAAAAAGTGTGTATACAGCTAGTAGCACCATTTTTCATTTTGAGCCATTTTTTGTGATTTTGAAGCTTCTTGGACATAAAGAAACTATAATTTTTACTTACAAATGCGTTTTTTCAAATTTTACAAAAAAATATACATTAAGTAGCTAGTTATAATGAAAAAATACACACATTTTTATTATTATTTTTTTTAGCATTTAGAAGCTAGTTAGAACGAAAAATATATACATTTCCGAAGTTTTATCATTAAACTTTTCTCTTAAAGAAGTCATTTTTTGGGCAAATTTCTAAAAAAATGAGAAAAACCATTTTTCAACGTATTTTCAGCTATTTGATGTATACAAATGATATTATTTAACATTATTTTCCATAAAGTGATGATTCACATAAACTCAACAAAACGTATACCATATATTTCTAAATAGCATATTAAAAACATAAGAGTTATTCTCAAAATAAAATCTTAAAGTCAAAGCATTACAAAAATATCTTATCAAAAATTTGTCAACTTTGACATTTTCCTCAATGATATGAAACTAATCAACAATATCATGCAGGTCAAAATCTTCATCAAAATTGACATTTTCTACTAGTTGGATCTCTTCTTGGACCTCAATGTGTTCTTCCATTGGGTCCTCTACTTCTGCAAAATGCCCAAAGTGATCTTTTCCGAACATCCCTTTTAAAGGAGATTGAGGCTCTTTTGATATCTTTGCCACAAGTGACTCACTAAATTCTCCTTTCTTCAAACCAACTTCCTGCATTTCATCTGGAAGAACTTTCATAGCATTAATTATTTGCTTGATATAATTGCACTGTAGTGGATCATTATCAATGGATGTGAAATTTCTTGCTTTCTGTAACGAACATGCTATTTTTGTACCTAATCACCACATACAAAAAAAAATAGCATAATGAAACATAAATTTTAAAAATATATATTACTGAATATAGATTATGGCCCTAGTTTCATATGTAATATCAAAAATATTACCTTCTCCCGAGAACAAATCTAAACTTCTTCTTTTGAAAAAGTATCTATGAGATAATTAATCAATACGTGTGGCTTTTGGTAGATGTTTACAGTCTCTCCTTTCAAATCCCTATCTTCATATGTCAACTTTTTAACCACGACATTGTAAGAAAATATTTGACGATATTTTCCTTCACTCTTTTCATTGATTAAAAGAGATTCGTAGGTCTCATATTTTGTCCAACATGCAAGATGTATGTTTTCAGTATCACTCATAAATGGATCACTGCTGGAGCTACAAGTATTAGGCTTATTCCTGTAACACAAATATATAAGAATATAATTAACTTATAAAAAAATAAATTTGGTTTCTAAATTCAAATGCTTAGTAATACACTGCAAATATCTTACCAATACAATTGTTTCCTTGAGTTTGCTTTATCCTTGAAGGTTTTTAGCACTGCTCCTCCCTGTACATTGCAAAAAAATGTGCAGAGAATCCATCAAACAAATTGGAAATATCACCCATCAAATGCATTTATCGAGCCCACAACAAGCCCATGAAATTCACACCCATCAAGCGGTTCCTCCATCAACGCAGTGAATTTGCATCGTAAACCCTTACAATCCAAATCATAAACCCATGAAAAAAACATTACAGCCCACATTACTTAAAAATGTGCAGATACCCCATCGAAAAAAATGGCAACAAAACCCATCACAGTTATTCAATCCCACCACAACATCCCACAAAAACGTTCCAAGAATCAAATGGGTGTCTTAACAAACACAAATAGATGAAGCTAGTAGGAATAGAGCCCTACTATAGGTTGAAGACTCCATTTCATCCTTTGTGAAACCAACAACCGAACCATGCCAAGCACCTCCACTCCAGCCAACCTACAACTAGCATGCATTAAAAACCATCAATGGAAGGAAAAATCCATTCAAACCACGAAACAATAAAAAAAGGAAGATGTAGAGGAGGGTTATCACCTCCGTAAGCGTCATCCTTCTCACCACCATCATTGACCATCGATTGGAGGAGTGTTGAAACAAAACCTTACTACCACAACACCACTAAGGACATGCATAGAACAACACTAGAGTGTTAGGATATTTCAATACTCCATCCTTGTCCTGTAAAATTAGTCACAACAGATCTAATGAACAAGTAAATCAATCACAACAGATGAACATAGAAAATATGGTGTAAAACTATGCAAAACATGCATTAGTGCTCAATATCCCAATAAGGGTGAATAATTACAATACAATACAGTAATCAATAAGTGAGCAATTCAAATTGACTAAGAAGGTCATTCGAATCACTGAATGCAGTAGCTTGACTCCAACTAGGAGTCCTCATCATCAATCGGTGGTGGTCATCAATGCACAAGAACCAGTCATCCAGGTGTCAATCTGAGTCTAACTGAGTGTAACATGTGTAACTGAAGTGTGTATCACTGATATAGGGAAGGAGACTCATTGGAGGGCGCATGGGAGGCTTAACTGAAGTTAGAACAAGTCATCTAGTCAATCTGGAGGTCCAACGGAGTGAAACAGTCAGTCGGGAGTGAAACTAGCCTCAAATCAGGGAGAATTGGAGCTAACTGAGTGTAAACTGAGGTGGTAGGTGAAGAAGTACGCCCTTCTCTGGAAGTAGGTGAGAAGTGGGTGCCTTCCTGACTAGGAGGGCTGAAAGTCTGATGTAAGAAGCTCCTGGGTGCTAGAATAAGGTGGCTAAGGTGATGGAGGCATCAACCTGGTGACTGGGATGCATGCAAAATGCATGCAAACCCTAGAAATTGCATGCAAACCCTAATTGCATGCAAGGTCATGAAAGTGATGATGTGGATATCCGAACACCCCCCCTCAAGCTGGACTATGATGTGCAAAAAATAAATGATAGGGCCCTGGTAACTGAGACCAAAGGTCACCCCAATACAATAATAATCCAAACTAATAACAGTCAATAAACCGAGGAAATGGGGAAAAACTCATGGGAAAAATACCCCCCCTCAAAATAGACTGTAGCACACCACAATACTTAACTGCTCCAAAATCAAGTATATATGTCTGGAGGTATCTTACTCTTGGGAGTAAATGGATCATGCTCCAAAAACATGTGCTTGAATTCTCCATCAGTGGATGCAAGCGAATGTGGAGACTTTAAGAACTTGCTCTTCATACCGAAAATGGTGAGAACAAATCTGAAAATATGAGGATGATCCTGGAACTTGTGATTCAAACCAAGTGAGGTAGGAATAGCTCCAATCGGATCAAATAGATCTTGAAACTGGAACTTCTTATCAATAGAAGTTAAATCAGCTCCAAAAATAGATGAGTGGTTTCTTGAGATCTCCTTTGAACCAACAAGGGTGAGATTAAAACCAAAATCAGCAAAAAGTGCATTAGAATTGAACTCAAGCGAATGGTAGTGCTCTTCATCTTCATTAAAAATCTGAGAAACTTTGCAAATGATAGAACATAAGTTTATAGAAGGCATGAAATCAAGGAGGGCGAGTGCTTCACCTCCAAAATCAGATTTTACCTCCAAAAATTCAAGTAGATCATTATTCTACATACCGGCAAACTCATGTGAAGGAGAGGATTCAAGAACCTCTTCGGAATCTAGAGTATGAGCTTGTTTATCTTGCTCAGAATTCAAAATAGAATACTTTGAGAGAATGAGTGTTGAATCTACATTTTCTTCTTCATCTTGAAAAATTGTTGAGGCCAACACATGATCGGAAAGAACACATAAGGAGATCTCACTGGGCTTGTTCTCCAAAAGGCTAGCATGATCCTCTTCTTCCTGCTTTCCAAATTCTCTGTCAAGTTGGACCCATAGATCACTTGGATTTTCAGCAGTCTTACTGAGGTAGTGCATACAAGGAGACATATCAAGACATATTGCTCCAAAAGCTCTGTCACAATCATTGATCCAATCATTCTCCTCTTCATCGGAATCAAAAACTCTTGTATTACCAATGCACATATCAAAAAGACATTGTCTCTTCAAGAATGCAATCATCTTTGGTTTCCATTCATCATAGTTGAATGGAGTAAGAATATTTTGTGAAGAAGAAGTCTCCATCTTTGCATTAGCGAATGCAAATGGAGAAGTAAGAAACCTGCAAATCACACACAAACAAACACTATGTTTTCAGCCTTGCATGCACATGAGATTTTGCATGCCGTTGCCAAAATATATTGGTGAGCAAAGATCGCTCTCTCTTCATGTAGAACACCTGTAGAAAATAAATATTGTCCCTGACATGGCTCGGATACCATGTAAAATTAGTCACAGCAGATCTAATGAACAAGTAAATCAATCACAACAGATGAACATAGAAAATATGGTGTAAAACTGTGCAAAACATGCATCAGTGCTCAATATCCCAATAAGGGTGAATAATTACAATACAATACAATAATCAATAAGTGAGCAATTCGAATTGACTAAGAAGGTCATTCGAATCACTGAATGGAGTAGCTTGACTCCAACTAGGAGTCCTCATCATCAATCAGTGGTGGTCATCAATGCACAAGAACCAGTCATCCAGGTGTCAATCTGAGTCTAACTGAGTGTAACATGTGTAACTGAAGTGTGTAGCACTGATATAGGGAAGGAGACTCAGTGGAGGGCGCATGGGAGTCTTAATTGAATTCAGAACAAGTCATCTAGTCAATCTGGAGGTCCAACGGAGTGAAACAGTCAGTCGGGAGTGAAACTAGCCTCAAATCAGGGAGAATCGGAGCTAACTGAGTGTAAACTGAGGTGGTAGGTGAAGAAGTGCGCCCTTCTTTGGCAGTAGGTGATAAGTGGGCACCTTCCTGAATAGGAGGGCTGAAAGTATGATGTAAGAAGCTTCCAGGTGCTAGAATAAGGTGGCTAAGGTGCTGGAGGCATCAACCTGGTGACTGGGATGCATGCAAACCCTAATTGCATGCAAGGTCTTGAAAGTGATGATGTGGATATCCAAACATGTCCTACTTTGCATTATTTATTTTTCCTAGTTGTTGATGATGTCATTTTCCCCCTAGTAGTTTACAGATTTCATCCAGGATCCATCTACCACCTTCTGAGCCCTGCATGCATAATTTTAGGACCACTTCAGTTAGTTCCCTACTTTATAGGAACCTACTGAGTGTTCCAGTGAAGTCCACCTGAGTTAGATATCTCTTGTGGGCAGTTAGAGCTCTGGCTGCCACTGATTATGGCCTCATGTGCCCTTTTCTGACTGGAATGCATGAAAAAATCACTATTTCACCCTCCTTAGTCAGTTAATTGATTATGTCTTCAGTTAGTTGATTTTAGGTTCAGTTCAGTTGAGTTTGAGTCTTTTGGAGCACTCCAGTGGTGATAATCCCTATGCTAGACCAACTAAGGTTCGAATTCTCTGGTGTGATTTGAATTCTCTCCATTGTAACATAATTTTTCATTATACTGATTATTGGAACATGTGAAATTATTCTACTCCTATCTAAGTTCTACTGCATTATTATTCATCTACTATTTTTTACTGTAGTTTTCACTCTTATTCAAATTTTCCGCTCATTCTTTCTTTGTGAGGTATCCTCATCTCTTTAGATCTGTTGTGACTTATAATTTCATATGGTATCAGATCCATTTGAGCAAATAGGTTGAGTAACTGCTTTTGGTAGTGCACCAGAAGCCTTTGGATTTCCACTGCAAATCCTAGCGCCATTGCATTGAATTCATTAAAGAAATCCATTGAGATATAGCCAGGTGTGAAGGATCCGGATAAAATTGTGTACTGTCCTAAAGCACTGCTCCTTAGTAGTGTACCTCCGTTATTGATATTTTTTTGCAGGTTATTCAAATTTTTTGAGTGTTGCAGCAATTGCAACAGTTTTCTGCAATTGCAGCAGTTTTGTTGTAGAAGCAGCAGTTTCACCTTGTATTTGCTCCAGCAGTTGAAATGGACAATTCGAACTCTCCACTCTCTCCCAGGATCCTGACACCCTTCAGTTACCTTGATTGGAGGGATGATATGAATATTTTATTGCGCAACAAATCATTGTACAGGGTGACAATGGGGAAGGATCCCGAACCAATATCAGCTGTGGAGAAAACCAAGTATTTGAATATATTGGATGAAGCATTTGGTTTCATGTGTATTCCTATTTCTAGATATATACTCTTCCACATTGAAGGATTGAATAATCCAAGAGAGTTATGATTGAAATTAGAGACCCTCTTCGACAAACAAGATAAGCTAAGAGGCCGTATTCTGGAAAATGAGTTGATTTTCTACAACCGAGTAGTTTCAAGACCATTCAACAGTTCTTTTAAAAATTCAAATCTCTGGTTATGCAATGCAAGCAGTGTGGCATTGAAAAGAAGGATGAGCAGCTGGTGCTATCCATTCTGAGAAATTTAGGTCCTGAGTTCTCCATATTTGTCTCTACCTTCAATTATGGGCGAATGTCAATCCCTGGTTAGAAGATTCCATCCTTAGATGTTTTCACTGAATCTCTCATCCAAGAAAAAGATAAGTTGATCCAGATGGGCACTTTTAAGGCCTCCAAAGATCAATCTCTTATGGCTAGAGAAGCAAAAAGTGCAAATGGGAAGGGGAAGCACAAGGGAAAGGATAAGAGGCCGTTTGAACCCAAACTGAATTCCAAGTCAAGTCCATCATAAGGATCCTCCATCTCTAAGAAGGAAGAACAAAATGGATTTGAGAAATCCAAGTGTTCCTATTGCAAGAAAGGAAACCACCCAGAGAGATATTGCATGCAGAAGAAGATAGATTAGATGACTAAGCTTCTTGAACAACACAACATTTCCATCCCAAAAGGTGCAAGAGAGACTGATTCTAGAAGTGAGTCTTATGGTCATGAGAGATTCCATGCAATGAAGGTTGGATTTTCAAAATCACAATCCCTCCTCATAGATTTAGGAGCCTCCAACCACATGGTTGCCTCCAGAGAATCATTTTCTTCTTTAGATCTCAAAGATGGTCCGATTATTCACATGGGATACAACTCTCATATCTCTGTTGAAGGGAATGGAACAACACATATGTAGCATGGGAAGTTCAAAAATGTTCTATTTGTGCCTTATTTGTCAGCAAATTTGTTGTTTGTATATCAGATGACTCACATAGGTTCACCGAAGAAAGTGATCTTTGGTCCTGACACAGTTGAGATTGCAGATATCTCTACTGGGAAGATTATATTGAAAGGGTTTGCAAACCATGCCTCCAATTCTCCCATTTTTTTCCATACTCTCTTCCTACCCCATCAGAATCTGATGAAGATCAGAGTGATATCTCTTCTAATGAAGATGAGGATCAAGATCTTGATGTTGAGAGAAAATTTCAAGGACATTCAGATTCAGATACAGATCCAACACATGCTCTCAATCCATGGCCAAGGCCAATGTGGGCTCACAAATTCCTTGTAGATGCTGGGAACATAGTTGGGGATCCATCTTACCATAGAACCACCAGATCTCATTATCATGCAAAACTTGCACTATGTCATGTAGATCCACTTCTCTCAAAGAGGTGCTACATGATGGTGGGGTTTGATCCACAATATCTTGGAGAGACTTTCCATGGGGGATCTACAACCAAGCAAAAATATTGGTTGTCTAAAAAAAGGTACTCAAAGGTTCATGATTTGGACCACAACGAGCCATTCGATCCAGTAGTAAGAAGGGTTACTAAAAGAATTGTTTTGGAAAATACAACTTCTACACAGTGGGAGGTACATCAGAGGAGCGGATCCAGATCCAGATCCATATCTAGCACCTACATTTCTATCCTACAGAGGAGCATCTTGCCAATACTTTTGCAAAGGATTTCACTAAGGAAATTTTTTTCCTTCTCTACTTAGTATGAAGGTTCTTTGAGTTCCCCACTGTTGTTCTTTTTGAGGGGGGTATTTTTCCCATGAGGTTTTTCCCCATTTCCTTGGTTCATGGAAAGTTCTTTTTATCATTTATTTGATTGTATGGGTGACCTTTGGTATTAGCAACCAGGGCCCAGGATGAAAAAGTATGAATTAAGGGGGGGTGTTAGGATATTTCAATACTCCATCCTTGTCCTACCTAGCATTATTTATTTTTCCTAATTGTTGATTATTGCATTTTCCTCCTACTGGTGTACAGATGTAATCCAGTATACATATACCACATTCTAAGCCCTACATGCATCATTTTAGGACCACTTCAATCAGTTCCCTACTTTATAGGAACCTATTGAGTGTTCCAGTGCAGTCCACCTGAGTTAGCTGAATCTTGTGGGGGGTTAGAGCTCTGGATGCCACTGATTGTGGCCTCATGCACCATTTTCTTACTAGCATGCATGACAAACTCACTATTGCACCCTCCTTAGTCAGTTAACTGATTATGTCTCCTTTGTGATTCGAATTCTCTCCATTGTAACATCATTTTTCATTATACTGATTATTGGAACATGTGAAATTATTCTAATCCTATCTAAGTTCTACTGCATTATTATTCTTCTGCTCTTTTTTACTGCAGTTTTCACTCTTATTCAAATTTTATGCTCATTCTTTCTTTGTGAGGTATCCTCGGCTCTTTAGATCTGTTGTGACTTAGAATTTCACATATAGCTCACATCACAATCAAGAGGAAGCACAGATGAACTGCAACGAGATCGCCACCACAAAATTGGGTCAACATTCATTAGATCCCACAAGAACGGGTTGTAGGTTCTGACCACATGGGCATAGGGGAAATGGTGTACCATAACCAAGGGGTGGATGCTCACCCATCAGCCTCGCTCAAAATTGCACAGAGGGTCAAGAAGGTTCGGAAGAACAGGCGTTTAGGGGCCCAAAACAAGTGAAAATGGGGGGTTATTAAATCAATTAGGTGCGCATCACATGGACGCATCAAGGGCGACGATGTTGTACGCCACTTGGATGCTACCACATAGGTGAATTTATGTGGCAAGGAAGGGTTCCCCACAACTAGTTTCCCTCCCCTAATTTAAATAATATTTTCTTGATTTAAAATCATGTTTCTAACAACCATTATTGCAAATGATAAACATTAAAACCAAACCAAACAATTATATTTATTTTAGTGCTTTTCTATATATATGTAAAAACATAATTGTGATGTTTTCATGGATATAGTTTTTTTTTATTATGTTAGAGATTGAAAACAAATGCCAGTTTGAATTTGTCACAAAATTGTCCAATAATTGGATTCATGTAAGAATTTAAAAAAAGATGTTTACCGTATAGTTTTTACTTAAAAATAAAATATTTATGTGTTCATCCACAGTGATTTGTAAAGTTAATAAAAGAAGGATATATATTAATTTTTTATGTTGATCCCTAGGATGGAGGGTTGAGCTATTTTTTCCCTACAGGAATTAGGGTTTTTTGAGCTCCTATATGAACTTAGCATGGGTTTTTAGTTTCCTGCAATTCACTTTTGATGGATCTCCTTCTTGTATTTTCTTTCGGTCCTTTGTTGTACTCGCTCATGGTTCTATACTCCCTTTTATTGTTTATTGTACCCACAATATTTTTCGGATCTAATCATGTCACTATTCTTTTGTGCTATCATTATCAATGAAATATCAATTCTATTGGATTATGCTCTCATATATTAACATTATGGATGTTTTGGATTATGGTGAGGCGTCTCTTTGGGATGGGGAGGATGCTAAGTGCGAGGCTACCGACATTTTCAAAACTGATGAAGAATTTAAACATAGCCTGGGAACTTAATCAAGGGTTCTAAAAAAAACCCTACTGACAAGATAGTACAACTTAGACTTCATATAGGTTTAAAAACTTTGACAGATGCCTCTAGGTCCTTGAGAGCATTCATTTCTCCAAGGGGTAAATTGGAGAAGGGTTTTGGGGATGGTTTGTTTTCTATTTTAGATTTAGTTGGTCATGCTCTGAAAGGTTCCCAGGTGCCGTCTAGTCCAAAGGGTTCACATAAAAAAGGTGAAGAGGTGGTATCTTCGAGTAAATGGAAAAAAGATCAGAAAACCTACAGAGCTCGATATGAAAAACACTTCTTAACATTGGGAAAAGACATCAACATGGACAAGTTCGATAGTCTCTCCTCAAGAGCGTTGGTGGGTAAATTAATTTATTATACAATGAAGAGGGAAGTTATGTTCGAATCGTTGAAGTCAAACTGGTATCCAATCCTTGGATATTGTCACAAACTTAGTATCTTGATGAATAATTGGTTTTGATTTTAGCTTTTGGGGGAGGAGGACTTGGAGAAAATCTAGTCTGAGTATTTGATCATCGACAGAAGCTCGTTTATTATTAAAGAGTGGTATCCTGGTTTTAAACCATTTAAGGAAAGTTTTCAGAATCAACATGTATGGATGATTCTTTTGGGTTTTCCCATAGAAATTTGGTTGAATAATGTTTTATAGAGATTGTTAATTTTGTGGAAAGATATATTTTCTTTGATGACAACTCTTTGTTTCATGAAGAAAATCATCTTGCTTGGGTCATGGTAGAGATTGAATTAAATTTGGGACTTCCAACTAATATCGAGATTCAACGGGGCAAGAAAATTTTCTCTCAATGTTTTGGTTTTTGGAGATTACGATTTTGATGTCATTATTGTAGACAATAGGGCCATCTGACTGCAAGGATCTGTCCAAGTTTATTTTAATATTCTAAGGAGGAATTATTTAATAAATATAAATCATCCCCCCTTAGGGATGGTGATTGTCAAATTTCTATTCCCTTGATTCCGTGCAATAAATTCTATAACTAAGGATCTTAAAGAAAATATAACCTCATTAGATTAGCAATGGAGATTAGCAGAAAATAGAGAAGAAGAGTAGCTATAAACACAAGAGATAGAACTCAATTGGGATAAAATCCACACACTTCATATGTTCAATAATATTTGTACAATATATAATACATCTCAAGAGAGAATTTTGTGAGCCTTAGGAAGCAGTTGAGTAGCTCACATTAATGTTAGGCTTAGTGGAGTAATTCCCCCAATCTATGAGATTATGCCAATCGTGACTTCTGTATTGGGCCATAATGTGGTCCAATGAACCTAGATGAACCATGAGGACGTTAGGATAGTCAACTAATGTGGATGGAATCATCATGAGGGAGAATTAGGTGGTTTAGGGGCTTGGTAGTGGCCATTAATGAGCAATTTGACCAATTCTAGTGCATTAGCGCCCTTGGTCCATCCTTATCCCATAAAACAGGGAAGAGGGGAAGCTACCTCATTAAATGCATGAAGGTGGGCACATTTGAATCCACAGAACAAGCAAATAGGGAACACTTGTGGACAAACTTGTCTATTATGGAAAACCACTAGTCTAATATGTGGACAAACCCCCTAGACTAGGCACTATGAAGCCAAACCATGGACCAACTTACACTAAACACTTGGAACCTTATGCAAGCAGTATTAACCAAGGTCTAGATGGGAATTATGTTACAACACCCCCCCTTAATCCAAAATGGTTGTGAGCAATGAAAACTATTTTGAGGGCCCAAGCAACAAAGGCTTATGGTCACCCTTTACAATTTATTAATCCATGTAAGTGAGGAAAGAGGAAAACCCACATTGGGAAAATAATGCCTCTAGAATGGAAATGAAATACACCAAAAATAAACTACTCGAAACACAAGTAGGTGTGAACTTGTTCATATTTCTAGAGGAACCTTCTTCTTGAGAAGAAGTGGATGTTGCTCGATTGGATCAGGAACATGAACAACTGCATGATTGACAATGCAGACATGTAGAAAAAATACAATACACTGATGTGATATAATAAGTGGCTGCTCATTGGAATTGAACTTTAGAATGAAATCAGGTCCAAATGAGTCTTGAGGTTCTTGAGCCAAAAACTTTGAACCAAGAGAGGTAAAATTAGCATCAAGCAAAACTGAAATTTCTTGAAACTTTGAATCGAAAAAGATTATGGAAGCTCCAAGAATGATGAACAATAGTTACAAATTATCTTTGTAATTGAAATCTGAACTGCAATCAGATCCAAAATAGGTATGATTGTGAAATTCAGTTCACATCCAAGATCTATTCAAGAAATTACACTCTCTCATAAGAAAAATCTCACACAACTAGTCAAAGACACAAAAATTATGCACAAGAGTAGAATTATGTATTAACTTCACATGGATAAAATACATCATCCAACCATATGAAAGTAATAGCATGTTTTCAAATAAATTTACAACAGTAATTTGAATGGATAAGGATTCCAAAAGAATCTTCTCGTCATCAGACTTACTAAAAATGCTCATCCCCCTTAGGTGGCAAGTAGACTTTCCAAAACTCTCCAAAAGATCACGAATTTCCTAATTAGTGATCCAAAGGTGATGTATGATGGAAAAAAATGCCAAATACGAAGTTTGGAAGGAAAAATCATTAAGGAAAGTCATGGGTGCAAAAAACAAGTTTCCTAGGTAGACTAGCTTTTCCCCATAGGGTAAAAAGCACTAAAAAGCACTAAAACTCAAAAAATGCGCCTTTCCTAGCTAAATCTTATCCAAAATATTTTAGAAAGGCGCCCAAGTGGCCTAGGTGGCTTGTGGTCCACACCTTGGATTTATTTGATCCTCCCATGTTTCCTTGTGGTCCACACAATGGCAATTTCCTAGTCTAATACATAGAATTACCCAAAAATGATTAATTAATGCATCTTATGTAAATAAATGACATAGTACGAAGACTTAATTATTTCAACACCCCCTCATAAGTCTGACTTAATGATCTAAATATCAGAAAATGAAATACTAAGGGCCCAGTAACAAGACTTGGTCACCCCGTACAATACTGTCGGTCCACAAAAACAAGGATATAAGGAAAACCTCATGAGAAAAACCTCCCCTCAAAACATGGACATATCAAAATTGAAAGGTTGTTGATCAATCCTTCACTCCACCACATGTTCATCCATCCCAAACAGTGATCTAAGATAGCCGAATGTCTTCTTTGTGAAATCCTTGGTGAAGATATCTGCAGTTTGCTCACCTATGGGGCAATACTGCAAATCTATGATTTGGTCATGTACTAAGCCTCTGATGTAGTGCATATGAATCTCTATGTGCTTGGTTCTTTGCCTCTGTACTGGATCACATGAAACTCTAATGGCACTCTGGTTGTCATAAAAAATGACAGTAGGAGTACTGAAAGAAATCTCAAACTCTGACAAAATTCCCTGCAACCAAACACACTGTGTAGTAGAATTCACTACTCCTCTGTACTCTACCTCTGCTGAAGATAGTGCTATGGAATTATGTTTCTTGCTGGACCAGAAAACAGGGCCACCTCCAAGCATGAATACAAAACATAATGTGGATTTCCTGTCAAGGCTATCACCAGCCCAATCTGAATCTATGAAGCCCAAGAGATCCAGGCTCGAATCTGTAGCATAGTGAATCCCATCGGTCTTTGTGCCCTCCACATAATGAAGGATTATTTTTGCATCCCTCCAATGTAGATCATGTGGCTGCTCCATGTATCTTGATGCCACACTCACAACATAAGCAAGATCTAGTTGAGTGTGTGTCAAGTAGAGCAAGCTTCCAATCAACTATCTATATAAAGTGATGTCAAACAATGGTGTAGATTCTACATCTTCTAGTCTAACTCCAGAAAGGAATGGAGTCTTAGAAAGCTTGCAATCAGCCATATTAAACTTCTTTAATAGATCAGAAGCATATTTTGATTGACATACCTTGGTTCCACCTTTTGTTTGAGAAATATCAAGCCCCAAAAATTGCTTAAGAATTCCCAAGTCACTCATGGAGAATGCTTGGTGCATGGATGTCTTCAATGATTATATTTGGCCATTGCTACTACCTGTAATCAGAAAATCATCAACATACAGCATTATTATCATTATAAAACCATCAACATGCTTCATATAGACATTTGGGTCAGATTTACACCGAACCTAAGCTTGTGACAGAAGGAAACTGTCCATCTTTGCATACCAAGCCCTGAGGGCTTGCTTAAGTCCATAGAAAGATTTTTTCAACCTGCAAACAAGATTTGGATCTAATGTGTACCCATGTGGCTTCTGCATAGATATTTCTTCTTCAATCTATCCATGGAGGAAATCACTTTTCACATCCATGTGATGTACTTCCCACCGCTTGGAAGCTGCAACTACCAAAACTAGTCTAATGGAGTCTTTCTATGCCACCGGTGCAAATGTTTCATTATAATAAAGTCCTTGGACCTAAGAGAACCCCTTTGCTACCATCCTTTCCTTGTACTTTACCTCTATACCATCCGCTGCACATTTGGTCTTATAAATCCACTTGCATCTTACTAACTTTTTTCCTGCAGGGAGCTTGAATAGCTACCAAGTTTCATTCTTCTGCAATGACTCAAACTCCTCATCCATAGAAACCTACCATATTGGGTCATGTGAGGATTTCTCATATGTTTTAGGATCATAATATATCATCATAAAACATTTCTCAGAAAGATAAGGATCATTCACATTGAGAGTAGTCTCAAATTGTGATCTAGTCCTCCTTTGGTCCCGAGGATTGCCAACTAGTTCACCTGCTGCTTGCAAAGTTTTTGCAGCCCATTTAGGCCTTTTAGATGAGCTAGACTATGAAATAAAATGATCCTCATCACCAGATATATCAGAATCAAAAACATCAAGAGCATCACTTACTTCTTCTTCAGGTGGTGGTGAAGATGGTTCTCCAATTTCAACGCTCTGAGAGGGCTCTTCCTCAAACTGCACACTTCTTTCGATGAATGCTTTATGAGTGGTCATGTTCAAAAAATTATAACCTTTGGATTCCTATGAATATCCAACAAATAAACATGGTTTGCTTTGGGGCTGCAATGCCCTCCTCTTCTCAAGTGGAATCCTAGCCCAAGCCTTTGAGCCAAAAATCCTGAAATGAGAGATATCAGGTTTGTGACCTGTCCAAGCCTCGAAAGGAGTGATACCTTTGAGAGATTTGTGTGGCACTCTATTCTGAATTTAAGTGGCACAATTTACTGCCCCAACCCATATCCTGGGAGACGATGCATTTTCCTCAAGCATATAAGTGGCCATCTCCTTTAGAAACCTATTTTTCCTCTCAACAACCCCATTCTGCTGAGGTGTATATGGAACTGTGTGTTGCATATGAATGCCTGAAGAGGCACAAAATTGCTGAAACTCTGATTTCACATATTCACCACCATTATTAGATCTTATAACGTTAATATTCCTACCAGACTAGTTCTCAACCGAGGCTTTGAATAGCTTGAACAAACCAAAAACTTCTGACTTTAGCTTGATGAAATAAATCCAACAATACCTGTTGAAGTCATCTATGAATGTGAGAATGTATTTTGCATGGTTCAAGGACTCATGAGGGAATGGAACTCATATATTAGTATGAATAAGGTCTAATGGTGCAGTGGTTCTCTCAGAATTGGATCTCCTATACTTATGCTCAGGGTGTTTTCCTAGGATGCAAGATTGACAAACACCTTTGGAAAACCTGATATTGGGCAGCCCTATAACCATCTCTTTCTCATGAAGTTGGGAAAGGTATTTGTAATTTAGGTGGACAAATATTTCATGCCATAGTTTGTTGGATTCATTGGCATGGGTTAACAGAGCAGAAGGTGAGGGATTTGGCACAAAATGAGAAAACTTGTAAATTCTAGAACAGCGATCAGCAGTACCAAATGCAATATTTTTTCCTATTGAAATTTCTGCTATCTCAACATCATTGGAGGTGACTCTCTTGGGAAGCCCTATATGGGTCATCTGATAGACTAACAGTAGGTTTGAAACAAGTCCAGGGACATATAAAACATTATTAAATGACCCAAAATCGAGATCTATGCTACCTTTGCCTTTGCTAGAAGTTTCAAAATTGTCTCCCAATACAATATTTGGACCATTGGAAGAGCCAAGTGAAGTAAAAAAACTTACTTGTAGACACCATGTGTCTTGATGCACCGGAATAAATAATGAATGAAGAAGGTTTGGATGTGTTGGCCATCAATGCATGAACTCTCTCTTTATCATCAGAATTTTGTCCTCCATCCTTCCTCCTTGCGCTCTCTGGAAGAGGAATGTTGGCTTTCTCCAAGAGTTAAGTCAATTGGGCAATGGTTTTCTTAATGCAAGATCTTTCAGGATGAAAGCCCTTGCTGCAATAATTTCACTTTGTCCTCTCATTCTTCTTGTTCGGATTCTTCTTGAAGTTAGATGTCTCTCCATTAAAATTCTGCTTGTCTTTCCTCTCACCGGTGGGCTTCTTGAAATTGCCCTTCTTCTTGCCTTTCGAACCCTTTGAATATCCAACATTCAGACAGTGGTCTTTGGATGGATTTTTAATGGCTCCCATCAAGACCAATTTGTCTTGTTCTTGTGTCAAAGACTCCATGAATTTTGAAAGTGTCAAGCTCTTCCAATTTTTAATTGCTTTCCGAGTGGAATAGAAGGTCGAGACAAAGATTGAATAGTCGGGGGCAAGCTTGGAGAGAATTGCCAAAACTAATTGCTCATCCTTTTTGTTAATACCACATTGCTTCAGCTACAATACAAGAGATTTAAATTTGGAGAATAAATCCTGTAGATTATCAAAATTTTGTGGACTCAAAGAGACTAGCTTGTTATCCAATTAGTGGCCTCTCAATTCATCGGTTTTCCCGAACAATTCTTGAAGTTTCAGCGATACTTCATTGGGTGAAGTGAGGCCATCAAGATGAAATAGAATCTCTCTAGATGTAGTGAGACATAACATCCCATAGGCTTCATCCCTTCGATTATGCCATTTAGATTTCTCTACTGCTGAGGTTGGCTCAACTTCAGTTGCCATGGTCACCCTGTAGAGCCCTTTGCTCCTCAATAGAATCTCCATCTGCGCCTTCCAATCAAAGTAATTGAAGGGAGTGAGGATGATATGCTTTGTATGATCCATTTCTTCTCCGAAATAACTTATGGACTGATTTTAGAACACTTCTAGATGCCAAAATGCGCCCTGTAGAGAATAGAATTCACTCGGTGAATTGATCAATGCGCCCTTCCCGAGACTGGTTGGATCCTGCAAGACAATCAAAGATGATAGGAATAGATTTATAGCTCTGATACCATGTGAAATTCAGTTCACATCCAATATCTATTCAAGAAATTACACTCTCTCATAAGAAAAATCTCACACAACTAGTCAAAGACACAAAAATTATGCACAAGAGTAGAATTATGTATTAACTTCTCATGGATAAAATAAATCAGCCAACCATATCAAAGTAATAGGCTGCTGTTAAATAAATTTACAACAGTAATTTGAATGGAAAAGGATGCCAAAAGAATCTTCTATTCATCAGATTTACTAAAAATGCTCATCCCCCCTAGGTGACAAGTAGACTTTCCAAAACTCTCCAAAAGCTCACGAATTGCCTAATTAGTGATATGAAGGTGATGTATGATGGAAAAAAATGCCAAATACAAAGTTTGGAACGAAAAATCATTAAGTAAAGTCATGGGTGCAAAAAACAAGTTTCCTAGGTAGACTAGCTTTTCCCCATCGGGTAAAAAGCAGTAAAAAGCACTAAAACTCAGAAAATGCGCCTTTCCTAGATAAATCTTATCCAGAATATTTTAGGAAGGTGCCCAAGTGGCCTAGGTGGCTTGTGGTCCACACCTTGGATGTATTTGATCCTCCCATGTTGCCTTGTGGTCCACACAATGGCAATTTCCTAGTCTATTACATAGAATTAACCAAAAATTATTAATTAATGCATCTTATGTAAATAAATGACATGGTAGGAAGACTTAATTATTCCAAAAATGATCAGGTCCAAATGAGAGGAAAAAGAGTTTAGTGTGCGCCAATACAATGGCAGTGTCTCGTTCTTTAGTAGAATTGTGAGGAAGTGCGCTAGTCACCATAGAGGAATAGGTAGAAAGATTTGGATCAGAATTGGTGAGTGCATTTTCAGCTCTCTCACATCTTGATGCATCCTTCAAATCATCCAAAATATCATCAAATTTTTCACCATCAGCTAGTTAAGTATGCACAAGATCTTCAACAACTAGCTTATCATCCTCAAAATCAACGTTTGATGAATTATTAGAGAACAATGATAAAAGATGGAAGGAGAGTTCGTATTCAAGAATGGGGGTTCAAATGTTTTCTCTTGGATCATATGCATGGGAATATGAGAAATCAAATTTCTCATGAATGTATAGAGCAATAGGAGAAGGAGTCACTTCAAGGAGACTTTCACCATTTCGAACTTGAGTTGAAATTTCTGCCATATTTTCTTCTTCAACTTGCACAACTTCAGAAGAGATGCTTGAGGCAAAGACACCAGATTGTAGATAATGTGAGGAGGTGATAGGTTTTCTCTCCATATGGCTAGAATATTCCTCATCATGCTTACCAAAATATCTATCCAAATTGGTCCATAGATCCTTTGGGTATTCAACAGTATCAATGAGGTAGTGCATGCTTGGAGACATAGCAAGACACATTGCTCCAAATGCTCCGTCACAGTAATTTAGCCAATCATTTTTCTCTTCATAGGATATTGGATCTTCAAAATCTCCAATATATACCTCATAGAGACCTTGTATATTTAGAGATCCAACCACCTTCAATTTCCACTCTTAATAGCATGTGAATGGAGTAAGAAGAGGAACTACTTTCGAATCCATGTAGAATGTGTACATGCAAAACAACAATTTGAAGATATGTATGGAGGATAAATTATACTGAGCTCTACTTAACAATGTAGGAACATTCAGGAGTGCATCACACCTCGGTAGAATCCAAAGGATTTCTCCAATGAATTCAAGGCAGTGAACCCATAGATTTATGTGGAAACTCCACTGCTTCTGGTGCTTTATTGAAAGCATCTATGCTCGCCTAAGCTCCCTAAGCTCTGATACCATGTAAAATTTCTATGTACTTGATTCCATGCAATAAATTCTATAGATAAGGATATTAAAGCAAATATAACCTCACTAGATTAGCAATAGAGATTAGCCAAAAATAGAGAAGAATAATAGCTAGAAACATAAAAGATAGAACTCAATTGGGATAAAATCCACACACTTAATATATTCAATAAGATGTGTACAATATATAATACATATCAAGAAATAAATTTGCGAGCCTTGGGAGGTAGTTGAGTAGCTCACATTAATGTTAGGATTAGTGGAGTAATTCCCCCAATCTATGACATTATGCCAAGTGTGACTCATGTATTGGGCCATAATGAGGTCCAATGAACTTAGATCGACCATGACGATGCTAGGATAGTCAACTAATGTGGATGGAATCATCATGAGGGAAAATTAGGTGGTTTAGGGGCTTGGTAGTGGTCATTAATGAGAAATTTGACCAATTCTAGTGCATTAGCACCCTTGGTCCATCCTTCCCATAAAACAAGGAAGAGGGGCACCTCCCTCATTAAATGCATCAAGGTGGGCGCATTTGACTCCCCATAACAAGGAAACAGGGCACACTTGTGGACAAGCTTGGCTATTATGGAAAATCACTAGTCTAAGATGTGGACAACCCCCCTAGACTAGGCACTATGAAGCCAAACCATGGAACAACTTACACTAAACACTTGGAACCTTATGCAAGGAGTATTAACCAAGGTCTAGATGGGAATTATGTTCCAACAAGGATGAAACAGTTACACATGGGATGGTAAATTCTAGTCTAGGAAATTCGACAAGATTGGAGATTTTGAAACACACTTATCCGTCCAAGACAATGGATAACTCTCTTATGGGTAAGCTCAAATTATTATTCCCACCCTTTTTCAATTCTCTTTCTAAAGAATAAGTTGGTTTCTGAGAGATTATCAAGAAAAATGATCAATGATTCAGTTTCTGGGGGGGGATTAAGGATGTATTGTTTCCTCCTCCTCTTAGGGGTTTTGAAGGTCGTTCTATCATGAGATCGACCCCGAGCCTAGATGATCCTTTTGTTGTGGAATCTTAGTGGATTATGGATGTTGGGAGGAAGGGTCTTGTAATAGTTCGCAAGTAACCTTATAATTGTTCATCATCTCATGGTAATTACACTTAACTCCCTAGAACACCTGTAGATTTGGATAAGAATGGGTCGATGTCCAATCCCTATGATCCTCCTCCTATGGTTTCGCAAGGGGATTTTGTTTTGAAATCTAGTCAGTTGATGGGATATTTGATTCCCTCTTATAAAGAGGTGTTATAAAAAACCCCTCTTCAGTCATACTTGGAAAAAAGGCCTCAAATTATTGAAGATGTTAGTTGAATTCATAAACTTTTCCCAAATGTTATAGTAAGGAGAGAATTAGGTGGTAAATGGAGGAAACAAAAGGATGGGATTGTATAGGGTGTACTAGCAAAGTCTTTGGTGTCATATTTGCATCATAGTTCAGTTTCTAAAGATTCTAACTTTGTTGATTTGGAGAATCTTCCTTTATATGATTATGGGGTCCTTAGAGAAAATTTTCCCATGAGAGTGGTTCTTTAGGAAGATAATGTCCTTAAATATCCATGTAGTTGGGGGCTCTCCAAAATTTTTAGCTCTCAAAATTTTAATTGAGGTGTCTTCTCCGGATGTTATCGTTTTTCAAGAAATGGCGGTTCTTGTTTATAAATCAAGGGAAGTCTTTTTGAAGCTATTGCTGGATTGGGAGTGATGTACTGAGGATGCAGTTGGTCTATCTAGGGGAGCATGGAACCATAAGAGGGCTAATTTCAACCATTTTTTAACTTGTGCTGGAATTTTGGTGGAAGGAAGGTTTAGAGACAAGGATCATCAAATAAATATTTTAAATTGTTATGGTCCTTATTTAGACATAATTGTTTTATGGGAAGAGGCTGTGGAAATTGGTTTGTTAAGGGAACCAAATCTGATTGTGGGAGGGGACTTAAATCTCATTATTTATGCTAGGGAGGTTTGGGGACCAAACTCCATACTTGATACTTTGGATAAATATTTTAGACATATTTTTCATAAGATGAATCTCATTGGTGTTCTACTAATTCAAATGTTCCCCACCTGTAGAAATGACAAGGTGGGTCAAGCAGGAGTTTCAAAATGATTGGATAATTTTTTTATTTTAGGAAATTTAACTCGTATTTTATATAGATTTAGGTCCTAGACTTTGAATGGTTTCTTATCAGATCATACTCCTGTTATGTTACAAATTGAAGTAGCTTCAAGGAGGGTCAAATATCCCTTTAATTTCAACCATTCGTGGTTATTGGAAGATGAATTCTCCTCCTTGATATAAAATAAGTGGGGTTCCTTATCATATCTTGGGGAAGGAACATCTATGCAATAGTTGGTATTTAAGCTGAAGGCCATGAAAAGCGAGGTTATTCATTGGCAAAAGCAATAGAAGTTTTATTTGAAAGCTAAGTTTGTTAAGATTGATGAGGAGATTCACCTGAGATATTTAAACAATTCCTCAGGGGTCTTTTCTAAGTTGGATAGGGATGAGATTGCTTCTCTTGAAGCTAGAAAATCTATAGTTCTTAGGCTTGTTGAGGATTCTTGGAGACTAAAACATCGTGCTATTCGGTTATCCCGGGGTGATAATAAGACGATGTTTTTTCACAAATATGTTGATCAAAGAAGAATTATGAATAAAATTTGGGATTTAAAGGGCCAAAATGGGGAAAAGGTATATTCTCAAAAAGATCTGGAAAAGGATGTTGTGGATCAATTTTGAACTCATGTTAAAGAAGCTGAAGGAAATTTCATAGAATCTCAAATGAAAGTTTTGCGATGCTATCCTTATTTTTTTTCCAATGAAGAAGCAAAAAGAGTTGGAGCTCCAATATATTTGAAGGAAATTAAAGAAACTCTAAAATTATTTGCTAAGTCCAAAATCCCAGGTCCAGATGGATGGTCGGTTGAATTTTTTCTGGAGTTTTTTTATATTATGGGTAATGATTTAGTAAAAGTGGTTGAAGAATCAAGGATTAATGGTGAATTTTCAGGGGCAACCAATGCTAATTTCATTGCTTTAACTCCAAAATACTCACAGCCAATTTACTTCCATGATTTCTGACCGATCTCATTATGTAATATGGTTAACAAAGTTATTACTTAAGTTATTACTAAAGTAATAACTAATAGACTTAAACCACTATTAGCTAAATAAATTTCAAAATAAAATTTTGGTTTTCTTCACACTAGGTAAATTACGGATGCTATGGGTGTGGCTCACTAGAGAGATTACACTCAATCAAGGTAAAAAAATTGAAATGGATCTTGTCAAAGCCTATGAAAAGGTCAACTATACTTTTCTAGGATTAGTTCTTCTACTATCGGGCTTAAATATGGAAGTTACTTATTGTATTATGGGATGTATGCCATCTACTAATTTCATTATGTTGATAAATGACTCCCCCACCAATATTTTTAAGAGTTTCATAGGACTTAGACAGGGGGTGTCCCTTATCCCCCTTGATTTTTCTTCTTGTCCTATAAGGAATAATCACACTCATAGAGAAGGCTAGATCAAAGTGTAGATTGAAAGGAGTCAAAATTTCCTCAAAGCATTTTATAATGCATTTTTTAATTGTTGATGATGTCATCCTCTTTAGGAATGGATCTATTGAGGAGTGGTGTTCTTTTCAAGATCTAATTATGATTTTTTTCGAGACATCTGGGATGGAGATCAGTACTCAAAAATCTATTTTTTTTTATTTAATGCAGTGGAGGAGGAGGTGTAGGAGCATATTAACATAATTTTCCCTTTCAATATAGAATCTATCGATACATGGCTGAAGTATCTTGGTTAGTTTCTTAAACCAAGTTGATATTAGAAGAAGGAATGACTTTGAATTTTAATAAAGATGGAAAAAAAGATAGAGAGTTGGTGTTATAGGTGGCTTTCCCTTGGGGAAGGTTGGTTGTAGTAAAGTAAATTCTAGAAAATATTCATGTCTACTGGTTATCATTAGCCAAAATTCCAATTTTCATTCTAAATAAGATCCAACAGAAAATGTCATTTTTTTATGGACATGTAAAAAAAGCAAGGAAGGCATTCACCTTGTCAAGTGGGACAAACTTTCATTGCCAAAAAAATTAGGTGGTTGGGGAATAAAACACATTTTCATTTTTGGCAAATATTTGGCTATGAAAATCTTATGGAGAGGAATGATGGGTAATGGTCTATGGAGTGAATTTATTCAAGCTATGTATCTTAAGAAAAAATCGGTTACATATTGGTTTAGAGATCCTCTTAAGAAGGATTTAAATGTTTCAAATAGATGGAAAGGCTTGGGTGATTTTATCCCTTATCTTGAGAGGTGGTTGGCTTGGAAAGTAGGTAATGGTCAACAAACAGGGCTTGGTGAATACCCTTTCATTGGAGGTGATGTTATTTTCAAGTTTTCAAGTGCTTTATTAACATATCTAAACTAATTGGACTTTAGTGTTCTAGATCATGCTAAGAGACCAGAGGCTAATCAACATGACTAAAAATATTGTAATATGGCTAAGGATCATAGTCTTTCTATTGCTTTTGCAACTTAGTGGAATCAATATATCAAAAGACTAACTCACTGTGGGGTAAGACTTACTAATAGGGAGGATCAACTAGTTTGGTCATCAAACACAACTATAGGACAAGTTACTGCAAAATTAGCTTATGAGGAAATTATATCTACTACTGTGGAACATGTCGACAAATGGTGGTTTCAAATTATATGGAAGTGGTGGGTTCCTTTAAAATTAAAACTTTTATGTTGGTTAGTTCTGGAAAACAAAATCATGACTTGGGATAATTTTATTATAAGGGGAGGTGTTGGGCCTAATATATGCTACCTTTGCAAACACAATGAGGAAACAATTGATCATTTGTTTGTTTCATGTAGGTTTTCTCAACAAGTTTGTATGGAGGTCTCGAATTTCCTTCAAGTTCCTTATTGTTGGAAAAATCCATCGTTTGAAGACTGTCTCTTGCAGTGGAAAAACACCCTTTTTAGTCACAAAAAAATTCCTCTTTTCATAATATGGGGAATATGGAGGCACATGAACATAGTATTTTTTGAAGATGCAAAGGTAAATCCTTCAATGGTGGTATAAAAAACTATTGGGTATATAAAGAGTTTTACAAAGATCCAATGAAAGGATCATTCAAGCAAAATCCAGTCCCAACATTTTATGATGAAGTCTCTATTGGATTATTTGATGGGGCCTCATAGAATGGATATTGTGGAGCAGGAATGGTTATATTGTAATCAAAACACAAAAATATCATCTTTGGATGGGTTGTGGGGAAGGATCTAACACTAGGGTTGAACTTATGGCACTATTGGTATTATTATTATTTGCTTATAACTAAAATACCCTATCTCTCGAGGTGGTTGGTGATTATAAGGTTATTGTGGATTGGGTTGATGGAAAGGCTAGCCTTCAGGTCTCATGTTTGGATCAATGGCATCTTAGAATCAACAGTTTGAAAAATCTCTTTCATTTTCTCTCTTTTAGACATATTTACAAGCAATTTAACTTTGTAGCGGATAGTCTTTCTAAAAAGGCTATTGGACATGAAGAAGGACATATTCACTATGAAGTCTATGCACAACATAAAGTGTCAAAAAGTGGCTACTTAGAGTTTTTGTAGTTTGTTATGTGGAAACCTTACTGTTAACACCTAAAAAGTGCTCACTAGCTCATTCCCTTACTCACATGACCCATTTGTCCACTTTTCCACCATCTGAGCCTCTGAAACCAACAAAAGGTCACCAAAAGACCTTAGTACACCCCTTTTTCCATTAAAAAAGATTATTTTTCCAAGAAAATCATAAAAAACCCTCAAAAAGGGTCCAAATTCCCAAAAATATTAAAAAGGGAATTAAAATATTATTTTTATTCAAAAAAGGAAAAAGGAGGGAAAAGTACCTAAACCATGTTGGTCAATACCATTTGGTTTCCACAAAACCACAAATGGTATTTCCCACCACCAAAACCTATAAAAAGGTGGTAGGGGCTCCTCATTTCACATCCATCCATTATCTCATCCTTATGCTGCTGAAATCTCCCCTGAGCACTTTTAGCCATTGAAGCAACCTTGGAGAAGGAGACCTCTTGGAGTTTGGAGCTACTCATCTTGGGAGTTGCTCAACATCAACCTTCACCATTGAAGGTAATATCGCAAGCACTTGCTTGCCCCCCATTTTTCAATACAAAAAATTATTTCTTATGTTTCTTGTTCTTGATTTTTAAAATGTTTACATTATTTGCTTAATATCTTTGCTTAGATCCATGAATAGTATTGTTTATTTAGTTTATTGTTTTTATTTCTATTGAAACTGCTGCTACTAGTTAGCAGGTGCCCATAGCACTAAGCCTGGTTGCAAAACCGGGCCAACAGTTTTTGGCGACTCCGCTTTGGTTTGAACTTTAGATCTCTAGTTTTGCCTTTAAATCTTAGTTTTTATGAGTTTTTAACCTTTAGATCCATAGATCTGCCATCTTAGACAGCAGATCCATTGCTGCTCTGAGTTTTTGGCCCCATAAACAGCCCGAAATTTTCAATTTTCGGGTTCGTTTCTCGGTTTCCATGCATGGCTTCCGCCTCGCGGTTTTTTGCCAGACAGTCGCGCGGTCCATCGCGACTTTTCTGCCTTTTTCCGCGCGGTCCATCGCGGATTTTTTCCAGATAGTCGCGCGGTCCATCGCGACTTTTCTGCATTTTTCCGCGCTGCTCATCGCGACTGTGCGGCTAAAACCCGCGCGGTCCATCGCGACTGTGCGGCCAAAACCCGCGCGGTCCATCGCGACTGTGCGACAGAAACCCGCGCGGTCCATCGCGGCTTTCCTGTCAGAACCCGCGCGGTTGAATTTTTCATTCGGCCATCCCGATTTTGAAAAATATTTTTTACTGTACTTTCTGCCCATAGCACATTTTTTACAGTATTAAATTCTGCATATTTTACAGCTTTGAAAATTTTTTTTACTATTTAAAAGTGCATATCTAGAAATCTTTTTAAAAATTTTCAAGAAAGTGAAAGAAAGACTCATTTTGCATTTTCATCTAGATTCAAATTTTTTCTTGTTTACTTCTTTAGAATCTTGCCCTTAGCAATTTTTCTTGAAACGAAGAAATCCATTTATTTCTTTTAAAAAGAAGTTTATTATTTGCTTTCATAAATCCAAGAAATCCTTTGTTTTTTGAGCTATTTTCTGAAAAGCATTTAAATTCCTTTTAGTGAAAAAAGTCATAAATATTTGCTTTTTATTTTCGAAAAATCCTTTATTTTTTGAAAATTTCCCTTAAAGCATTTAATTTTTTCAAGTTCAGTTTACAACACCTCACGTGCACTCACACGATCACTTAATTGAACTAAGCCTTAAAACGTACCCTAATTTGAACACACTTTTAACCCCACTTGGGGAACACTAAAAGAATTCTTGTAGCTAGGTAGTATTGGGGGGATAGGTGTTCCAATAACACCCCTCAGTTCATACATCTGAGACATAGAAGTTGTCCAATTAGGGAGCTAAAATCTCTTAGTACTTTTTGGCGCGGTCACAACCGGTTTGTGGGAAGGCCTCTCCCCTAGGAGGGTTGAAGTCGCGAGGATGGTTCCGGAAGCCTGAGTGGGATACCGAAACCCATTCAGTAACCGAAGGGCTACCATTCGCAGTTCTCGGGATATCCCTGTATTGGGATATTGCGATCAAAGGACCAAACGACAGATTTACCTTTTCTCGACGCGTCATGAACGGAGTATCCTAGTAGCCTGTCTTTTAGGATTGATTACCCGGTGTCCCTCCCGGTAGGGGGATATCTAGCCGTTGTCTCAACATTCATATTGTCTGACTTGGATTTCATCACCTTGCAGAGGATATCGTCTGTTTGAGTCACAATACTTTTAGATTAGGTGTTTGCATGATCTTTACCACCTTTTGAGTCTAGTTACACCTATTTTTTCTAGGAGCCGCTTGCATGTTGGTATTCTGACCAGTTGTTGCATTCCTCCGCTTATTGTAGCACAGCTGCTAGAATAAGTGCATTTTTTGAGGATTGATTTTTTGGCCTGTGAGCCTTCTTTTTTCACTCCCCTTCTTGCACCCTTGGTTGCATTAGGGTTTTGAGTCTTTTACATATATATCACCACCTGATACTTAAAACAAATTTTTACATAAAAAACATATTCTCACCATTGAGAATTCTAGACGTTCTCGTCGTCTACAGGGCGAACTCCCAGAGTTTAGTCCACTTGGCTCTCCACGTCACGGACGCAGAGCATTATCCCTTGATTCGACACATCGTCAATCAATTAGACGGTCATCCGATTCTGACATACCCCACTTCACCTTTGATTTGGAGGTAGAATCCGAAAACCCCACCGAGTTACCACCAACCACAATTATGTCTGGAACACCATTTGATCCACTATTTACATCTACCATAGGTCAGACATCCGCAGACCCTTCTGCGGTAGTACCATCCACGGCAACAACCACCCCCTTTGGTATGCCCAATATGGGTAACACTCCACATTCAGGAATGCCTAGCACAGGGCCACCACCTGTCATGGGCATGCCCAACATCGGGGTCATACCCCCTTCGGTTTCCACAAACCCTATCCCAGGAATCCCTAGTGCGATTCCTAACCCAAGTGTAACTCATGTTGCACTTGGGAGTGCTATACCAGGAATCCCTAGTGCGATTCCTAACCCAAGTGTAACCCAAGTTGCACTTGGGAGCGCTAACCCATATCAGGCCACACCTATTGGAGGGCACATACCCTCCATACCTAGCATACCTATAGGCGCTACTGGACCCCTACACCATACCACAATGGCTAGGCAGGTCCCGGTTCCGGTCACCACATCCGCTAGTCTACCATACATGGCAAGTCTGAACCTGCCAGATTTAGCTAGGCTCACAAATGACCCCATCAGACATGATCCTGTGTGGCCCCATATGCCCACTAAGCTTCCCTCTGACATCCCTAAGTTTGAGGGAAAGGCTGGAGAAGACCCCCAAAATCACATCATGTCCTTCCATCTATGGTGTTCCTCCAACTCCATAGTGGATGACTCAATCCGCCTACGGCTTTTACAACGCACCTTCACTGGCTCCGCAGCCAAATGGTATATCGAGCAGCCCCATGGGACGCATGCCACATTTACTTCCCTTGCCTCGACTTTCCTACAATTCTTCCAGCTACCTGTCCGCTACGATGCGGGCGTCGAGATCCTACTGTCTTGCAGACAGAACACGGCCACGCATATCACTGACCATATTCATGATTGGCGTCGGCGCCGAATCCTATGCAAGATCAAATTAGACGACCGAATCTTTTTAGACTGGTTCCTTAAATCCCTCCTTCCTCTCATTGCGAAGGATGTAGCATCTGAAAGACCCCAGTCTGAGGAGGAGGCCATCCTTAAGGCCCAACAGTTTGATCTTATCTATGCCCAGTCAGGTTACCTATACACGATCATACCTGACGCCCCACGAGGTGACTCTGCACGCGGTGACACACCGGGGGCATCACATGCCGCTGATGGCATTATTGGCCAAATTACACCGCAAGCAAAACCTTTCAGTATGGTGAGCACCATGCCCGCCCCAGACCTTTCTAGGGCTACATCTAGTTCCGGAGCGACAACTTCTTATGCTCCAACAAACCAGACCCATCACGTTCATGGACCCTCTTGTCCACAACATTGTTATGGCCAAGCGCCATCAGCATATGTACCTCCTACATACTATGCTCAACCTACAGTACAAAACCCCATGCAGTTCCCACAACAGCCCATGCATTACCCACAACCGGTTGCACCAGCTAACCTCACACCTCCACCATCTCAGGGGTACCAACAACCCCAGCAGGCAACTGGACCACCTCCAGCTCCACCTGCATACTATCCACCGCAACCTGCTCCCGCACCTGCGGCTCCTCAGAATCCCCCCAATGCTCAAGGGCATGTGTACGCACAACAACATCAGCCCCAATACCAAAATAACCAACGCAACCAGGGTGGGCAACCAAACCGCGGAAGAGGACGCAACCGTGGAAACAATCAAAACCGTAACCAAGCTCCACAACCTACCCATCCTCCGCAAGACAATAACGCGGCGCCTGCTCATCAAAATCCTGATCGGCCACCTAAGCAACCCAAAAATGATAATTTACGAACAAACCATCCTTGTTCCATTTGCGGTGTCTATGGCCACTATACCCACGCTTGCCCACATCTCGAGCGAGCTCGACAACTATGGACAAATGACGCCCATCGTCAAGGGCAGGCGGCTCCTCAGCCACCACCCAACCCCCCACCACCTCCACAACAACCTTTGGTCCTCCAAAACCCTTTTCCAACACAAGGAGTGGTGAACACTCAGCCGTTAGCCCCCCAACAGGGCAACGTGCAACCACAACAAATCACTTACGCAGCTCCTGACCAACCCATGTTTGATTCAGGCACCCACCACTTATTGATGATGTCCACCGCCGACGTCAATATCCAAACCCGTCGGAATCAATACGGACCGACTTCTGAAGCCCCCCCCCCGCCGAAAAGGATACTAATGCTAATCCCACTGATCAGACATTGCGTATACCTTAGGTTCCACTCGATGGCGCTTCTAAAGCACCTCGCTTCCCCCTTCGCTGAATCAACAACAACCCCAATGCACGGGCTGCGTCCAATTACAACATCGTAGATGACCTAGCTCAATCTCCCGCAGCCATGTCTGCGTTAGAAGTCTTGAAGAACTGTCCTACGCAGTGCAAGACTTTACTTTCCGCCATTGGGGCGATTGACCCAAATGATTCGAAATTAATGACTTTTGATTTAGACCAGTCTGAACCACGGCTGCCTTCTACCATAGCAGTCCAAGTCTCCGTTTCTATTCGGAATCTTGTCATCCATCGATGCATCATCGACGAGGGTGCCTCCACATGCGTCATGTCCACTTTTGTTTGGCAGAAGTTGGGATCCCCTGCTCTCCAGCAATCCACCACTGCATTGCGGGCCTACGACGGCCGGTCAGCTCAACCTCAAGGTTTATTACCCAAGGTACCCGTCCAATTAGGTGGGAAAACTGTGCTCATCGACATAGAGGTCATTAACGCCCAGCTCGACTATAACCTTTTACTTGGCCGCAGTTACATGTACGCCATGAAAGCGGTCGCCTCCTCCGTCTTCCGCACCATGATGTTCCCCCACGAGGGACGCGTGGTCAAAATTGACCAACTCACCTACTATGATCCCAACGCCCCTGCTGCACCGGAAAATGTTCTTCCCATGATTGAACAACCCGCTTCTAGTGCAGTTACCTCCTTTGTGTCTTCTGTGGGACCCGGACTTTACTCAGACACAACAATGACCTCTACATTCCAGGCCATTCCACCACCGTCACCAGAGACCCAAGTCGCAAACCTCTGTACTCTTTCGCAGAATACGCAAACATCCGGTGGTCAACCACCATTGATCCCCAGTCACATTGGTGTTACACCCATCCACACCATCCCCTTCCTATTTCCTCCTTCGGGTGTAGTGAGCGCCCCGGTTATGGCTACCCTTAGTCTACCCGGGCTAACATTGGGATTACCCGTGTGGTATATTCCGCCTCCCGTTCGACCGCCGACACCAAACGTCATCCTCCAACCGGTACAACCTATTGTTACCACAAATCAGCCTCCTCCTGGTGTCGCAATCCCTTCGTCGTCAACGACACCTCCTCCTAACCTCAATATCCCTTCGTCGTCAACAAATCCTACCCCTCCTATCAAGCCCGCTGGGGGCAGAGGTCCACAACCATACACTGCTATACCACCTCCTAAGGCAGTTAAACCCCCACCGGTGTTTCGAGCTCCCCCCACATGTTCATTATGCGATGAAATTGGCCATCCAACTCATCAATGCCCACACTTACCGGCACTCCAAGAGCATATGAATATGTTGGACGATGACATCGGCATCCCAGTAGTCAGATTAGAGCCACCTCTACAGCCTCGCGACAAATCACTGCGCACTAACCATCCTTGTGCTATATGCAGTGTTTACGGCCACTACTCTCACCATTGCCCTGATCTACCTGACTATAGAGCAGCGTTGTACGAGTTAAACAATGCCGACTTAGAGATATCTCCTCCCCTCATCGAGGAGATCCACCCCCCACCATCATCCTCGTCGGAAGAAGTCAATATGATATATATGATTTCAACAACTTTCAAACCAGAACCCCTTGATTTATGGTCTGACTACTTCAATACTGATGAGCAAATTTTGGAGACACTCACTGCACCCGACTACCCTTGGGATGATATGCATCATCGCTCGTACTTCCTCCCGAAAGCATCTACCACCACCGCATCCAACCAGCTATCGATCGAGTCGAAAGACTTCATACCCACCAAAGTCGATTGGTTAAAGGACCCCATCCCAGCACCGGATGCCTTTGAAGAAGGGAACATGTCAAACATTTCCCCCACTATACAGATAGACATTTCCACAACACCAGGGAAACCTGAGCTCATCTCGCTGGGTGCATCTTGCACTCAAGCAGAAACTCAGGCATACAAAAAACTCTTTCAAGAGTTCCGAGACGTCTTTGCCTGGTCCTATACCGAGATGCCTGGTCTCGACCCCACCATTATTGAACACCACATCGATACATGGCCGGAAGTACCCCCTGTTCGTCAGAAACAGCGACCTATTCACCCTGCCAAGCTCCCCGCTGTTAAGGCTGAAGTCGAGAAACTTCGAAAAGCAGGGTTCATCTACCCTATTCCGTACACCACCTGGGTGTCGAACCCCGTTCCTGTCAACAAAAAGCAAGGCACCCTTAGAGTATGCACTGACTTCCGCGATCTAAACCACGCTTGTCCAAAAGACAATTTCCCCACGCCATTCATTGACCAACTCATTGATGAGTGTGCGGGCCATGAGGTCCTATCCTTCATGGACGGGTTTTCCGGATATAACCAGATTCACATCCGCAAGGAGGATCAGTACAAGACTGCTTTCACCACCCCATGGGGCACCTTTGCCTATCGCGTCATGCCATTTGGCCTTAAAAATGCTGGTGCCACTTTCCAGCGAGCCATGAACTATTGCTTTCACGACTTGGTCCACATCCTGCGAGTCTATCTTGACGACCTCACAGCTCGTTCCCGAAAACGATCAGACCACCTTAACGACCTCCGACAAGTTTTCCTGCGTTGTCGCAAGTATAAAATCCGCTTGAACCCACAAAAGTGTGTCTTTTGCGTCCCGGCGGGCCGGTTGTTGGGTTTCATTGTTTCCCAAGACGGAATCACTGTCGATCCCCTGAAAGTCAAAGCCATCTTAGAACTTCCCCCTCCTCGCACGCTTCGGCAGCTTCAGAGCTTGCAAGGGCGGTCCAATTTTCTTAGGCGCTTTGTTCCTGATTACGCCACCAAAGTCCATGGATTCTTACGCTTACTTCGTACCCACATACCCTTTGTTTGGGATGAGCAAGCAGACACGGCATTCGAAGCCCTCAAGAAAGCTCTCACACAAGCCCCCTTGATATCCCCACCGGATTTCTCTCAAAAATTCACCCTTTACGTCTCGGCATCTGAACATGCCGTGTCCGGAGTTTTGGTCCAAGAAGATGCTTCCCACAAAGAGCATGTGATTTATTACGTCAGCCAGACCTTGTCTGGCCCACCTCTACGTTACCCATACGAGGAAACATTAGCCCTAGCTGTAGTATTTTCCGTACAAAAACTGCGACACTATATTTTGCTTAGTCATACCACGGTTGTCGCCGACTCCAACCCCATGGTCTACCTCCTCACCCGGCGGCTCCTACAAGGTCGTGTTGCGAAATGGGTCATTATCCTCCAGGAATATGACCTCACTTTCAAAACTCCCAAAAGCACCAAAGCCCTCGCGCTAGCTCACCTCATCACGGACCTCCCATCCTCCTCAACATCACCCGTTATCCAAACGGACCTGATTGACGAGCAGATCTTCATTATTTCGTCTGACGACCCTTGGTATGGAGACATATTGACTTACCTTCGTACGCAAAAATTCCGACCACACATCGATCGTGATGGCCGCCGTCGCATACGACACCACGCCCCCCGATACCTACTGATTGGGGATGTACTTTACCGACGCGACATTGATACTATCTTACGCCGCTGCCTATCCCATAGTGAGGCAGAACAAGTCCTCAATGATTGTCATAGCGGTGCCTGCGGAGGCCATTTCTCCGGTATGGCTACCGCCCAGAAAATCATTCGGGCCGGTTATTTTTGGCCATCATTGTTTACTGATTGCATCACCGCAGTCAGGCATTGCCAGAACTGCCAGCTATTTTCCCCCAAAGCAAGAACCCCCCCTGCCCCCCTTCATCCAGTCATCACTGTTGGACCATTCTGCAAATGGGCCATAGATTTCCTCGACTGCAACCCCCCGTCAGCCGGCGGTCACAAACACATCATTGTGGCTGTAGATTATTTCACCAAGTGGGCAGAAGCCATGCCGACCTATAATTGCAAGGCCGACACTGCAGCACGGTTTTTCTTCAACCATGTTATCACTCGTTTCGGAGTGCCCAAGCAACTAGTCTCAGACCACGGCTCTCACTTCGAAGATGCCGTCTGGAAAGAATTATCAACCATGTTGAAATTTGAACACCATTTCTCTTCCGCTTACTATCCCCAAGGAAACGGCCAAGTCGAAGTGATCAATAAAATTTTGAAGACCATTCTCCAACGCACTGTAGACAAGCACAAATCCAATTGGCATCACATGCTTTTTCCGGCACTCTGGGCCTACCGCACATCAACCAAAACCGCCACCGGTTTTACCCCTTTCCATTTAGTTCACGGTGTTGAATCCGTCCTCCCTATTGAGTGCCAGATCCCAGCTTTACACATCGCCATTGAACTCCTACCGGACACTTCCCCGATTGAGCAACGTTTAATACTCCTAGAGCAGGCCGATGAGGATCGGCGCACAGCCATTCAAAACATGGAAGCAGCTAAACAACGATCGAAACTAAGTTACGACAAACGCGTCCACCCAAGAACCTTTTCTGAGGGAGACCTTGTCCTCGCTTACGATCAAGCTCATGATAAAACCGGAAAGGGAAAGTTCGTGTCTATGTGGAAAGGCCCCTACATCATACACACCTGCCTCGGGAAGGGGGCATACATTCTGACCGATTCAGAAGGCAACACCCTACGCAACCCACGTAACGGGTTGTACCTTAAACGATTTTACCCATAGAAAATCTGATGGACACCATCGTCCATTTTAGTATAGGCATACATTTTTCGTTCACAAAAAATTTCAAAAAACCTAAATATTTGTTTTTCTCTGCATGACCACAGATGGAGCTTCTTCCACTCTGCCATGTCGGTTTCGCTGATGGTGCAAGCCGTTGGTCTCCCAATCTCGCCTCCGCAGCTTGGGTAATATACTCCCCTTCACATGAGTTAATTCACATTGATGGAGTATGTTTAGGTGCCGCCACTAATAATCAAGCTGAATACGATGCCGTGACCGGTCTCTTGGCTGCTACTCTCCAGATGAGCATACGTCACCTCAACGTTTTCTTGGACTCACAGCTCCTAGTTTCCCAGCTCAACAATGATTACCAGGTACGCGATCCCTGTCTTTTCAGAAAATTCCTGCACACTAAACAAATGGTTAAACAGTTTGAATCCATTACATTCACACATGTCCCAAGACACCTCAATAGTGTAGCAGATAACATGGCCAACAGTGTCCTCGACTGGCACACCAATCACATCGCGCCATATCCATAAACAAAGAATGCATCCAGGTGCATAACATGTGCCTCCACGGGCATATACAAAAAAACAATATTGCATCCACGTGCATAACATGTGCCTCCACGGGCATAAAACAAACAAACCAAATAATGCATCCATGTGCATAACAGGTGCCTCCACGGGCATACATAAATCAACAAACACACTGCATCCACGTGCATAACATGTGCCTCCACGGGCATATACAAAAGACAAATGTGCATCCACGTGCATACACGACAATATATCTAAAATATATATCCACATATATATACAAATCAAATAGTCAACATGTCATAAGTGCCCTCAGCACTCGATATACAAAAAATACATCTGTCATACAAAAAATGCTTCCCCATATGCTCATCAGCATTTGGGGGCAGATACTGTATCATCTACTCATCTGGATCCTGAGGATCCTCAGGCTCCTCCTCCGGCTCCTCCTCCGGCTCCTCCTCCGCCGGCCCCGCCGGGTCATGACGACCCCGGACTCGCCGCTCTGCTGGCCCCGCTGGATCGTCCCTCACACGTATCCTCCCCTAAGCCGGCACCGCCGGAGCATCTCCTCTACCATCCCCATGCCTCGCCGCAAGCACCGCTGTCCTCAACAGGAGCGACTGCCACTCGGGCGGCGCACCAAGACATCCCTGCAAAACATCCCGATCCAGGTCCCTCCAACCATCCTCGGGGAACCTAGCTAGAATCCAGGCAAAGGTACGTCGGACACCATCTATGGCGTCTCCATCAGGGCCAAACCCCCGCCCACGGGCTGCATATCCTCCACCACGCGGAGGAGGTACAGGTACAGGGGGACGAGCGACCACCATCGCCCGCCCCTGCTGAGCCACGTAATCAGGTGGTGGCACTGGACCCACATCTGCACAAAGCGAGTAAACCATTAGATACTATATAACAAAATCATCATAAACCAAACAACATATGATACAACATCAAATAAAACACAAAACATACCGTCCAAGCCCCAGGCCTGTCCTGGGGCACGCGGCATCTCTGCGTCACCTCGGTAATCCATGCCGGCGTAGGGATAGTCCTCAATCACCAGGGGCATCTGCTCCCACTGCTGATAGAAATCCTCCGTGAAGTAGCCGCGGACACCACCCCCGGCACGGGGCATCATCTGCCCCCACCTCATCATACGAGGCTCACTCGGAAGACCAGCACGAACGGGTACATGTGGCCGCAAGGTCGGCACCCGCTCGAAGAAAAAACAGCATAAAAAAGAGGCATAACAAAACTCGCCTCCCTCTCTAACGGCCTTGTCCAGATCTCTCCGGACACCAGCCAAGAACATCTGCGCCCAGGCGTAGTAAGTACCCTGTAGAACGGAATCCACCATCATCGTCTGCCCCCCAGACATACGATGTGGTGCAGCAGCACCCAAAACCCTCAGAACACAGGCACCAACAGCTCGCATATCCCACTCACGTAGGAACTTCAGACTAATAGAGCTGTTTACCAAAACAGCGTCATCCACACAGAAGGTCTGTAAGAGGTCCTCCATATCCACACCCGGAGGAAACCTCGGAGAAATATCACCCACCTCACCCAAGCGAGGCAAACCAGTCAAAAAATATACATCAGTGAGAGTAATCTCTAACCTCTCACCACCAATAATGAAGGCACCCTCTGCCGGCACCCACCACTGCACGAGCTTGTTCAGGAGTTGCCTCACTGAACGTATAGGAGGAATCTGAGCGAACTTCAAGAGTCCGCTCATGGCTAGTGTCTGTCTCACCCCTCCATCAGTCTCAATTCTCAGCATGAGCTCACCATCGATCTCTCTCTCCCGCCACACGGACTGAGCTCTCCGCAACATCCTGCCAAGAAAACACAGGAAATTTTTAGCCCCAGCACAAAAAATTTTAGAAAAATCCCATCGCGGCTTTTACACAAAAAGCCGCGATGGCCATCGCGGCTTTTCCACAAAAAGCCGCGATGGCCATCGCGGGATCCATGAAAAAACCCGCGATGAACATCGCGGGTTTTGGCCGGACAGTCGCGATGAACATCGCGACTATCCCCCATGAACTCGCGATGAACATCGCGGGTTCCGACCTCACAGTCGCGATGAACATCGCGACTGTGAGCCTAAAATCCGCGCGGTTCATCGCGGGTTCAGTCCCGAAACCCGCGCGGTTCCACGTTGGAGAGTCAACGTGGAGTTTCGCGGCCTTCAGGGGCCCACCGCCAAACAAAAAAGACATAAATGAAAAGGCTAGGGCGAATAGAGTTACCTGCAACTCGCTAAATCGAAAACCAACAGTGAAATCTCCCGAAAATCAAGAAATAGCTCTGATAGCTCTATCAAACTCGCACGTAACAATGACAAGTCATATTGGGCCCCCACGTCCTATTTATAGAAATTCCACAAATTTCAAACAACCATTGCGGTAGCATACGAAGTCCATTTCTCAAACCGTTGGTACCGTTGGGATCAGCACAGCGAGAACTTCATAGAGGTTCCTTCCGTTTCCCGTTTTCACGGGGTCCATTTTTTGACCATTTTTTAGCCTCTCTCATGGCCTCGGTTTACGTGCCACATCGGCCGTTCTCCGTTTTCGACGTGCCTTATATCGCCGGATTCAGTTTTTCACGCTCGTGATGATGCTTGAGATCATTTCTCGCTCTCACCTTTAGATTTTTCGGGCATCTTTTCCACGCCCCCCTCATCACCTCGGTTTGCGTGCCACATCGGTCGTCCTCCATTTTCGATGTGTCTTATATCGCCGGATTCAGTTTTTCGCGCTCGTGATGATGCTTGAGATCATTTCTCGCTCTCACCTTTAGATTTTTCGGGCATTTTTTCCCACACCCCCTCGTCGCCTCGGTTTGCGTGCCACATCGGCTGTTCTCCGTTTTCGATGTGTCTTATATCGCCGGATCCAGTTTTCCGCACAGATGACGATGCTTGAGACCTTTTCTCGCCCTCATCAATCCATTTTTGTTCGGTATAATTTTATCCCTTTTTCGGGCCGAGCAACCCCTTTTACGAAAAAGGCACTTAGGGAGTTTCTGTTAAGCTCTTTTCTGACTCCTAAAACAATGAAAAGATCGCCGAGCAATCTTGCTTCCTTTCATGCTCGATAAACGTATCTGAAAGGGCGTCTACCTGGTATAAGTTTACCCCTTTTCCGGACCTTGTAGACTAATTACGAAAAAGGTATACTCTAGTCACATCGGCTAGAAGAGTTCTCCATCCGCATCATTTTATCCGTTTTCGGGCCTTGGAGACTAAACTTACGAAAAAGAAACACCAACAGAGTCCACTTACCGTTTTCAGACTCTCTAAACATGAAAGCAACCATGAGCATGAGTCGTCCTGGGATAACAAAATCCACAGGACCGTACCATTTCAGAGCACACTTTTATCCCTTCTTGGAGCTCATTAAAACTACGAAGAAGGAATCAATGGTGCCTCTTGGCACCACGACAGATCATGTCTACTCACATAGCAGCTTCCCCATTTTGGTCGCCTTTGTTCAGAGTATTCTGCAGTATGTCACTCTAAAACTCCCTCGACAGCTACCATCAGCTTCAACCCCCCCCGGAGTCAATACATACCCTTCAGTCCCTAAAAAAGCTATGATCCCTGCACCTACAAGTCAGTCCCCTACGCTGCCAGGTCAGCCATGTCATCATGCTCTGAACGAAGGAAGTTTGAGTCTACCCATTTTTGACCCAGTTATTTCCCATCCCCACAAGTATGTCAGTCCTACCAGCAGTACTACATCACTTAAGTTATACACCTCGTGCTCCTATAAAGGAAACATCATTGCCTTATTAGTTGCTGGTCCCCCTCTGTCGACGACAACCACATTGATTCCAGAGGATAGACCTAGAGGTCCCTGTGTCTTGGACTCATTACCATTTATGATGAGTGCCTACGAATCATTTCGAGAGGAATCCTCAGTGCCTCTCCAAATGGTTGTTTCTCACATGCTCGACTTCAACACCTTGATCGCATCGTTGAGACTCGCACAGGGTATTGGTCCGTTCAGTTATTAGTCGAAGACCCCGGATACCTCCTGACTCCTCCACATTTTGAGAGTCTTCCTATGGATAACACCAGTTACACTTTTTCTATAGATATCCGGGTTGCGCATGGCGACAGTATTCAGATGTACCCCAGTTTCATACTCCCTTGAGTATACAGTTACAATACTTCCCAGAGATGGCTCACAGTCATTGAGTCCATACAGATGTTGAACACCTTCAGTTTCAGCAGTTCAACATTTATTCTAGTGTATCAGTTATTGAGATCAGCCATGATCATGAGTATATCCCACAATAATGTCCCCTCTGGACCATTATGATGTACCAGTATATTTCTTCATGTATTAGATCCCCCTTCTTGGGACTAATTGTTTTGTATATGTCTTGATACGAGCATGGGAATGCCCGCCTCGTCCTTTATCAGAGATTATACCTCATTCATATTGAGGCCATGTAATATTTTTTGTTTTTGCAGCTTCCAAGGCCGTGGCTCCAGTCTCCAACCGGTCTCTTCTCTCCCCTAAACCCCAGAAAAAAGGACAAAAGAACTATGATGTCTATCGGCCATACGATGAGCTCCTGCCCTCACACATCAGGGGGCAATCTGTTAACACCTAAAAAGTGCTCACTAGCTCATTCCCTTACTCACATGACCCATTTGTCCACTTTTCCACCATCTGAGCCTCTGAAACCAACAAAAGGTCACCAAAAGACCTTAGTACACCCCTTTTTCCATTAAAAAAGATTATTTTTCCAAGAAAATCATAAAAAACCCTCAAAAAGGGTCCAAATTCCCAAAAATATTAAAAAGGGAATTAAAATATTATTTTTATTCAAAAAAGGAAAAAGGAGGGAAAAGTACCTAAACCATGTTGGTCAATACCATTTGGTTTCCACAAAACCACAAATGGTATTTCCCACCACCAAAACCTATAAAAAGGTGGTAGGGGCTCCTCATTTCACATCCATCCATTATCTCATCCTTATGCTGCTGAAATCTCCCCTGAGCACTTTTAGCCATTGAAGCAACCTTGGAGAAGGAGACCTCTTGGAGTTTGGAGCTACTCATCTTGGGAGTTGCTCAACATCAACCTTCACCATTGAAGGTAATATCGCAAGCACTTGCTTGCCCCCCATTTTTCAATACAAAAAATTATTTCTTATGTTTCTTGTTCTTGATTTTTAAAATGTTTACATTATTTGCTTAATATCTTTGCTTAGATCCATGAATAGTATTGTTTATTTAGTTTATTGTTTTTATTTCTATTGAAACTGCTGCTACTAGTTAGCAGGTGCCCATAGCACTAAGCCTGGTTGCAAAACCAGGCCAACACTTACTTTTGTTGATATATAAGTTATGGGACAGAGTGTTTTTACTTTATAATTTTGGTCATTTTATATCTTTTAAATCTCTCTGTATATGAACTGGAAGGTCTAAGTTCCAAGTATCTAGATTTGTTTTTGAATTGTATAAGACATGAAGTTTTATTTTGATAAGTAGATCACAAGGGCATTCATCTATAACTGTATGCTAGTTTCCTTTGTAATAAAAAATCTAGTGTGAAAGTGAATAGAATAAGAGTCTTAGATTAGTTCATATAACTTTGATTCAAATTTCAAATAACAAGTAATGATTTTTTTATCTAATAAAAAAAAAATTAATATAATCTTATCAAAGTTCAAAACCCAAAACTTTCCAAGTAAATATGCTAATGTTGATACGCAACCAACACAATATTAAAAATAAAAATAAAAATAAAAATTTATTATTAAATATTTTATTATATAAATGTAAAAATACTCTATCAATGTCCTAATAAATAAATACAATATATTCCAATTAATATCAATACATTGATTTGACTAAGTTGTGAGCTAACTCCACATATCATGATGCTCTTTGTATTCTCCATGTACCTTTGTATGTTGCTACCATTTTCAATTCTCCCTCAATCCATATATCATAGTACACCATAGCTACAATTCCCATCCCTATGATATTATATACACCACTCATACTATTACCTTTCCATCATGCAACTACCTTTTGATTTCCATATGTCATTTCATACATTTTTTCCGAAGGATGCTCCCTTTAAAAAATCCACCATAATTTTATTTTATTTTGAAAAAACACTTTTTCAAAAAGAAACATGATATTTAAAGTAAAATTTTAAAAAGTGGATTGGAAGATTATGAAAAAATAATAGTTAAATCTAATAAGCCGACAAATATGAAGCATTAAAGAAAATTAATTATCATATAAAAATGATTGACCATCTAACTAAAAGTGTAAATGTGAAATCAATACAACTTATAATCTACCGAAGGGTACAAACCAGTCCAAATTCGTCACATAAGTTACAAGAGATATCAAGATAAATATGATAGAAAGACTATCATGTAGGTTAGAAAGACTATAATATAAAATCAAGTGGATCTGCACTATGAATCAATTTGCTAGTGAATTAAGATATCAATGGCGCCCTTATACTTAGAAGGTAAAACTATTATTAGTTCACATGGTGGTTAAAGAAAATTAGTTTTTTTTATAGTTAAATATAAAAATTTTATAGCATATATTCCTAAGAGATATCATGGTGATGAAAAATAGGACACTTTTACCAAGTTTGCTTATTTGAATCAAAATGGGAGTAATTAACAAATATATTAATGAATTGGAATTTCTAACCACTAGATTTCTCGATATTAAAAATGATTAATTATTAAAATTTTATATTTCAAAGTTAAAACCCATTATCCATAGCAAGCTAAGGTTATTAATACTTAAGAATTTGATAAAGATAGAATCATAGCAAAAATGATTGAAAGGAATCTCATTAGTAAATAAGAAGTATATTTTAAACCTCAAAAGAAGACAATCCGTTATAGTCCACTAAGTCATTGCAATGCTACCAAATATCATGACTAAAAAAATGGATATAAAGGAAATGAATGGTCAGAAATCTGTTAAGAATTAAAATTTAGGGCATAGATGTAAAGACATGACATTATGGGATGGAACTTGAAATATAAATCTTGAATTCAAAAAATGAAATTTTTATAGGATTTAATTTAAAATTTGACAACGACAAAACATTACCAAAGGTATCATTAGCATCTGTCATACACATCATAGAATAGGAATAAAGAAAAAGCGTACAAACTATAAACTATTAGTTAGAAAGAACAAATACAAGAATGAACTACACAATATATTTCACCTCATCTAAAGAATATTAATAATACACAACACCCAAAAAAATATGAAAGGATACTTATAGTTCTACCAACAACCATGACCGAAAAATTAGAACCTAAGATCCTGAAGCTCAAAGGAATCATAAAAAATAGAAATGTAATAATACTTGTAAATCCTGGCAATAACCATAACTATATAGACATCAATCTCATGAAGCTACTAAACCTTTCTATATACCCCACCAAGGAACTCACATGTCTAATCATTGATGGATGGCTTGTTAATGTAGTAGGAAGATGCCCTAATATCTCTACTCAAATACAAGAAGTGGAACCACAAAAAATACTCTTCACACTACCACTCGATGAGATGTATGTGGCACTAGGCATTGAATTATTGATTCAATTGAGAACTTATACCACCAACCTCGAAGAATAATTCATGGAATTTAACTAAAAAAACAAATTTATAAATTATATAGAGTTGAAAGTTTCACTTTTAAGAAAGGTGAACTACAAATAATGAAAAAAAAAAAATATAAATGAACACGCAACAGTAAAAGCACTTATAATATCTTACCAAGGAACATCAAGATTTCACATTAAATAACCAGGTCAAAATATTTTAAATATGATACACACTAAAATGAAGCTCGATAACACTCAAAATAGGAACTAAGTCAAATCTATATAACTAGATAAATATGATGCCATCAATAAAACATGCTCAATTACAAAAACAATAATAATTATTAGATTTCATGGAAAGTGACATTACTATGCTTTGAGGATAAAAATATCCTTGAAAGAGGTGACATTATAACAAAGCCAATAATAATTATTAGATTCATGAAAGGTCGGATGCCACACACCTCTTCACCTTGTGACGAGTCAATATATATTTATACATCATATTGAGGCTCATTATAAACATCATTTATATTAATAATTTATTATAATATACTTATATATAAATGCTCCCTCAATCTCATAATAAATAGGGATTGTTTATTCCATTGTTGATCCAAACATAATCTTAAATAAATATGGCTTTAGGCGCAAGCTTGGAAAATATTATCACAAGGTCTATAGGTATGGATGACATGGGAGACACGTTACACGGCATGAAGGGCACCATGACATCGTGATATGTGCTTATCCCTGAAATAAGATAGTATTATAAGGTTAAATGAGAAATGTAAAAGTTAAAAGAATTCAAAAATAAAAACACGATATTCTCACAACATTTTTACTCAAATGTTATGTATAGGGAAATATAAAGAAGAGGAGAGATCAATGGGCTTGGGAAAGCTAAAAGGTTGGGGATGTTTGGCTTTCTAACTATCCCATTCACAAAGGAAGAGGGGTTATTTGGTTGGGAGTGGGAGTGATGTTGTCCAAGTTTCCATGTGCAAAAGGAGAATTTAACTAGAGAGCTAGAAGGTACTATAACATGTCTAGTACCAATAAATAAATGATCAAACTAAAGCCATTGGATGTTGGTTTTTTCATTTGGGTTTCTAGGGTAAACAATGTCTCTACATGCAATGCTTTCTCTTTGTGTGATTGTTTTATTGTGTCAACATATTTCTATGTTGATAATAGAGTTTCTTTGTGTTATTAATGGCTGCCAATAAATAGTGGGAGTGTGTTTGGGAGGGATTTGCAATTAGATTTGTATATTTATTGCATTTCTTGGTATTTATTGTCTAATGGAGGTTACAATAGCTATCTTCCCCTACTGTCAAAAGTTTCTCTAGGCCCAAAGATCGATGGCTTCAATATCGAAGTTGTTGCATTAATTTAGGAAGTTGCTAAATTGATTTATTGGGTTTAATGAAATGTTGGACAAAATAACCTCTTGCTGAGTGTTTTTTTCCCTCACCCAAGGTTGTACACCCTCTCTTTGCTAAGAAATGAGTTTCTTACTAAGTGTTTAAAACTTGCTGGACATTTTTCTCACTGACCAAAGGCCATATGCCTTCCTTGACTAAGTGATTGCTTTCATTATAGGCGAATTAATTGTTGTAAAGGTCACACGCGCTTTTGCATTGATCTGTTTCCTTTTTATCTAGTTAATATATCTTACTGGACATTAATTCCTCTATTTTGCAAGGTCGTACACCTTTAAGAGAGGTCAATTCAATCTTCTACTGCCAATTCATTTCATGGTTGGACCATATGCTCTATTTTGTTGATTTGATGGTTATTTTCTAAGAGTTATCATTTTCTAATGGATGTATTAACTACTACCCATGCCATACACCTCTTACTGGGGTTGATTCATCTCATTGCTAGCTTGTTTTCTCATGATTGGGCCATATGCATTACCTAAGCTGGGTGGCTCATTGGTTTATTTAATGATTATCTTGTTAGTTCGTGCATTAAATAACCAACTCAAAACATGACTGAAATTCTTATTTACGTGTGACTTAATCTTCATAAGATTTTGGTGGCATTAATTTTGTGTAGAAACCACCTCTTATATATATATATATATATTCCATAGAAAAATGTCGGTAGCTTTATTCTTATTTAAGATAAAGTTTATAGTTAGCACTAGCTACTTGGGCTTAGTTTGAAAAGGCCCAAGGATTGTAAATATCTAATACAAAAAAGTGGAGACATAACTTCCCCATGATTCATGGATGAAAAAAGGGGTAAACCATTCATTAGCTTTTATTACAGATCCTAACCTTGAGGGGATCAAGAGAGTTGAACTTGTGACCTCCCCAACTTTGAGGGGAGAGATCTCATGTATGGCTCATGACCGCTTGAGCTAACCCTCGGGGATAACACCTCTGATGTGTGTGTGTGTGTGTGTTGAAACTCCATAGCTATGTGTCTTGGGGAACAACATAGATAATCTTCTCATAATAGTACCAAAAAATGAGAAGCGGGGAAAATTTAAGGATCTATAATTTTCTCAAAGTGTAGAAACATTAGCGAATCTTACTAATTCTTAAATATGCAACAATAAAATGTTTGGCGATTTTTTTGTAAAAATATTCAAATTTCTAAGGACTTTATATAGTTTTTGGACAATTTTGACGATTTTTAGAGTAAAAAAAAATTATTCCATGGAATTTGGGAGAATCATCTTTGAAAAAAAAAAGTAAATTAGTGGATTTTTTTGGAAAAAAAATTCCAAAAATATCCCCTGGACTAAATTTTGCCCCTAAAATTTTTCGTAATAACAAAAGACATCATATAGATCCCATAAACAATGCAACAAAAAAATCAACAAACTAAGAAGAAGGGGATACTTGTCATGTCAAACTTACGTAATGATTCCAAAAAGAGATATAATTGTACTAAAACAACAAATAGAGCATCCAAAGTTGAAGGGGTTCACTTGCATATTTTTATTTAAAGCGTAGTGAAAGGGTTTTACTTGTAATTGCTCTTTATTTTATTAAATTTCTTGAGAATTATCAAAATTCTACCAAGTCATTGACAAAGGTTTGTGATGGCGATACATTAAAAATGAAAAACCGACTTCATGCAATCTTATGGGCCTACTTTAAAACCTTGAAATGATCCTTCATTCGTACATAAGTCTAAATTCTAATTAGCTTGCGGTTATACATATATCATGCTTATCGATTTTTTTCTCCTCACTCTTTCAAAGCAATGGATAAAATGTTACACTGAAAATACTCATTAAAAATAACATTAGAAGACTTGGAAATATTGGATGGGGAGAGAATAGGGTATCACTCTTTCAAGGCAATGGGAAAAATGTTACATTGGAAAAAGTCTTTAAAAATAATATTAGAAGACTTTGGAAATATTGGATGGGGAGAGAATATAGATAAAAATAATATTAGAATACTTGGAAATATTGGATGGGGAGAGGGTAGATTATCACAGGATAATAGAAAAAAGGATATATGAATAATGCTGGAGAATCTTAAGTGTTGTTAACTATCCTATATATGGTTTTCTGTTAGCAGTTTTGGTATTACTTTTATCATAACTTGATAGTTTTTTTGTCGCTACAAAAGCTACTACAACAATATCATTAAAGAAGATAGTACTTCTCATAGTCCTAGATATGAAAGAGGTTGTTATAGAAATGCCTATAGAAGAAATGCTTCACCGAAGAAGAGATATCAACAATATTATAATTCATATTTGGTAATCATTCTTCCTATACTTCCAGTGGCATGATATATTTATGAAGATCTTCTTTCCCTTCAATGATAATTGAAGACATACATTATTTTTATTATTTTTGATAAAACAATGGATAACACACCCATCAAGTAAATTATGTAGCTATAAATTAGCAATTAAAAAAAACTTATGGTTTAAAGTAAATCCTACGGATTGATAGATTGGATAGGAGAAATGGAAAAGTTCTTTGAATTTGAGCATACTAGAGTTCGTAGGAGAGTTAGGTTTTCCATTACGAAATTGAAAAGTCGCATTTCTTTGTGGCGGGATAAGTTCCAACTAAATAGAGAAAGTTGTGGTAGATAGAAGATTAAAATGTAGGATAGGATGGTGTTAGAGTTGAAGAATAAAATTTTACTTGTGGATTTCACTTTATATCTTATGAGAAGATTGCATAATTTGAAGCAATTGAAGATGTCAGTTAAGGAGTACATGGAGGAGTTTATAGGCTTTCTTTAAGGCCTATGAAGAACGAGGAGAGTCCAAAATCCATTGCTAGGTATGTGAATGGTCTAAGTTGTGACATTCAAGATGAGTTTAATATTTTGAATTTCCATTTAGTTGCAGAGGCTTACCAAGTATATTTAAAGATTGAGAAGAAATTGTTCATAAAATAGTAGATCGTAAGAAAAGTTTTAGGATATGGAAGAGGATAACAGAAATAAAAACAAGTGGAAGATAATGAAAGAACCTACAATATTGTGGATCATACTACTACAATAGGATTTAATGTTGGCAGAGGAAGAGGTTTATCAATAAGAAGTAGAGGTATAGGAGATAAATTTGAAGGAAATTTATCTAGAGGTGGAATGCAAGGCCATATGGCAGTTGAATGCCCAAACATTTGGAAGGATAGAAGAAGACAAGAAGGGAGAACCCATATTGTTGAAGAAGAACCAACTGTTGCAACAAGTGAGGTGGTGGAATTGTGGATACAATAGGGAGATAATTTGATGATGTGGAAAGTACTATTGCAACCTTAGAAGGAGATTTAGATATAACTAGATCAAAGGAAGACACTCTTTAGAATGAAATGTAATATAGAAGGTAAGTGTTGCATTGTAATTATTGATGGTGGAAGTTCAAAAATTTGTTGTCAAATGAAGTTGTTCTCTAGTTGAAACTGAAGTGTACACCTCATCTAGAAGCATATAGAGTGACATGGTTACAAATGGGAATATGGTCACTATGAGAGAATGTAATTTTATTGATTTTAATATTGGGTGTTTATAGTGATAACATTTTATTTGATGCGTTGGCCATGGATACTTGTCACATTTTATTGGGGAGGCCATGGAAATTTGATAGAAAATTTATGCAGGATGGGAGGATAAATACATATTGTTTTGAGATGGATATAGTGATGTTTAACTTACATCCATCAAATGAAAAAGTGGATAAGTATAACAACGTGATGGTAAGTCCAGTGTTGGCATATGTGAATGAAGTGGAGCAATATGAACAGTAGTGGGATGAAGAATATAAAGAGAAAAACATGGGTGCTAGAACAAAGCATTTATGAAAGAGGAACATAGGGGAGTTTTTCATTATCATATTTTTTTATGTGGTGGCATGTTTGCAAGAAATGCAATAGACAAAGTGGAGGATGTAGCCACAAGGGAGATATCTAAAATAAAAGTTAATAGTGAGTAGAATCGTATAATTGAGAATTCCATGCAACAATTATCAAGAATGGTGCCTAAGAAGGAGTTATGGGGAGCAGTAAGCACCATTGGTGGGAGTGCTGTAAGGGAATAAGCACTAATGGGGTGAAGAAAAGGAGGTAATATGATGGGGTTATTGTGGTCTATCATGATGGAATTTTCAATCCTCTTGAGAGAAGAAAGTCTTACCCGAAGCACCATTTTGTCCTCCTTTTCATCCCCATGAGGCTGACCTCCTTTTCATACCCATGAGATCCAAATAACTATTTAGATAATACCCCTGTGCGAGCAGATGGGATTGGATCGTGCATCTCCTGATCAAAGATACTGAGTCATTTGCGATAGTGAAGCTCCCCGGTAAGATAGGCGAAGGACCCATGCGCTAATGGTGGAGATTAGACTGAGCAACTGGTAAATCTACATGGTCAGATACATGGAGGACCTATGCACAAACACTGGATATTATACTGAGGAACTCCCAACATAGCAATATCTATTCCATTCACGACAATGAAGGTGCACGACAGGATAATAAGGGGACCCATGTGCGAATGGATACAATTACATCGAGCACTTTCCGGGGGACATTTGAGCCATTCATGGAGATTGAGTTGCACAATGGAATGGAAAAGGAACCCATGCACAAACTCTCAATATTGATTGAACATGACGGTCACGACATATCTGGGTCATTGGCATTGATAGGAGTCACGTGATAAGTTCAAAGATGATACCCATGGATGGTCACAATTAAATTCACACTTTTTTATGATGAATCTAGACCATTCACACTAGGGTCACTTGGTCCATTCACACTGGGGGGTCACTACATCACCAAATGAATTCATGAAAGATTCACCAGATAAGTGAAGATGCCACTTGATATGCCACCAAAATATTTACATTCTTATACTTTTTCGGCCAAGCTTGACTCTGATGATGGGATCCGGCCAATTAAAAGCAATGATTTTCCATTTACGGAAAGTATCTTCGTATTCATTATTAGAACATTGGCCAACACCTCCATGATCGCCAATTAAACCATCATTTATGCCTAATTATTTTGGTTTAAATGGATTTTTCCCTTGGACATACAAAGCATTTCAAATATTGCTCTTAAGTGTAAAACTAATACTGGTTATTGTTGCATTGCCCGCTAAGAGCTAGTAAAGAGACCTACAATCTATGGAATGTGAATTGTCATCAATCAATGTCCACTATAACCTGCTCATGTATCCTCATCAATTGATTTGGAAAGTCTTTTCTAAATATCTTTCCTGTATCTATGAATTCCCTGGCAATTTTTTTAGTTTGTCGATCTTAGTTTCTTACAAAAAATCTTTCCTATCATCCAATCAATATTCTCCTAGTTCTTGTTCAAATAATTATAAAATATCCTCCATTTAAAAAATCCATTATGACTAAGAGAATGAAAAATGACTCTAAGAGTTTCTTATCTCGAGCTACATCTATTAGGTCTAATTCTAGTGATTTATCATCCCCTCAAGAGCCCACCCTTTTATATTTATGGGATACTGTGGGCACACCTAAAACCAAAACATAATCAGATCGGTAGCTCATAGGGTCTTCCCTCGATAAGTTACTATCTTCAAATCCACCAGCAAGTTTCGCCCATCTTGACTAGCTCAGAACTTGGTACTTGGTGTTTTCCCTTTCCCTGAATTTGTTCAATTATGTACTAAGAATTTCAACCTAGCTACCTCAGTAGTCACCACCGATGATGGTCAAAATATCATCTTCTACATCTCAGGGCCATCTATCACCCAAATGATGGGAAACTCCTAAAAGGGTGAAGTGATATCGCTTGAGTCTCAAGAAACATAGTATAGGAGGATGAATCAACCTCAGAAAGCTAATCTATTTGCTTGACTCAAATACAATCAGGGTTGAGAAGAAGTTCCCTCCTCTCCGTGGATTTGAAAGAACTTCCCTCCTTGGAATCAAGAAACTATTTTTTCCTTTACCCTGATACTGGGAAGGGACTGAGATGAAGATATCGACAAAGAAATGGTTTCTATGGTCGATGCATATAAATATCATGGTGCTCCAAAATATAAATATCCAAAATCCATAGATACAGGATGAAGACATAGTTAGTAGATTTAAACAACATGGGGATCTTCAGATATTATTCCTATATCATCTACCTCTTGATTTTCAATCATCCTAGTATTTTGAGACTCCGGGTGTTCAAAAAACCAATGGAGACATCTCCAACAGGATATATGATTGGATCCCTTCGGTCAAGAAAGGAGAAGAAGAAGGGGTAACTTGGTCTTACTTTGTGTTTGAGTTTATGTACATATATTTTACTTTGATAATAAGGAGATAACCATAGTGCATGCCTATGGATATTAGGCCCGATTTGCAACTAGGAGAGGTAGCCAGGGGGGGTGGTTGGTACTTGGCAATATATTATATAGGTATTAAAATTTATTGCACTGAATCTCCTCCACACATGCTACCTAAAATTATCACCACTAGAACATTTGTCCTAGAGTATGTAAGGAATATGTTGGAAGTGGATACCCTCCATTTTGTCAAATCAAAGAAGAAAGGGGGGACTAAGTTCCCTATAGCTATGGGCCGATATGCCATAAAAGACAACAAAGGTCTCAAATAATTAATGATCATTTTGAAGTGAATGAAGTTAGTACATGACATAGCATGGATATATGATCCTCATCTCCTAATTGGGAAAGAGAAGGGGAGGAAAATTCTTGATCCCCAAGACCATGAACCAAAACTAGACATTCAAAAACTAGAAAATAAAGATGCATTTGAGGAAGTTGATATGATAATAATGGGGGAGGAATATCCAAGCAAGGTAATGGTTCAAGCATTCCCAAATCCTACTCCTGCTTCATCAGAGGCTCCACCTCATTATACTTTCTACAGGATGAACAAAGCCATTATAACCAAGGAAGACATGGATTTCGCAGCTCCAACACAACAAATATACAATGAACGTATCCAACACCATGCTAGTAGATGCAATAATGGGTCATGGTGGAGGATGTGCAATTATCTTGGAAAGGAATCATCCCCTTATCTTAGTATCCTTGAATATGTATATTTTGACAAGTTGTATGAGGAGTTGCACAGTGATGATGATGATGAAGGTACTCCTATAATGAGACCAATTCCTCATGAAGGAATAGGATAGGTAACACCGATGTCTGAAATCAAACAGGGGGGTAAGGTGGAAGTGGTTATATTACCTAAAATACACATTCCTGCTCCTAAATAGGTAGTTCCCTATCAGAAAGAACTTCCTGTAATGCAATCAATGGGCTATGATCTAGCTCAAGATCTAGGAAAAGATGGAAAGGAAACAAGGAGTTTATTTAGCTTGAGAAAAGACCTCACATGCATGGGCTAGGATTTGATGTCAATACCTCCATAGATAAGGGAAAAGGGATGCAATAAATGTTTCAAAAAATGAATCTTTAAACGGTACAAGAAGAACTAATGAAGACAAGGTCTCCTACCCCTAAGCTAACTCCAGGATTTTAGTAAGAAAAATCAAAAGAGGAGTCTGATTGTATGATTATATAAAAGTATGAAGCATAGAAGACACCAATGCTAGAGGAGATGGAAAACGAGCTTGTACCTACTAAGGTAACTAAGAAAGGAATACCACCCATGGTACCCTTTTTTATTACAAGTAAATCTCTAGTAAGGGAAGAAAGCTCAATAAAAGAGGTTTTACTTGAGGAATCAAGGGAAATTAATCCCCATGGCATGGAGGAGACCCTGCACAAAGAAAGGGAGGACCCAAAACAAACATGGTTGGAAGTATTGATCGAATCCTTAAGAGACAAGAAAAGGAAAGTAGATGAAATAGCAGGGGAGAATATTCAAGAGGATCCAGAGAGTAAAAGGGATAAGATGGACCAAATAGAGGTATATCCAGCTAAATAAAATGAATAGGAATAGCTACCACCCATGCTAGACCTCCAATATAGATTTGATTAACATGAACATCAACAAGAAGGGGGTAAATATTCTCCTATTTATATTCCATTTGATTTTAATTCTAATAAGACTCTTTATACGATGGCCTCAAAAGGTACTTCTAGCATACAATCCACTTCCACAATACCGAAAATAAATCAACAGACTAATTGGGAAAATGTGACTCAATCAACTATAGTCACCAATCCTCTAAATATTTTAAATAAAGTACAACAAAGGAGAGCTCAACTCCAAGAAGTATTCCAATGTACCAAAACATTGGAATCCCACTGCAGATCAAGGGTGATTCCATAGTACGACATGGGGACCAAAACATTCATGATAACTTCCCTAGATCCCCTGGTAGAGAAAGCTTATAAATATATGCAGCCACATGAATGGAATATATTGTACGTAAATGTAGAGACAACCGATCCACCCCCATAGAATTATGTAGCGATGGCTCAAGGGTCAAGCAACATCGTATACAACAAATACATTAAGGAGACCTATACCCTGCTCGAATACAAGAAGAAGGATAAATCCATGCAAATAAAGAACCCATTTTTACAAGCCAGGGTCACCAATTTGGAGAATGAAAATAATAACTTTCAAAATATAGTGGTAACCACAAGACAAGGAACATAAAATACAACATAATTTGTGTCCTTGCTAGCTAAGAAGGACAAGAGGATAAAGGGGGTAGAATTATCCCATGTGACTCAGGTTTTCCCAGTCACTAATCAAATGATTGAGGTAAAAAAAAACTAATAGAAGAGCTTAAATTTATGAGGAAAGAGTGTGTTTCTCTGACTGCACAAAAAGTACTAAATGACTACTGGACAATCTATTCCTGAAAGTGTATGTATATTTGAGGATGAACCACTCCTTGAATCTATGTCAAATTATAGCAGTTGATGAGGAATCTTTAGTCATTAGATCAACTAAACCCTATTTGGATACTCAGAAAGCGATTGTTCATGGTCATTATGGATAAATTCTTGACAAAGGAGATACATTGATAACATTGATATATGAAAGGTTCAAATCCAGGATAAAAGAGTTTGAAAAAAAAGAGAGATTTGCAAGGGACCTAAGTTTCCAACTAGATGAAGCTAATAACAAGGAATATTTTTTGAGAGATAAATTAATTTAAGCTCTGAAAAAGGTGGATAATCCCTCTTCTAGTAGACAACAAACGACATCTATTGAAAATGTGTCCTTATTAGAATAAATATTAGAGGATAAGAAAAAAGAGTGATCACATTGGAAAACAATATTAGATGGCAATTTATGAAGGAAGTCTAGATAGAGGAGCTTGCAAAAAAGAGAAAACATGACTTGAAAATCCAAGGAGAAAATTTGAGAAAAGTTGAGCAAAAGATATATGAACTCAACAAAAAGGTAGCATGCTTGGAAGCAGATATAAATGAGTGGTGGGTTGGGCATGATGAAGCATTGACAAAGGCTAGGATGGTGAAGACTTTGTCCACAACAAAAGACGCTAAGTGGAGAAAATATTCAAAAATATTCCTAAAGGAAGGCCACATGTGCAATACTTTTTAGAATTCTATCCAGTTTATCAGGAAGAAGAGAACTACCTACAGAAATAATAGGAGATTATACAAACCATGTATCAAACTACCTTGGTGGAAAAGAGAGTAATAAATGTATTGACCACATATTAGTTAAAATCTCTACAAATCCATGTCGGGACCTCATGCACGTGGATATTGATAGTTGTATAAGCATGTTTCATAGCCTAGAGATATTAAAGAATAAGATAAAAGAGTTAGATCTAAATATTTCACCCTTCTTCATGACATTTGCTTAAATTGTGAATCATGGTCTTCCTTTCCCTTGGGAAACCAACCTCAAATTATACTTGATGATAGCTTATGATCAAAATGTAAACAATTCACTACCAGGGCGTATTATGGCTATTGATAAGTCTATTGTATCCACTACTAATGAGAACTTGAATATGTTGAAACCTCCCATAGAGGCTACAACATTATTGAGAGACCTAATACAAAATATAGGGGAGGTAAACTACACTCCTAAGTCTGAACTAGATAAATCCTTTCATATTTTGAAAGGTGGTAGGGGCCTATCTGCACAAAGGTTGATGCATATGCAAGCAATGAGAGAAATTTTAGAGAATAGACAACAAGGACAAGTGGCCGAGTAGATAGGATAATCCTCTCATCCCCCCAATATAGAGATGTGTGGAGAGATGAAGAAATAAAGATGATATGGCTTCAGAATATACATATACGTGCCATATTTGGGCCCACCAAGGAGATAAGATATTAGTCTATCTCAACAAAGCCCAGCCATTCTTTAAAATAACAACATGATCAAAATATTCCTCACAAAGGGAATAATCAACAGTCAAAGTATAGGAGTATAAAGAGTGCAAAAAAACAAAAATAAAAGGAGGGTCATTCGTTTTTCATCCTAGAGGTTGCTGAAAATTTTGAGAAAGTCACTTATGAATCTACAACATTGGCCATTTATTTACTTATTATGTCTTTCTTCTCTATAAATGACATCAAAGAACTTCCTTATACTATAAAAATATAATAATCTCAAGGAAGAGATCAATGGATACCCCTTGCAGTCTTCTTATTGTAATTGAAGAAATGAGAATCCAGTTGACTTGAAATTAGACTAAGGCAGTTTGCCACTGTTGATGTATATGTAACTTCAGAATGTATTTCATATATGTATATTGTACTCCTATAGAGATGGTATTATTCCTCTATACGGAAGTGTTTGTATTCCTATAGAGATGTTATTATTCCTCTATACGGAAGTGTTGTCATTTATATTGTAAGTGTCGTAACTTATACTTGATGGGTTATTAGACCACCTTGTTGGGTTCGACCTTGTATAAGTCATGTGGGTCGAAGGGTTATTAGACCACCCTATTGGGGGTTGGACATGTGGATCAAAGGGTTATTAGACCACCCTATTGGGTGTCGGCCCAATCATCATTATGTTATGTGGTTAAGTTAAGGCCGACCGAGTAAAGGTTATTAGGAAAGTCAAGTCAAGTATAAATAGAGTGCGGGAGGCACTCTATTTCATCATTCTATTCTCTCACACACTCTTTGGAGAGTGGCGCACTTGTGAAGGAGGAGAAGCTGCTGCTAGGAGAAGACTATCTCTTGTACTTTGGTTGTATCATTGCTCTATCTATCTCTGAGGAAGTTATTGGGGTTTTTTCACCTTTATGGTTTTCCCCAAGTAAACTCTGTGTCTCTTGTGTGCTTGCATTATTGTGTCCATGATTGATATGCTGTAGATATGTTGTACATGTTGTTCTCTCAGTTAAGATCCTAGATCAGATTGAAGTAAATTCTAAAAAATTAATAGCCACTACATTTCCTAAAAATGGTGTCTCATATGTGTTATGTAATTCTCTTTTTGGTGATGGATATGTATTTATTTTGTTTCTTGAATGTATATCTACAATTTATGTTCCTAGTTGATGGTAGATCTACAATTTGTGTGCCTAGTTGATTCTATACATGTCTTGAATGCAATTTAACACAAGGCCCTTCAATGCTTTGATGGTTGAATGTATTTTGGATATCATACCCTCTTTTCAAGAAATTGGTTGTGATTGAGGTGCTCTTGTTACTCTTTCTTGGAGTTATGTATGCTTTAATATGTGTTTGTACCTCCTCTTAAAAATAACAATTAAGTTACATTATGAGCAATTGAGATCTCTCTTGAGCAACTCTGGTCTCAATTGTAAACCCAGTCAAGGTTTTAAAGAATATTCATAGGAACCCATAGTGACAATCTGGGAATATTTACTCTCATAGATAGGGTACTCTCCCTTAGCCTAAGGATTGGCTTGATGGATTAAAGTGGTTCAAGAAGGTGCATCCTGCATAGCCCTCCTCAGCCTTGTAACCCTTCAAGGATGTTATTTCTCTTGGAAACAGAAAGAGTTTTTTTTTCTAGGTGTATAACCTAAGGGATAACATGGCAATCTAGAATCATTGCTAAGGATGACTTGTTGATATTGAAGAATCACGACCAACACCCTTTCTTGGTCAAAGAATTAAAGGGTCATAAGAGAGAAATATTTACCTTCACTTTAGTTTGTTGAGCAGTTCATGTTTTGCTGGAAATCATATCACTAAAGTATTTGTTAGCTCCCTATAGATCAATATCATAAATCCTTATGCACAAAAGGAATCCTGAGAAACAACCTTTGACTAGCAACTCCATTCCCTAAGTAGAATCCACTAGGGAACCATACCCATTTGTTGAAAATCTAGGTCCTAGATCTGTAATAACCTGGTCTAAATCTAATGGAAAACCTATCTCCCCCTTAGTATACCATAACCAAGTCTAGAAGAAGAAGAAAGTGGCACATATTTAGGTTATAAGAAGATACCCATATTTCTAAACTTCTCCTCCATTTTTTTTTATCAAAGATATTGAACTTCCCTCAAATACCGATTGGCCAAAAAGAACCACCTCCTATTTGCAATTTGAATATCCTTACTCTTTCCCGTCAGCCCCTTTGGAAAAGTTCGTTGACCCATATACCCACAGTTTTACCCCTCAAGACAAAGGTCCCTTTCTAGGGTCACCTATATACCTCTACATCAGCTTATATATCTACAAACCCTAACCCATAATCCCTCATTCTTCATATCCCTTAGTTGAGTATACCCAACTATATTCAAAGCCACTTCCCAACTCAAACCCTATTATGAAGGCGAGTCCAAAGCCCTCGAATCCCTGGTTAGCGGATAGATTCAATACATTGTTTCTACCCCTAGTAAACCAACTAGGAGACCTACTTAATGACTATCTTAAGTTCCTTCCTAAGTTCAATGGGAGAAATGATATTTTATTTGAATATCATCCCATTGCATTCCAATACTATACTGATAATTTCTCTGTCAAAGCATATGATGTACTCTCCAGGATGTTTACACATTCTCTAGAGGAAGAAGCTAGGAAATGGTTCATAAACTTACCCAATAACTCCATAAAATCCTAGGTACAATTCATAGAAAACTTTACTAATAAGTGGTGAGTGAAGAAGGATAACAGACATATTCTGATAAAGTTCAATTCTTTGAAGAGAAACAATGGAGAGACTATCAAAAAGTTCATTACTCAATTTTTCAAGTTGTATCATCGCATCCCAGATATTGTCAAACCCTCATAAGAAGATGTAATGCTCACTTATTCTTTTTATTTTGATGTCGATTTTTCTCTTCACTTGAGAGAAAGAAAGTCAATTGACCTAGAAACCCTACTTAGTGACACCGAAGATCTAGAGGAAAACATGAAAGTGGCTAGGGTTCCTATGAAAACCAATATAGAAACCCCAAATGGTAGAGAATATATAGAAAGAAGAAGAGGGAAGGAACCAGAAACATCCTCCAATAAAGATGCCTTAAGTATGGAGGAAGTTACCAAGATCCTTAAAACTATGGCTAATGACCTTACAAAGGTCAAAAAGGGCCAAGAAACAAGTTCTTTTGTTGGTCCTTCCCCAAGGTACAAAATAATCTAGTCCATGGCCAACCACAATATAGGAGAGATCTTCTAGAGGCTCCAAAACAAGAAATAAGGAACTAGAACCCTAATTTGTAGCACTACCCTAGATCCCAGCCTAAAACATTTCCTTCTCCAATCCAAGGGTGTAAATAATATTATGAAAACAAAGAGGAAGAACTACTAGATCCTTCTTCAGGCCTTAACATGTTGTTTAATTAAGAATAGGTTGAATATGAAAGGGGTTTGTTGGGGATATAAGTTATGCACATGTTAGGATATGAAGAGTATATTTAGGAGGAAGAGGGTTTGCACTAGGAAGACGGGATCCCAGATCTATCCCCCACTTAGCTGCAACTGGTGACTGATAAGATCATGGTGGAGGTGTGAAGAAGTTACAACATAAGGTCACTACCCAATGCTCATAATTTCAGACAAGAAAAGACTTACAGGAAATATAATGACAAGAGGAGGGAAAAAACCTAGGCTGCACAATATCTAAGGAGGGGTACATTCCTGCAATCGAAAGATGTCAGGAAGATAGTAGTCCCATCAAGCCATATGTCAGAGGAATATAGACTAATAAATCTCAACTTTCACCTATCCAAGCACCCATAAAGTAGTCCCCAACTACAAATGCATCAGAGACAAGCCCTATCATAACTCTTACTTTTGATATTAAGCATGAATTGAGAAAATTTAAAATACTATTTCCCCTCTCTGAAGTTCTGAAATATCATGCTCATAAGAAATAAATATCCTCTTATTTGGGTCTTAAGGATGTTAGTACTCCCTTAGGTCTTACAACTCCTCCGTTTCTTTATATAGCTGCCACATCCTCTTATAATTTGATGGTCTTAAGTGACGAAGCCCCATTGTAAGATGACCTTATTAACCTATAGGATGATGCACCCAAAATAGTCTTGAGAAGCCTACTTGATGGGATATACCACATGACCCCCCTTTTTATATTACCATAGAGTTGCAAGACATTCATCTCCATAATTGTTTATGATGATTCAAGTGCCTCACACTCAGTACTGATGCCATTAACTATCATTGAAAATCTACTTTTGGACATGACAAGGCCTTATAAAGACTTTTTTCCCTTTGATTCTAAAAGAATCTTGTGATTGGGGATGATCAAATATTTGGTGGTGGGGATGGTATATATTCCTAAAAAAATGTGATGATGGATTCGGTGTCACATCCCCTCCCATCTATTAACCCAAGGAAGGGAACATGCCTACCCAAAATCTAGGCTTTTATAAAACTTAGCCCAGTTCAACATCCATGATTCATATAAATATAAACAATTTCCCATAAATCAGGAAAACATGTACAGTGGAATGAGACATCACCCACATATATTTCACATGCATCAACCATATCAAGAGCAACCATCCTTTAATTAAAACAGTACAAAAGTAAATACACATAAGAGAATATACTTATCTCACAGTAATGTTGTCCCAAGCAACTAGCTATGTCACTGCAACGTTCCACCCAACCGTAGGTCTCTGCCCAGCCTATATTCTTTCAGCACTCAAAGACCACCCCCGAGCTGGGCATGATATCTATAAGGAAAAGGGGACTCTCAAGCTCATCACAACCCAAAGCAATGAATACCCATCTCAATCCCAACATTCATTTACACACAGAAGAGCTCAAAACTAGGCATGGATACACATTTCAACAATGGGATTCACAGAATATGATCTATGGGATCTCCCCAAAATCATGGCACACCCAAAATAGATTGTGGGAAGAGGGAATCAACCCCAGGGAAGAAAATCGACTTCTCCCACAGATGTATGAGCATACAGTGGCCAAAACGGCCTCAATTAAACCCCAAATCGTTTCCCCTTCTTCCCCACTGTTAGCCACAACAAAAACGCCCTTCCCAGCTAGGAAAATGAAGGAAAATATAGGAAATTCATGGAGGAAAATGCCCAGGTAGCTCCCAACTCGTGAGAGAGAAAAACTAATGGTTGAATAATGGCTTGGGGAGAAATTTCCTGGCCCTTTACTTTCCCAATAAGTCAAATACGGGTTTCTAGGAAGGGTGGCTTGCCCATACTCGAATTTGGATAGCCATACCTCTTTATAACCCCAAGGCATTAACTACCTCAACCAAATTTTTGGTGAAATGAATGATTGGGCACAAAAGTCAACATGGGTAGTTGAGGGTTCATGGGTTCTCTCATTGACACTTGGCTTGACTTGATTGGCTCAAGGGTTTGAATATTTCCCTCCCAATTCCTTGTAAACATCATGCCCCCATCTCTTGTTGCATTGCATAGCTAGTTGTGGGAATTTATATTAAAATGCATATTTACAATCCCCATGGTTCACTAGCACATGGGTAGGATAATATCCAATACTTTCCTCTTCAAGGTCGAGCATTCACTAGCGAGGCATTGGCCTTGAGCTCCATGTTAGGACTCATACATAATATGCATACAATATTTAAATTATAGCCCAAAATATTACAAGGGTAAAAATGGGGATGTGACTTACCCCTCCCCTTGGAATAACACCGTCCTCGGTGTTCCAATACCTACGAATAAATACACGCTTTATACATGTCCAAAATTCACAAAACGTGCCAGGTTTATCCTGCATTTCATTGATTGGATATGTCAAGGTGAGGTTCTTGAACCCCTTCACATTGCTCCTATTGGCCGTCGCTTTTCTGGATACCCCTTGTTGGACATTCGCGGAGGAGGTGACTTCCTCCACATCCCCAACATTCTATTGGAGATAACTGCCTTTGTTTTCCTTTGTCAGCATTATTTCTCTCTTCTAGCCTTGGGCGTTTCTTAATGGGGTGATTGGAAAAATGCTTCTTCATTGATCCACTTTCCTTTCCCTTACTGATTGCTCCCAGAATAATTTTTACCTCTTTTTGCAGACGAATAGAGTCCTGCAAAACCTTGTGGTTCATCGCATTCTACTTCTTTTGTAGCTTGAGCATCTCTCCAAGATTTTCTTGGGTCGTGGCAATTGTTTGAAGAATACTTTTAGCCAAGTCCAATAGCCCTTGGTCTACCGCCATGGTCAATGCGCACAAATTTCCTCACTTGCTTGCTAGCACCACTTGTTTGTTTTTGTAACAGCTGCAACCAATTGCGTTCAATTTCTCACCTGTGAAATTAATTATTGCAATTCTTTGTTAGGCTAAGCATAACATAAACATTAAAATTAGTCAATTAATTTCCCAATTGACATGGAACGTCCATGCTTTATTCATGAGACTTCCACACTTTTCATGCTTTCCCATCATACATATGAACTCGTTCATGTTCATCCTTTCACAGGGAATTAGATTTTTCAGCATTCACAATTTATTTTAAGCAAATAAACACAATAGACTTTAAGTCATGACATGCATTCAACAATTTTATGTTTCTAAGATGCATTAGTCAAAAGGAAAGAGAAGAGTAAGAGTTTCCCCCTCTTATTCTTGTTCCAATTCGGAGCCACTCCATCATTGTGGTTCTATGCTCCTTAGCCTCTTTCACTTTAATGTGAATGCCTGACTTACCCTTTCTTGTCTATGACACTTAGTGTCTAAGGTTTGTCTTAGGCTTTTCTCCATCAGGGAATCTCCTCCCCATGGTTTTTCTACAGAACCTTTGGCTGCTAGGACTCACCCACACATATCCACTAGCATCATTTTTATCATTGATGCTCATATTGAGCTTTCTAGGACAGTCACGTGTCCATATGCATCCCTAGGATGCCTTCAGGGCTTCTTGCTTTCCTGCAAAGACCAAAGTTTCCAACAAAGAAACAACAATGTATCAGCTTGGTTGTCATAAGACTTGTTCATGAAATTTTCATTATCCAAAAATGAATGAAAATCAAATACTTATCTGTATTGGGCAGTTCCTTGCTACTCCACAGGTTTCCTTCTCTGCTTTACAAGCCTTGGATCACCTGTGGAGTGGATGTTTAATGCCCAACCAATACACCTTCACGCCGACTGGGTTTACCAAGCATTTGTGGTGCCCAACCAGTCCCATACCTGGTTGGCCCTCTCCATTGCCGAGCCAGCACGCTCATCTGGGTCATGGACCAATGGAAGGAAACTATGCCACCAACCATTATAGGTCAAATCTCTACTACGGAGCCATAGGTATATAACACCTTTCACTAATACCTCCACAACAACAAAGCAAATAATTCCAAACCAGTACACCGGCTGGGTTTATTAGGCATGCAACAACCCTTCATAACAACCTTCACAACACCCACAACATCCAAGTAAATAATGCCAAACCAGTGCACCAACTGGGTTTATTAGGCATGAAACAACCCTTCATAACAACCTTCACAACACCCACAACATCCAAGTAAATAATTCCAAACCAGTGCACCGACTGGGTTTATTAGGTATGCAACAACCCTTCATAACAACCTTCACAACACCCACAACATCCAAGTAAATAATGCCAAACCAGTGCATCGACTGGGTTTATTAGGCATGCAACAACCCTTCCATTATGCTTCTTCTGTGTGCAGCCCCAAATTGCATCTGTTTTAGCTGACAACACAAGATGGATAAGCAAACTCATCAGTATTACTGCTCTAAAATTGAAGCATAATTCATACATTCACTATCAAGTATTGAAACACCAGGAATGCGTCCATTCCCTTAGGGTGTAGTCAATATTGAAAACCCTATCATAACCCAACACCCGAAAGGTGTGCACCCCTTTCTGATGTGAACCATGTAGGCCCTTACCATACTCAAGCAACCTGTAATAATAATGAAATAATAAAACATATAAAATCTAATAACCAGATATGTATATCCTTAGTTAGGGTTACCGAAAACTTATCCTTTTTCAGATGTGTTCTCTCTTCATTGCGAAGAATGGGGGCTCCCTTCTCTGAGTCAACAGTCCTTCGGTTTTCCACCCCAATCCTTTCACGTTCCATAACCCACACATGCCTTCTTGGCATAGCTTCACCATCTCACTCATATGGATTTCCAACATGTAGTTCAATAGAGACATTATCAACATTTACAATGGCGTTTTACTCGAAACCCATTTCCAAAGCAGGGGATCCTTCCTGTCTAGTTTGGCTTATGTAGGCCATCACACATGGTCTTCCTGCAATGTGTCTTCCTGGAACACTTATCAAATAGCCAAACAATCAGCAAAAATTTAACAATAGAATTCAAATTTGATTGTCTCATAGCCAATCAATGGCATTAAGAATTAAATTCAATCATGAATTTGCAATTCTGTCTACTACAGAAATTGACTTGCTTAGTCATTAGGTTATCCTCATATTGCTTGTCCCTTGCAAGTGGCACCCAGCTTCCCATTAGGGTTTTACGATTTCTACTATAACATGAACATCCACTTGCAACACGTCCTCCTGACACAATTCTATGCAAGCCAACAGTGATTAGCAATTATAAGCAAACTCTCAAATATGAAATCTACAAATCCAAAATTGACAACATGTTCTGCACATAACTATTTTTACAGCCATGAGGCCCTTCTCATGAGGTTTGGCTCTTGCACATGGTAGATTCCAATTTTCATCATGGACTTACCTGCCTTGCCATGCCCAAAACAATCTACCTGAAATCTTGGAATTCATAGCCATATCATTTTATGCAACTCTGTCCTTTCAACGGAGCACTCTCGGTAGCCCATCAACATGCCTACCTTCTTCATGCAATCATTCTCCTGCATTCACAGTATCTCATGAAATGGTCTCATAATTAACAATAGTTCACCATTTCATTCTACTATCTGACTGCATTGAGACACATATATGTCACAACCATGCATCCACACAATGCATCTCACATTCACAACATTTACATAATATTTTAATAGGCATCCACTAAATGCATAATCCCTCAATACAACCCTGCATTAATCCATGAATACTACGCATTCCAGTATATTATGGCCTAACCATGGCTATCTCATATGGCATACACTACAACATGACCATAAGTCATCACTTGCTTTGGTTGTTATACTCACAACCGACATACACAAATGGCATGCTATAATTTCGTATGAATGCATTGAGATTTCTAAGCAATTATAGGGTGTAAGGATCATTTCCTTCACTTACCCACACCTCACCATACTCGGTAGGTTAACATTCCAATTCGGGCACTGAATGCCACAGGAAAACCAAATCAATCATAGTTCAAACATAGTTGTAGGGATCTTACCAAATCCTCTTTCAGCATTCATGCAATTAAGCACCAATAATCATTACCTGCATGGCTGTCATTAACATCATTTGATGTTACCTGATCAGTTGGCCTCTTACCAGGGCTACATAGTCCTTTTTCCAACCTCATGGTCACGGATTTGTTGCACCATCCTTTCTTCATAAGGTTGTTGGTCTCGTGCAACAACGTCATCAACTTCTTTAGCCATTCTTTGATTGTATTTTGTCCTACAACCAATGCAGACACAACTAATTATTAGCAACCATCATAATTATCTCAAGTGGCTTATTACATATGTAAAACCTCACTATTTTAGCAATATGCCATATCCTATTCATGCACAAACATTTTCACATGCACTGTGCAATGTTTACTAATGTGCCATCTGGTGCATATTTATTTCATCTATGTAATCTCTTGCATTTTCAACATTCTTATGCCATAGTTTATATGCATGACAATTTCATAATTATAAATACGATAGCAAAACAAGGGTTAAGGAATTCTCCCTTTCCAATCCCTCATCGTAGCATGGAATCCTTCTTCCATATCATAGTTGGTCTGATTTCCTTCCAGTCATGCAATTCTAGAAATTGCCCATATTGACAACAAATGTTTGTGTCAAAACAGCCACTGGCACTCTTTTGCACCAAATATCTATGATATATGTGGACCTCATTCAAATTCCGGTCATGCGCCCCTGTTCTCCTCTGGATAATATTTCCAATGCCTATGCCTGTGTTCCATTCCGATCCAGGACATGGAATTTACATTCTTCCAAAAATGCAAATTTTGCCCAAATTTCTGCACTTTTACTCAGCTACAATTTATTCTGAAAAGCCAACTTCGACTACTTGTAGAAGTAAATTTAGGAAGAATCATGAAAAATTATATACCGGGCGAAGGTAGTGCATATAACAAGGAACACTTAGCAACCTTCAAATCCTTGTTTCGATGCACCAGTCAACTTCCATAAAATTTGGGGTTTGGCTACTCTTAACTTTTCACTTTTCCCCCAAAATGGCTATCTCCCAATCTATGCATTTATGGAAAATATTCGTCTAACGGAAACTATCCATCTTAACGAGAAGATGAAATGTCGAGTTCAGTAAAAATTTTGATTCCCATATCTAGGGTCACTTTCACTGTCCACAAGCTTTTCAAAATCCCAAAAAAGTGGCCCAGAACAGTGCTTTTTGGCCTTCTTGCTCACCCCGACTCAAACTGAAAATTTGTCAACCGTGGACTATTTCCTGAAAGATACCTTGCTATACAAGATCAGACAGCTTTGTGTACCGACAGGTGAGCATTGACAGTAGCTCATTTGGGACGTGCACTACAGCAAGACTGCATAACACTTTGGAGTAGCAAAGACACTTGCTATTCTGCAGAAGTATTTCTTTTGGCCTTCACTTAAAACCGACGTTAACAAGTACATTCGATCATGCGTGGTTTGTTCCATTTCTAAACTGCCTAATTGACGACAGGGATTGTACACACCTTTGCTAGTTCCTAATAGACCATGGGAATCTATTTCTATGGACTACTTGACATGATATCCTACTACCAAACATCAACATGACGCGATCTTAGTAGTAGTCGACAGATTTTGCAAGATGGTCATTCTCATACCATGCAAGAAGACCATGACAATACAACAAACCGCTCGTCTCTTCTTCACACATGTTTGGAAACACTTTGGTTTATCGATAACCATCATTTCCGAACGAGATGCCAAATTCGTCAACATCTGTTGGAAGACTCTATGGTAGCATCTATATACATGACTCTGATTTTCGATAGCTTTCCATCCTCATACTGACGGACAGACGGAAGTTGTGAATATCTTGGTAGTACAACTACTTCGGATGTACAATCACCACAATCAACGAACGTGGGATGATAGTCTTCCATACATACAACACAACTACAATTGTGCTCATCACAGCTCTACGGGAAATATTCCATTTGATATCTATTACGGATTTCAACCCTCAGCGCCTATCGACTTGATCAGCTCCTCGACATAGTCGAACGACACCGACCACAAGCAGCGAGAAGTTGACAAAGCATTGAAGTTTTGAGAACAGATTTGTGACATCCAGTGATAAGCACAAGACATGTTGCAATGAGCAAACATGAAATCTAAGGCCCGACACGATAAGCATCGTATTACTCATTCATTCCAAATTGGGGATAAAGTCTAGTTACATCTTAAGAAGGAGTGCTTTACTGGTCCATACAAGAAGTTGAAACCTTTACAATATGGTCCATACAGTATTCTTCAGCAGATTGGCGAAAACGTTTTCCAGATCGACATTCCTGCATGCTTGGGTCTACATCCAATGTATAATGTGTATCTACTTAGACCATACCATGCACCACTGTTGGAACAGAACGACTTCCAGACAGTAGAACCCGACGACATTCATCCAGATTTTCAGGAGCCTCTTCATTGCGACACCATTGTGGGACGACGAGTACGCCATACAAGGATGAACACAAATCCCTTGTTCCAGGTTGGTAAAGTCGGACAAATCCCAGCATAAGGAAAATGGTACTCTATTATTGAACTAACCGACAAGTTTCCTCACCTTCACAAGCAAACAATGGGGACCATTTTTTCTTAAGGAAGGAGGTCTGATCCATATCGCAGTTGGCATTGTTGTCGAATTCTAACACCGACTGCGACAAGTCACCGACGTCGACATAACTTCGACACGTTTCGACTTCGACACGTTCAGCGACCTCATAGTTTCACGACGTTGACATGCAACGTCGACCTACGACTTGCACAACACTGACTTGCGACTGTCGAACTTCAACAGATTGTCTCTCTGTCTTCTAGTTGACTTTAATGGTTGAACTGTCAAACCGTTATAACTTATCTGTAACTGAACGTAATGGGAAAGAACCCAAGCATCTCAACACTCTTTATATAAGCATGTAAACTATTGTAATATACATCTTATCAATCCGAATCTTTACATCTAGTAATAGAGAAGATCAGTTCGCATTCCTGCATATTGTCTGTGCATATGTGATTATCTTTGTAGTGTATTCCTGCTTTCTTATTCTATTTATTATGCTTCTGTCATAACAGAGACGACTCATTCAGTCAAAATGTTGTCCCCCTTGTGCTTCCTGTCCCCGAGTGGATCACATCAGGCTTGTGTCCCATCCAAGCATCAAATGGAGTCATGCCTTGCATTTATTTGTGTGGTTCTATGTTCTAAACATATGCAGCACAATTAATGGCTTCAACCCATATTTTTTGAGACAAATGCTTAGCCTTCATCATGAATGTAGTAATTTCCTTCAATTCTCTATTCTTGCGCTCTGCCACACCATTTTGTTGGGGTGTGTAAGGCACAGAATGTTGCATTTTAATGCCATATTCTTCACATATCTATTGCAGGTACTTATTGACATATTCCCTTCCATTATCAGTCCTTAAGACATTTATCTTCCTCCCACTAAAGTTCTCCATAGAAGCTTTTAAAACTTTGAAATATTGGAAGACTTGAAATTTTTGCTTGAGAAAGAACACCCAACAATATCTTGAAAAATCATCAATGAATGTTAAGACATACTTTGAGTTTCCATAGGAGGGTGTAGGAAGAGGTCCTATCACATCTGAATGGACCAAACCAAAAGGATGAGCAACTATCCTTTCCTTTCCCTTCTCATACTTGTGCTCTGCATGCTTCCCAACAATGCACCCTTTGCAAGTGCCTTTAGAAAATCATATGGTTGGAATTCTTTCAACCATGTCTTCTTTTCTCAATGCTTGAAGATATATGTAGTTGTGGTGTCCAAAACTCTCATGCGAAAGTTTGCTGACTTCATTAGCATGTGACAAAAGTGCATTTGGATAGTAGTACTCAAGAAAGTGAGAGAACTTGTACATTCTTGACTTGTGATCTGCAACACCAACTGCTACCACTTTGCTTGTAGAAACTTCAGAAATTTCCACATCATCTTGAGTGAAAATAACTCTCTTGGCCGAACCAGTGTGGGTCATTTGGTAAACAGAGAGGATATTTGCTGCAAGATCAGGCACATACAATACATGACTGAAGTACCCATTTTCTAGACTGATCTTCCCAATGCCTCTCGCTAGGATATCTGAATCATCACCCATGAGAATGGAAGGAAAATTGTAAGGTGAAAGAGTAGAGAAAGAATCTCTTGTGGAATCCATGTGCCTTGAGGCACCTGAATCTATGATGAAAGAGTACTATTCTGAGGTACTAGCCATCAATGCATGGTACCTCTCCTTGACTTCAGAAACACCCTCCTTCTTCTTTGAACTTTCTCGAAGAGGAATGTTATTCTTCTAGAAGAGATGGGTAATCATATAAATATTTTTCTTCATACATGCACTTTTAGGGTGCCAACCCTTTTGACAGTAAGTGAATTTGGTCTTCTCTTTCTTCTTGCCTTTCTCCTTGATAGGATTTGAACCCCCATCATAATATTTGGGCTTCTCCTTGTCTTTCTTCTTCTCTTAGTGTTTTGAACCCTTGGTATTTTGCTTTCCTCTTGCTTTCTTCAAATCTCCAACTACAATAAATTGGTACTTTTGCTTAATGGAACCCATTAGAACCAATTTATCTTGTTCTTGAGTAAGCATCTCCATGAAATCTTCCAGATATGGCATCTTCCAGTTTTGAACTATAAGATTTGTGGAGTGAAATGTACAAACAAACACTAAGTACTCGAGACCCAACTTCGAAAGTATGACAAAACCAACTGTTCATCCTTCTTATCAATTCTACATTGCTTGATCTGCAAGACCAAGGATTTGAACTTGGTGAAGAAGTCTTGGATAGATTTGAAATTTCTTGGGCTCAGTGAAATCAACTCATTCTCAAATTGGTGGCCCCTCATCTCATCAGTATTCCCAAACAATGACTCAATATTGAGCCATACTTCATTTGGAGTAGTGAGACTGTCAATGTGAAACAAGAGGTCTCTTGAAATGCTAAGACAAAGCATGCCAAAAGCTCCATCCATTCCGTTGAAGAACTTAGACTTATCTACTGCAGAATTTGGCTCAATTTCTATCCCCATGGTCACTCTGAAGAGACCCTTAGATCTCATTTGGATTACCATTTTGGCCTTCCACTCAAAATAGTTGGATGGAGTGAGAAATACATGAGATTGCTCCATTATGTAGCTTACGCACTAGTTGACAAAGCACACTGTGTACCTGCAATGCAAACTCTCAATCACTCTGGAGGGGATACTAACTAGCTAATTTGAACCCTGCATTAACAAAAGGGACATTCGGGAGAGGGGCAAACCCTGGGTAGACTCCAAAGTATTTCTCCAATAGCTTCAAGGCAATGGCCCTAGGTACTTCTGTGGTTTCTCCACTGCTTTTGGTGCACTTCTGAAGCAGTCTTGGTTCTAATAGAAGATCCAATTGCTCTGATACCATGTGAAATCTAAGTCAAAATAGGATCTAATAGCTAAATATTACCTCACAATCAATAAATTTGTCTTAGTATGCAAGAAAATAGTGCAAAAAGAATTTTGGACACACAAATGATAAAAAACCAGCCACAAATGATCAAATAGCAGTTTTATTATAACTGTCCAACCCAGAAATGAGTTGTGAATACATTTATATAGCATTTGGAATAATTTGTTTTCCTTTGGAGGTAGCTATAAGTGGCTAGCTTACATTGGACCCCAATCCCCCCTAGGTTGACCAATACGCTCCCAAATTACCTCTAACAGCTACGAATTGTCAATCTGAACGTTGGGTAGGTATGGGAGGGAATTAATGATGGTCACACATGTGGTGTTTAGGATTTGGTGGAGTGTAGGTGACCAAGGATAGGACAAAACAACCAAAAAGGGACAAAATGTCCACATACAATGCATGGGTGCCTCTAGTCAAAGACAGATCCACAAAATAGGGGATGAGGGCGCCTTAGCTCAGGTAGTGGCAATAAATGGTGGAGGTGGCCATAAATGAGGGTACCTAACTGCCAATTTGACTAGATTTTGGTCCAAAAGTGGTGGATTGTGACATAAATGCCCCAACTAACTTCTAACAACCTTGGATTATCATCATTAACCTTATTCTAGACCAATTAATCATCAAATTAATGTATGAATAAGGTCCTAAGGTGTAATAATTTTCTAACATATTGTATTTTACCTTGATGCTTTAACAATATATTCTATGGAGGATGAACATCACTTACAACATTTGAAGAAGGTCTTTAAGAGATACTAGAAATTTGGTATATCTTTGAATCTAAATAAATATTTCTTTGGAGTGGAGGAAGGTAAACTTTTGGGTCATATTGTATTAGTTCATGGATTTAAAATAGACCCTGATAGAGTAGATTCCATTAATACTATCCCTCTACCCATACACAAGAAGTCTTTCAAAGTCATTTTTTGGTAAGCTCAATTTCCTCATAAGGTTTATTTTGAATTTTGTTGAGGTAACTAAAGATATGACCTAGATGTTGAAAAAGGATGCAGAATTCAAATGGGATGATGGGGCTAAAAGAGTTTTTTATACAATAATTAAATCTTTGGGAGAAGCCCCAGTATTGACTAGCCCTGATTACACAAAGGACTTCTTGATCTTCCCATTTTCCTCTAAGAATACAATAGCTTTAGTCCTATTGTAGAATAATAATGATGGATTTGATCAACCTATTGTGTTCTTCAGTAAATATTTGAGAGATGGAGAACTAAAATATAACATAATGGAAAAATAAGTTTATGCCCTAGTCAAAGCTATCAAAGCCTTTAGAGAATATGTGTTGCAGGCACAAATCATTCCTTTTATCCCACACATTGAATTCAAAGAGATCTTATGCTATCCTCACACTAGTACATTTGGATCAAGTTCCGACAAAAGGATTCTAACTGTATGGACTAAATCAGCTGTACTGTCAGAAAATTCAAGAGAAAATGTAAAAAATTTCAAATTTTTTTTTTTGTCCTCCATGATATCATCGATGTTGCAACAAACTAAACCCCTGTCATCGCTACCACGACTATATATACCTATTCATTGCTATAGACATAACAATTTGTCTGAATTGCAACATTACAGAACAATGCGTCGCTATTGCTATGTAACCAAAAATAGTCGTTCAATTTTCAAACGGTCATTCATGCTTTGAGGAAGTCAACGTTGACTTGGTCAATATTCGTCGAAATTCCTATGGTTTAAAATTTATAAATAGCGTCCTTTTTAAATATGTTGCAACAATTTCACTATAAAAACGAGAGTTCAGAAATGGTGTGAGGTCCTCATGTCAAGCGAAAAGCGTATTTTTTTTATTAACATCACTGTATTTTTATGGGAAGAATGTCAAAAAATATTAGAGGTGGGGAAAGAAATGAAGTGGGTGAAAATGGAGACGGTAGATGTTTTTTCCCTTGCAATAGTTGTTTGATGAGATGTCCCGTGAGAATTTTAATAGTAGCAACTAGAAAACATTGTATGAAATATGGTCACATGGATGGGGGATTGAATGAATATCATCCCATGGTAATTAGCTCTCTATATATTTATTATATTTCTTAATATTGGTTGTATTTGTAAAATTTTATATTGTTTTCGTATTTTTTATACATGCACTAATTTTGCATGATTGCTCGTATTTATAAAGTTAGAGTTGCCCTCTAACTTTATGTAGAATGCCACAAGTAGTAGTAGAAATGGTGTTTTACAAGCTGAGGAACATCAAGCCAATAATGAAGATAAAGTTAATGATCCCATGAAAGTAGATGATGACCATAACATAGTTGAAGATGATGGGACAAATCAAATGATCCAATATTTTTTCGGTGGGCTAGATGAGGATGGGGACAATGATGGTATTTATGATGAACCTTTGATGGAAAAGGAAAATAAACAACTTTATGAAGGGTCAAGAGAAAATCTTCTCTCCACTACATTGCTTCTAATGAACTTAAAGGTTATGAATAATTTTTTAAAACACTTGTATGACACAGATCCTAAGGTATGTAATATGTTTCATCGTATATACATAAAGGTTGACTTTTTAGCCTTTTTTTAGTGTTAATTAAAGTGTTAAATAAGAATGCAATATTTACTATTAATATTCTTTACATTAACTAGTTATTTTTTATGTTGTAGATTGTTAGGTGAATTTTTGTTAACATCGTCAAATATTTTACCTCGCATATATCGAGATTTACTTTTCGTTATGAAATACATTGGAATGGAATATCAATGTGTAGATTCGTGTCCTAATGATCATATTATATATTATGGACAACATGTGTCGAAAACTGAATGCCCAAAGTGTCAAATTAGTAGATATCGAACCGACCAAGTAACAAAAATGGTGCCTCGAAAGGTTCTTCGTCATATTCCCATAATTCCATGTTTGCAGCAATCGTTCAGGTGAAAAAGCATAGCACAGTTTATGGATTACCATGCTAGGAACAGTAGTGGAGAAGGTGTTCTTCGAATGCTTGCAGATGGATATGCATTAGGGAAATTGAGAAAAATGGCCAGATTTTAAAGATTAACCTCGTAATATTAGGCTTTCATTGGCAGTTGACGGTGTTAATCCATTCTGAGAGCTTAGATCTAATTACTCGGTGTGGCCTATTTTTGTTATCAACAATATCATTCCTCCTTGGATGTCAATAAAGAGGGAGCACATAATGTTGACAATGATTGTTTCAGGTATTTGTCTACATTAATTTTTTGAATGTGACATTTTCATTTGTCTTTTTTATGCATACTATAGTTTATTTACTTATTTACTTATATACACATATCATGGTAGTAATTATGTGTAATTTCAAACAATTAGGTATGTACAAATTTAAATATATGAATGCATATATCGAGCCTCTTATCAATGAGCTAATATAGTTATGGAACAGTATCACTATGTATGACATCTGTAAAGCAATCGGACAGAAGAGATTTCAATTTTGTGGAATGCTTGTATGGACAATTCATGATGCCCCAGGACTAACACATTTTTGTGGTATGTATTAACGTTTCGTTGCACTTTAATACTATATAATTATTTTGAAGATATCATGCATATGTTTTTAATAATCCATCATATAATTGATATTACTCCATATGTTGCAGGTCTTCAAACAAATGGTAAATTTGCTTGTCCAGTCATGTGGTTCTAATATGAAGTATCATTATTCAAATTATTTAGGAAAGATGGTGTTTGATGAGTATAGGATTTTACTCTCGAAGACCCATAGGTTTCGTACTACTGAAAAACATATTTTCAATGGGAAAGAAGAGACTAGATTAAAACCACGAATAATGACACCTCACGTATGGAGGTTGGAGTATAACATAAATCATCAAGGTATGCAATTTTTTTATGTATCGTATATGTAATATTGTTTTGAATTTGAAATTATGTTTAAGTATTAAATTTATTTTACCGTGTTTGCTAAATATTGTTGTCATTTGTTTGATGCTTCATGATCAAGGTCGTCATCGTGAGGGTAGTAATAATTGGATTCCACGAGGAATGAAATGTTATCCCACTCAATTCATGAGGTTTCCCTACTATGAGCAGCTAAAAAGAGCTCATTTGTTTGATACGATGCATATTGGGAAGAATATGACAAAAACATTATGGTGAATCATAGATGGCAGGAGGGATAAAGAAAAAATTGTCAAAATTTGTAATGACATTTAGGAATCAAATCATGCAATGCGAAATGTGATCCAATCAAATAGCGATGGAGACCGAAATAACCTTCCATGTTTATTAATATAGCATCAAAGCAATGGTGTAAAAGAGGTCATTCAAAAAATTAAATTTCCAACAGGTTTTTATTCAAACATAAATAATATCTTAACCAAGAAAAGTGAATTTGGTGGGGTGAAAACCCATGACTAACATACCTTCATTAAGGTAATAATTTTGGTATTCATATTTATATATTGGTCATATTTATCTTTTAGGATTTTTTTTGTCTACTTTTGAAACAATTAAAGTTTCTTTTTTATTGTTATAGTATGGTCTACCTCTATCTCTCCCAGATGACTTGGAAAATAACGCCAAAAAAGTTATATATGATCTTGGAAAATACATGAGGTAAGTAGAGATGATTAATTTATATCCAAAATTTTTATTGCAATTTTTTGTTGTACTTAATGACATGTTATTGTCTTGTGTCATAATATGTAGATGGTCATCATTGAAAGAAATCCATCAAGAGGATATAAAGTATTGGAAGAGAGAATTCATCAGCTAATGTGTGAAATGAAAAATATCTACCTCCAACATTTTCAATGCACAAGAATGCTACCTCATACACAAAGTTGAGGAGATTGAAATGTGTGGACCTGTACACACAAGGTCAATGTGGATAGTGGAGAGGCACTTGAAATCATTGAAGGATTTGGTTTGACATAGAGCACGTCCTGAGGGTTCTATGACATATCAATCCATGGTGTGTATTAGTCACTATATTCCTAAGTTAGCATCACGATCTATGCATGCAGTGTATTTTATTTGGGATGTGGACTCCATCAAATTTTTTGAAGGGGAGCACATGTTGGCGAAAGGAAGAATGAACAGATTGAGAGGTAATTAAATTGTGGAGATTTATGATACATACAACGTTTTTTTGTATATTTGTTCATACTCATTTAATACGTATTATTTCATCATTTATTAATATTTACCATGGTTATAACTAATATATAATATTGTTGAATTATTATTTTTTTATTCAGAGCATCGAGATTGGGAGGCACTAAATTTATACAGTCCAAACAATCTTGACTAGATGAAGGTATGGACTGAAAGATGTAAAGAACATCATGGCGGTAGGTTATCATGGAAACAATTGTCTGAATTGGTTAAATAATATCGTCGTAATGGAGATGCCGATGTTACACATAGGGAAATAGATTTGTCATATGGTTTGAAAGATGGCAAGGCAAGAAAATTCACCCATTTTATTCAGTTATTTTATATTATATTAATGTTCCTACAAGTGTGTTATTTTTAGATACTTTCCAAGTTATATAAGTATCTTAATTAATTGTCAATCCATCTTTTACATGTCTCTCATATTGCAGTTGAAAAACCATAAGGTTGTGTGGGGCAATGGTCGTAGATTTCGTATCAAAAATTTGGATGAAACTAGGAAAACTTCTGATAGTGGGATAACTGCAGTATTCCAGGTCACAAGTATTTCTTCTAGTGGAGACAGACATCCCTGAGAAACTAAAAATGAATACTATGGGTATTTGGATGATATAATTGAGTGTGACTTTAATTCCTTCAAATTATTTATGTTCGATGTCAAATGGTATAGATTACTACTCAATGGAGGTGATGAGGAGAGAACTGTTATTCAACATGCAAACGGATTTCCAATGATTAAAACAACAATGTTTGAAAATAAAAATGATCGTTACGTTTTTCCAAGCCAATGTGAACAGTTCTTTTACTCAAAGGTTCCAGGTAGGAGGGATTGGTCATTTGTTGTTAGATATGATCCAATAGGAATGCCAGTAAAGTATATTGTAAAGGAAGAATATGATATTGAAGAAGATCAAGATGATGCAGATCAACCAGAGCAGGAAGATGGGTCGACAAACGAAGAAGATGGAGAAGATGAAGTAGGCGTAGGAGATGATTTGGTACTATATATTGATGAATATATGCTTGAAGATGACAATGATGATGATGATGACATCATCCATCCTTTCAACATTGTTTCTAAATCGATTGATGATACAGATGTCGATTTGGATGAACAAGAAGATATAGAAGAATAATGATACAGATGTTGAGTTGGACGAGGTACATAGATATATATTTTAATTTGTATAAAATATCTCTTTCAATAATTCACATATGTGCGTTTATTACATGTTTGTAAGTTTTATTCCTTTTTTATGTCCTACGTTACATGTTGTTTTTCATGTGAATCATGGAAACAGTGGCCATAGCGTACGTCATCATTCTAAAACAATATTATAATTTACAAACAGTACGTGATAATTTACTTTACCTTAATTGATTATTTTTTTGGTAGTTTCTGTGCCAGAATCTAATCAAGTATGTTTCTTTCGATTATTTTCTATTTTGTAGATCGGGTATTTGGGGGATTGAGAGTGATGTGAGGGGGAGGGGAGGGGCCATATGAGCTTCCACCTTCACGTGGTTGGACTTTTTCAGTAGAGAATAAAATTTATTATTGAAACCAACATAAGCTCAATCACCTTTATACCATTCAACTTTGGCGCCTGTATACGAAATTGCATCTTGAAATAATGGGTTCTTACTCCCCTATATGGAGAAAAAACTTAGATGAGAGAAAAAAACAAAGACAAGAAATATCTAATGAAGCTTGTGCAATTTATCACGAAGTACTCAATTATTCAACAATATTTCCCTTGCACTAGATGCGGGAATATGTGTCTCGAACCAACTTTAAAAAGAACAGCTAAAAGACATTGTATTATTAGTAGACGTGGCAACCAACAGTGACCTAAGAATGGGGCCAACATTGAAATTTCCACAAATCGTTTCTGTATGCACTAAAATTTGACATGGGAAGATTGTTTGCATGCCTCCACGATATGGGAGGATTTCCAGACTCAAAGAATAGGACTCACCTAGCAAAATGTACTATATATCACCGATGACATGAAAATAGGGCAACATTGATATTTTTTCAATTTGTGCTTGTATGGACTGAAATTTGACATGGTTAGAGTAGACGCATGCGTTGATAGTATGTGAGGGTTTTGAGACTCAAACATGTTAAAATTCAATATGCTAAGACAGAAAATAGAAGCATTACATTCCATTTCACAATAATAGCATATACAGGATCACTGAAGAAACAGCAAGCATAGCATAAACACAAGAGACACAGATTTATCCTGGGAAACCCTCATGGGGTAGAAAACCCAGTAAAGCTTCCTCAATATAGATGACTAGCAATATACAAAGATGCAAACCAAAGACATGATCTCCTACTCCACCATAGCAGACCTCTCCTCCACAAGTGCGCCTCTCTTAAGTGTGTGTGTGTATCAAATGAGGAACATACCTCCTCTATTTATACACTACACTGACATGTATTTTACACAAGTACATGTAGGCTTGTATTTAACCATTAGGTTAAATACCCTATTATAACTGACTGGGCCGACCCCCACATGGTGGGTCTAATAACCCTAGTTACCACAACCAATTCGGAGGAATAAACATCTCTGGATTCATAGTATAATCACATCGGAGGTATGTAACATCTCCGGAATAAATAATATACAAATATAATATTCTTAGAAGTTACAATATTCAACACTCCCCCTTAACGAGAAGGATATTATAACAACATCCGCAGGAGCAACGAGTCATACATCATACATGATACATCTATAAATCATTGGAAGCTTTCTCAACATCATCAGTAACTCAACCAGTTACTGGAACATCTTCAATACTGGAACATCAACATCTTCAGTACCAAGTCTTTATCTTCTGCAGTACTCAAACAGCTACAGCAACATCAATATTTGAATCCTCATGATCGTCAGCATCGTCATCACACGATCATCAACATCGTCATCACACGATCATCAGCATCGTCATCACATGATCATCAGCATCGTCATCATACGAATATCAGCATCGTCATCATACGATCAACAGCATCGTCATCAGCATCATCATCACACGATCATCAGCATCGTCATCACACGATCATCAGCATCTCCATCACATGATCAGCATCCTCATCACACGATCATCAGCATCGACATCACATGATCAGCATCGTCATCACACGATCATCAGCATCGTCATCACACGATCAGCATCGTCATCACACGATCATTAGCATCGTCATCACACGATCATATTACAGGATGATCAATCCTGCTCTCTTTAGGACATAGGTCCATGGATGATACAATCCAGATCAAGTTCCAGGATGATCAATCCTTATCTCTTTAAGACAAGTCTCATGTCTAGGGACGATCTAATCCAAACCACAGTGCCATTCCTTTTTCATACTGTATGTGACCTAGATCAGATCTAGGATTTACCGCCACAGAGCCAGTCCTCTTTCATACTGGATGTGTCACGTCTACAAAGCCAGCCCTGTTTCATGCTGGATGTATCACATCTACAGAGCCAGCCCTGTTTCATGCTGGATGTATCACATCTATAGAGCCAGCCCTGTTTCATGCTGGATGTATCACATCTACAGAGCCAGCCCTGTTTCATGCTGGATGTATCACATCTACAGAGCCAGCCTTGTTTCATGCTGGATGTATCACATCTACAGAGCCAGCCCTGTTTCATGCTAGATGTAACCTAGAACAATTCTAGGATTTGTCACGTACATTTTGAACCGAGATCCAGGGACGATCCAGTCCTATCATGTACCTTTTGAACCGAATTCCAGGGACGATCCAGTCCTATCATGTACCTTTTGAACCGAAGTCCAGGGATGATCTAGTCCTATCATGTACCTTTTGAACCGAAGTCCAGGGACGATCCAGTCCTATCATGTACCTTTTGAACCAAAGTTCAGGGACGATCCAGTCCTATCATTCAATTCTCGAAGACCTCATGTCTACGGCTCAATTCAAAGGACCATAGTCCGAGGACGATCCAATCCCCTTACCTGTTCATTCAGGATTTAGTTCTCAGAGACATCATGTCTACGGCTCAATTCAAAGGACTAATAGTCCGAGGACGATCCAATCCCCTTACCTGTTCATTCAAGATTTTGTTCTCGGAGACATCATGTCTACGGCTCTCTTTAGGACTGAAGTCCAGGGATGATCCAATCCCCTCAAGTCCACCAAGGACTTCATTCTCGAAGACATACGTCTACGGCTCTCTTTAGGACTAAAGTCCAGGGATGATCCAATCCCCTCAAGTCCACCAAGGACTTCATTCTCGAAGACATACGTCTACGGCTCTCTTTAGGACTGAAATCCAGGGATGATCCAATCCCCTCAAGTCCACCAAGGACTTCATTCTCGAAGACATATGTCTACGGCTCTCTTTAGGACTGAAGTCCAGGGATGATCCAATCCCCTCAAGTCCACCAAGGACTTCATTCTTGAAGACATACGTCTACGGCTCTCTTTAGGACTGAAGTCTAGGGATGATCCAATCCCCTCAAGTCCACCAAGTACTTCATTCTCGAAGACATACGTCTATGGCTCTCTTTAGGACTGAAGTCCAGGGATGATCCAATCCCCTCAAGTCCACCAAGGACTTCATTCTCGAAGACATACGTCTATGGCTCTCTTTAGGACTGAAGTCCAAGGATGATCCAATCCCCTCAAGTACACCAAGGACTTCATTCTCGAAGACATACGTCTACGGCTCTCTTTAGGACTGAAGTCCAGGGATGATCCAATCCCCACATCACTATGGGTACAAGTATCTTCATCCATACAAGTACAAACACGTATCAATACATCAAGGCATCATGTAACCTCATCATCAAAACATGTATATCAAAACATATATATCATCATCAAAACATGTATATCAAAACATGTATCCTCATCATCGAGACATGTATATCAAAACATGTATATCATCATCAAAACATGTATATCACTAATACATCTATCATCAAAAGCATGTATTCTCACTAATACATCTATCATCAAAAGCATGTATTCTCTAACATCAAAAGCATGTATACATCTATCATCAAAAGCATGTATACATCTATCATCAAAAGCATGTATATCTAACATCAAAAGCATGTATACATCTATCATCAAAAGCATGTATACATCTATCATCAAAAGAAAAAATATAAGATTCCTAAATCTAAATAATTCTAAGTAACTAGGTGCAGTAAAAAGGTAACCTCATCATTGATGAGACAGACTTGTTATCAGATACTATGCTACTCCCCCTTTCGAGGAGGGTCCTTCTGGACTATACCAAGCTTGTCTCAGAAGTATTCAAACTTTAATCGAGACAGAGGTTTAGTCAAGATATCAGCAATCTGATCCTCAGTGCTTATATACTCGAGCTTGATAGCTCCTCTCTGCACCATATCTCGTATATAGAAGTATCGGATCTCTATGTGTTTTTGACTTATCGTGGAATACAAGATTTTCTATCTTGATGCAGTTTTGAATGTCACACATAATCATAGTGGAATTCATTTCTAATTCAAACACTCCATATAAAAGCTTCTGAAGCCATACTGCTTCATAGCTGGCAGAGCAGACAGCTATATATATATTCTACTTCAGCAGTACTGAGAGCCACACTAGATTGTTCCTTGTTGAACCATGAGATCATGGCAGATTCAAGACTATAACATCCACCTGATGTACTCTTTATGTCTGAGGCACTTCCTGCCCAATCAGAATCTGAGTAACCATGTAAACGGAGTTCATGACCTCCAAGATAATATAGACCAAAAATCTAATGTACCTTTTAGGTACCTCACTACATGCTTTGTAGCTATTAAGTGCACCTTTCTAGGTTCTACTAGATACTGACTTAGGGTATTTACAGCAAAGCATATATCTGGCCTAGTATTTGTTAAATACATCAATGACCCAATTATTTGTCTATGTAGGGTTAGGTCCACTAAATACGATGAGTCATTAACTAACAACTTCAAGTTGGAGTCCATGGGAGTGGCCATGGCTTTATACTCCAACATATCAAATCTTTTTAGAAACTTCACAGCATACTTACCTTGATTTAAAAGATTCATTTTGGATCTTGCCATACTTCTAGACCTAAGAAGTAGTGCATTAATCCGAGATCTTTCATTTTCATTTCTGCAGCCATTTTCATGACCTGTTTCTCATTCCTTGTCAGAAAGAGATCATCGTCATACAATAATGGTATGATAGGTTCATCATCCACAACCTTAAGGTAAAGGTTAGGAACATCTTTACTTCTGGTAAAGCCCAAGCTTTGTCATGAAGCTGTCAATTGTCCATTATTCACACTCAGCATTGAGTGATCTTCTGCATATCTATCTGTGCCATCTCTCGTCAGATGGGTCTACTAAAATGAGCCTCAAAATAATTCGAACTCTATGGTGAGTTCCTTCTTGCATCCATGTCATATGTGTATAGAACCCATATTCAACCTTGTAGCAAAGGTTGAGATTCACATCACTCATGATGATCATTAAGCTCATCAATTGACTACCGATCCTGGGAACCCATACAGAACCTGATTACATTATTAAGAGAATGGTCTTATCTAGTCCCTTGGAGCAAAACATCTCATCATGATTCTCTTCCTCTTTCTAAGAGAATCTCTTAACCACAAGCTTTCTATAGTGTGTTTGATTTGTAAATCTTTTGTTGAACATCCATCGCTTGTTCAGAGTTCGACATTCATCATGATCTTTCCTACAAATCAAAATTAAGTACATGATTAGTAATACTTCATAATCATCAAATCATATTGACATGATAACCTATTATGCATACATATATCATTTACATAGTTATGCAACTATTTTGACCAATACTTTGGCACAACACTTTCCCATATCCTGTATGCATACAGTGGCTATCTAGATGCCTTCCATCTCTACCAGAACATACTATCAAGAGTGTGCACAGCTCTCAGCATGTCAGCAAAGAGGCTTCATTCTAGACAAGCAACAATGGAATGTTTGTCCAATTTACCAATCATATGCATATTAGTAGTATACTGTTTAATGCTTTATGAATGTTTATACTCAGCATGATATATTCTAGGAATACAAATATGCATACAAGCAATATCATTTACTATTTCTAATAACAACCCAAATACTTATCTTTTATGTTTGTGTGGTTTCCTCCCGCTTGATCTTCTGCATGTCTTCTGAACTTCTATTCATTCTGTACCACTGTGCATGCTCAAGTGTACACTAGTGTCATTCTCATGATCTCATACACAAACATACATTCATTAGTATATTCTCAATATTATCAAAACATTCTAATTCTAAATAATCTTGAATATGTACAGTCATGATAATTAGTATTCAGGGTTTCAAGGAATTCTTCTTTTACTCATGCATATTCTTGTTTGATCTAGTTAGTTAAATCATCAACCAAGATAAGAGCCATAATATGCATAAACCCTTGATTACTAACCAATCATACCAAGTATACTTACACAAGGTAAGATTCTAACATGACACAGGAAAACATACCTGGATTAGTATACCTGCTTAGTTATGTACAACATACCTAAACAATCTCTTCAATGATTTAGAGATCCTGAGCTAGAACCTGCATGTCTCGTAGGTTAAACATGATATAACAAAGTCATACATACCTCGTGAGTCTTTGTCTTCATGTTGTCATGGTCATGGAACTTGATTTGTCTTTTGTGATGTACCTGTGTCTTGTTAGCAGACAACATCAACCTCACACAACACCATAATGCATAAGTACAATCATATAGCCCTAATCAATGAATGTCTTCGATCATTCACATGCATTCATATTGTTACTAGGGTGATAAGACAATTAATAACATTAATCAAGATTGTACTAATAAATAACATGAAGACAAACACATTATGAACTTAATCAAGAATCAGATTTCAAGACATACCTGAACCTCCTTAAGTCATACCTGTCGAGACTTTTTGTATTCTTCTTATGTAAGTCCTTAGCCTCAACTCCCCCTGAAACTTGATCTGGAGCTTGATTAGGGTTTTCTAGAGAAACCCTAAAAATTCAATCTTTGACTTTCACACTTCTGAATGGATGGAAGAATGTGTCTTGCTGAGCTGATCAACTTAGCATTCTTCAATTTTTGAAATCTCCAAAATTTGACCCCTCAAAATTGCCTTCGAAACTTCTGGATCTTCTGGACAGGAACCCGAACTAGGGTTTGATGAAGCCCACCCTTCTGTCCAATCAAAAGGTTTGATCCAAGGCTCTAAAGTCTTATTTTTCTGAGGAGCTTCCAGCCGTGGACTCTGATTCCAAAAATTCTAACTTTCTCCGAAACCCTAAATTCCGGAAGCCATGAATAAAGGTGCTCCAAAAATAATTCTGTTTTGACAGAAATATGCACCTGATTGTTTCTGCTATAACTCTGAAATTTCTGCTCCACAGGGTTTGAAAACCTTTTCTGCAGTAGCCTTACCTGTCATCTTTCCATCCTGATAGGTCTGACCTCAATTGGATTTTCTGAGAGAGAGTTATGCCAAGTGTCGCAACGTGACCTGTTTATGGGATAAAACAGGAGAGCGAACTTGTACGGCGTGCCACGTGTCACTGTTTGAACTTTGGCCTCTGAAAACGTTTCCTGAGATAGCTCTCCCTGTTATATTTCCATCCTGATAGGTCTGACCTTAATTGGACTCTCTGAGAGAGAGTTATGCCAAGTGTCGCAATGTGACCTTTTTATGGGATAACCGGGAGAGCGAAATTGTACAGCGTGCCACGTGTCACTGGTTCAACTTCGGCCTCTGAAAACGTTTCCTGAGATAGTACAGTTTGTGTACTACCTATAACGTTTTACGAAATTTCATTTGGAGCTTCCTAGCCCAAGTTATGACCTTTGTTCCAAGGTCACCTGATTTTGACTGAGATCTGGAAGAGGAAGAAACCCTAACTTGTACTGATCATAACTCATAAAGTAAAACGAATCTGAGGGTGCCCTTTGGACAAAAGGTACCTGGGGATGTTATCTACTACTTGTAAACTTTTTAGATCCTGAAACTTCGCATAAATGGATTTATAGCGAAAGTTCCACGATGACTGGTTTTTTCTATATAAAACCCTAACCTTCAAATTGTCGCAAGAGAAGCAAGTGTCGTAAGTGCCATACATTGCCTTCCTTGAGGTTAGCTCTGATACCATGTTAAAATTCAATATTCTAAGACAGAAAATAGCATCATTACATTCCATTTCACAATAATATCATATACAGGATCACTGAAGAAACAACAAGCATAGCATAAACACAAGAGACACAGATTTATCCTGGGAAACCCTCATGGGGTAGAAAACCCAGTAAAGCTTCCTCAATATAGATGACCAGAAATATACAAAGATGCAAACCAAAGACATGATCTCCTCCTCCACCATAGCAGACCTCTCCTCCACAAGTGCGCCTCTCTTAAGTGTGTGTGTGTAGCAAATGAGGAACATACCTCCTCTATTTATACACTACACTGACATGTATTTTACACAAGTACATGTAGGCTCGTATTTAACCATTAGGTTAAATACCCTATTATAACTGACTGGGCCGACCCCCACATGGTGGGTCTAATAACCCTAGTTACCACAACCAATTCGGAGGAATAAACATCTCCGGATTCATAGTATAATCACATCGGAGGTATGGAACATCTCCGGAATAAATAATATACAAATATAATATTCTTAGAAGTTACAATATTCAACAAAACATGACTCACACAAACAATTCAGCAATGAAACAACAAACAAATAGAATAAATTATTCTTGAAACCAAGAGAAGCTCATTTATCTTTATACCATTCAACTTTGGCGCCAGTTGACGACATTGCATCTTGAAATAATGGGTTCTTATAACTCCCCTGTATGGAGAAAAAATTTAGATGAGAGAAAAAACAAAGACAAGAAATATCTTATGAATCTTGTACAAATTATCATGAAGTACTCGTTTATATTAGACAATTATGCCCTTGCACTAGATGCGTGAATGTGCATCTCGAACCAACCTCAAAATGCACAACTAAAAGACATTGTAATGTGAGTAGACATGGCGGCCAACAATGATCTCTAAATGGGGCCAACGTTGAAATTTTCACAAATTGTTTCTGTATGCATTGAAATTTGACATGGAAACACTGTTCACATGCCTCCATGATATGGGAGGCTTTCCAGAGTCAAAGAATAGGAATCACCCAGCCAAATGTAATCTATATCAACGATGACATGCAAATGGGGCCAATGTTGAGATTTTTTCAATTTGTGCTTGTATGGACTGAAATTTGACATGGTTAGAGTAAACGCATGCATTCATGGTATAGGAGGGTTTCGAGACTCAAACATGACTCACACAAACAATTCGACAATCAAACAACAAACACATAGAATAAATTATTCTTGAAACTAAGAGAAGCTCATTCATCTTTATACCATTCAACTATGGCTCTGGTAGATGACATTGCATCTTGAAATAATGGGCTCTTATAACTCCCTTGTATGGAGCAAAAAAAATAGATGAGAGAAAGAAACAAAGACAAGAAATATATGATGAAGCTTGTGTTATTTATCATGAAGTACTCGTTTATATTCGACAATATTTCCCTTGCACTGGATGCAGGAATGTGTGTCTCAATCCAACTTTAAAAGGCAAAGCTAAAAGGAATTGTACTGTGAGTAGACATGGCGGTCAATAGTGACCTCTGAATGGGGCCAATGTTGAAATTTCCACAAATTGTTTCTGTATGCACTGAAATTTTAGATGGGAAGACTGTTTGCATGCCTCTGCGATATGGGAGGCTTTCCGGACTCAAAGAATAGGACTCACTCAACCAAATGTACTCTATATCACCGATGACTTGCGAATGGGGCCAACGTTGAGATTTTTCCAATTTGTGCTTGTATGGACTAAAATTTGATATGGTTAGATTAGATGCATGCCTTGAAGGTATGGGAATGTTTCGAGACTCAAACATGACTCACACAAACAATTCAAGAATCAAACAAAAAACACATAGAATAAATTATTATTGAAACCAAGAGAAGCTCATTCATCTTTATACCATTCAACTTTGGTGCTTGTAGATGATATTGCAACTTGAAATAATGGGTTCTTATAACTCCCCTGTATGGAGAAAAAAAATTAGATGAGAGTAAAAATCAAAGACAAGAAATACATGATGAAGCTTGTGCAATTTATCAAGAAGTACTCGTTTATATTCGACAATATTTCCCTTGCACTAGATGCGGGAATGTGCGTCTCGAACCAACTTTAAAATTCACAACTAAAATACATTGTAATGTGAGTAGACATGGCCGCCAACAATTACCTCTGAATGGGGCCAACGTCAAAATTTCCACAAATTGTTTATGTATGCACTGGAATTTGACATGGGAAGACTATTCCATGCCTTCACGATATGGGAGGATTTCCGGACTCAAATAATAGGACTCACCTATCCAAATGTACTCTATATCACTGATGACATGTGAATGGGGCCAACTTTGATATTTTTCAATCTGTGCTTGTATGGACTGAAATTTGACATGGTTAGAGTAGATGCATGTGTTGATGGTATGAGGGTTTTATATTACCTTGTATGCATTTATATTCACCAATAGATTTTTTCCACCCACTTACAAGTACCCTTCAAGCAATGAATGACACTAGTTAGTCACAAGTCAAGGTGTAACCCATGAGTGGTCAAACTCACTTATGGAAAGTTTGACTTATCGATGAATAGTCAGACTCAAATCAAAGTTAACTAACCTTGAAAACCAAGACAAGTTGAGTTCAACTAGGGAGCACTTGGAAAAATATGATTTTTTTTCTTTAAATAAATGGGTATCCTTGACATAATATATGTGTTATGCAAGTTATTCTAGCTACCACAAGTGTCAAGGCTCTAAATAAAAATGCACTCCCAAAAACATTTGCAACACCGCATTCAAATTGATACACATGTAATTAGCATACATAACCCCTATGGTCTCTATCATAAAGATAATGCACTTGAATCCTTTAGGATTTCATAATCATGTGTTCCAGAGGATATGTGATGCTTGGTCAAAGAGGATATCCTTTTTCAAAAAAAAATTTGTCAAAGAAGACTTTCATACATGAGGTAATTTATGGGACAAGGGCTCAAAAAGATGGCTATCTTGGATATCACTTAATATCAAAGACATAAGGCCATTCATCAATTCTCTTTTACCACATTGCCACAATTATATATTCTTGTTTGTTTGAACTAGATTTGGATGCTCAAAGGCCTATTCGAATGATTGGAAAGTCTTATAGGAATCCATTATTATGATAAGATCATTTAATTAAGAAATGGAATGTCCAAGATCACAAAATCGGGTAGATTAAGGGATTTCAAGGAATCTAGAAGTCCCACTATTCTCTTAAGACTCCAACAATAGAGTGGTGTGTCCCTACATTAGGTGTAAGGGAATTGAGATAGGGGAGGGCTTCACATATATTTCCCCTCAGTATGCAAATGTCACCTAAACATTGAAATGGAAATACATGTGAGGAAGGGGAGAAGGTTGGAGGCAGTTACCTCAACCTACCCCAACAAAATTAAAGCAACAATGTTCAAGTGGTCTTCAACATCACAATTTTGTAAAAAACTCTTAGTTTAGGGTAGAATTTTCATCTCTCGAGAAGATGGAAGTAGTTGGAAAACTAAGTCCATATTCTTCTAGAAATCTTTTAATTCAACAAATATATGACTCTAATAAGGCCATAAGGTAAAGGTGAATTTTGAGGGTAGATCCAAGGTCAAAATGTGCTAGCATGGAGGTCACATTGATGTATTAAATACCTTGTGAAATGCATCTCCAAATTATTCCATGGACATTCATTAGTGTTCTTGCGTTAAAGTCCTACATTGCTCAAGACGTTTTTTGAAATTTCGTGTAGACATATAATAAAGGAGACAACATAAGATGGCATACTTCTTAGTTTTATAAGTGCCTTTGAAAATTGTGTTTCCCTATGTTGGAGCCTTCTAGGAATTTTCACTAACTATTTCTCTTGTTCAATAGAGTGTAAGGTCCTAGACTTTAAAGGACAATCCTTTAGAACAAGCTTCACTTTGGAATGGTCCAATTCACATGAAACATTGTCATATATAATTCACACCATTTAAAATTTACAAGACCACATGCTCTCCCTGGAACAAAAGTTGTAAATTCAAGCTCATCTTTAGAAATCCTTGGAGCTATCTTACCTAAAACATGATTTTGATGTCTTCGTCACTTGTGGCCAAGATTTTGGGTGTGAACTAGCCATGAACATATCACGATCCTAAATAATTGACTTGCATCTCATGCCTCAAACACCATCATCCATGAAACTAACCAACAATGTATTTCCAAGATTATTATTTGCCTCTTGGCTCTCACCCTCGTGAAAAATGTCATAGAAAAATAGAAGCTAGTTCTTATTTTTATACACGAGGTTAAATTATATGACTTAGCACTCTGTAACAAGTTAAATTGTATGGCATTGAATATGCCCTTATTTGAATTTTATCTAACTATATATCTGATTTGATCGATTGAAGGTAGAACCAAATAGATACATGTCATATATTTCTTCGTCAAGTGAGGGAAGCTTAGGACAAACAGAGGGAAATGTGAATTCATCTAGTCGATATGATAGGCCAATAACGACCATAGGTGAAAAGGTCAAAAGAAAATTCCGTAGACATATGTAATTTTTTATTGCCGAAGGACAATCATGCACCTATGATGATGAGCACATAGGATACATCGAGGTTCCACTCAGGTATCAGCATTTGGTGAAACAATGGGTACCTAAGGAACTTGCTTCGTTGTACATTGAATTCATTATCAACAATAGGATGTATCGGATTGCACCATCCTCCCTACATGGCTTGGCCTATTTTCCATGGATGGAATAACTGTCAAATACAATACAGTAATTGAATTGACAGACTATGTCGAACTGTGTTACGATTACACAGATTTGATGTTGTTGATCCAGTACATGTGAAGTATGTGGAGATATGCACTCGCTGCAAACTATATACATGTAAAAGACAATGATAAAAATAAGGGGGCGATTATCTATATTGATGGAAGGCCTACAGATTCCAACAATACCGTAGGGTTTATAAACAGCACACGACCCAGGACAAAAAAAATCAACCAAATTACATATTTGAGGTAGGTGAAGGAAATTGGGTAGTCGTGTACGCAATAAAAAAGATAGCTCTCGGGGAAGAGTTATTAGTGGATTGCCATTTGAATCGAGTAGATTCATCGAAAAATAGTGTGCGAGTACTTATGCAACACCTATTTAAGCAACCTATACTTATTGCATTGGATTTTTTTATCTTTAATAATGTTTTAAATATTTCATGTTTCTAATTTCATTGTATTGTGGCACGCTGATCGTGGAAAAGGAATTGCCTCGGAACAAGTAAGTAATTAACAATTTTGTTTTTCATTTAACATGAATTTTATTACTTGTTTGTAATTATGTTATAACGTGGCAGGATGATCAAGGAAAAGGAATAGCGTTAGAACTGGTAACAATTAACAATTTTGATTTCAATTTACTATGAATTTTATTATTTGTTTATATAATTTAATTTGTTTGGCGATAATTTTTTTTAATCATCAATTTTTTTTAAATATTTTGCTGTTCTAATTATATTATATAATGTGGCTGGATGATCATGGAAAATGGCCATCCATAGAAGATATAAACCAGTGACATTTTCCACTTACATTCAACGTGAATTATATTATTTGTTTATATAATCTTATTCGTGTGACAATCAATTATTTTAATTTTTTTTTAAACTGAAATAACATTTACATTGTTGAAATATGTAGTCTCGGGTCCATGATTCCCATGATTCCCAAGATTGGCTTGGCCAAGAAGAATTGTACCCATCCGCAGACCCAATGGTACTAATAAATAAAAATATCACTAAAGAAATCAAGGAACTTGATCGCTTGTTGGACATTGTAGATCAAACTCTAGAAACCGAAGAAAGGATCTTTCAACTTACGAATCAACTTAACACATATAAGGTAATAACCATAATTTAAAGTGATATTTTTATTTTGTAGAACAATTATGGAAGTTTTTTTTAACTTTTACATTATCTAAAGGAAGAAATTTTTTTCTTTCTTATACATATATTTTTGCAACTTATTGACCCTGGCATGCATGGTCTCAGTAGTAGTGGGACAACGCAAATGCCACATATTCCAGACACAATCACTCCTATACCTACCAGGCTATTTAGTTCTCCACCTCCCACACCTATAGTTGGAATCCATGACACACACCCCCAGAAATCCACACAGCCAAGCTCTGGAGGTGCCGACGGAGATGAGGCTGATGATTTGACCGATTATATGGTTTCATTTCCTGGAGCAAGATGGGTTACCTCCACGAGGACCCTTTTGGGAACATTTATGGTCAATGATGAAGGACTTCCATTAAAGCAAGTAAAACTGCCAAGTAATTTTTAATATTTTTACTGTTTCATGTTGTCCATCTCAAACATAAACCTAGATTGTTATTTTTAAATTAATGATGATATATTTTTGTGTGTAGGAAACAATGATTTTTATAGGCACTTGAATACCAAGCTGTTGGTGATTTTTGGTCCCACCATATGCACGAGGTGGAATTCACAGAATTCCAAACTCAACAAATAACTTTTGGATTATCTTGAAGGTCTCTTTGGGGTGGACACATTTAATAAAACCACGGTAAGCTCTGCAGTCAACCAACATTTAAAATATACACATGATAGTTATAGGGTTCACATGGATAAGAACCCTAGGTACAAGCATCCTCTCATGATTCCAGAGAGGAAGTGTAAGGCACTAATAGAGGATGCAAAAGAGAATAAATTTAGAAAAGAAGGAAAAACACCACTTTGTCCCACAAGGTAAATTAAATATTGAATTCAATACCTTTAATTTAATTTAGATATAAATAAAAGTTTGGTGCATAACATACTTGAAAATTGTTATGATAAGTTGCTTGACACTTCGAAGGAAACAAAAGCAAGTATTCCCAAACATGGACAACACAAGCTAGGCCAGGGTGGCTACCGTTGAAGTTACAATCATGAATTGTAATTACCCAACTACCTTAAAAATATTATTTGTATCACCTTCCAACTTTCAGGTAATTGCAACCAACAACATCAAAAATACATACTCTTATGCAATGCAGGGGAACGACTTTGGAACTGAAACCATGGAGGAAGACCTCAATCTTGGTTACAGTTTAGGATATTAAGCCATCATTGAATGGCAGAAAATCTTGGTGCAGATCCCAATATCCAATGTGCAAGATAAGGTAAATTAAAATCAATCCACATTAACATTTCATCACATATAAAAAATCATTCATGTTTGATATTGTCCATATAAAATTTAATGTGTTACATATTTATTTTAATTAGGGGAGCAGCACTATGAATGACCCCATAAGTACTGGAGAGTAGTGTGCTGATAGTGGAGTGCCGCCATTAGATGGTGCTCCTATGCAACCCCACGATGGTGCTACTACTGAGGTCCATGATGGTAATTTGGATGGATATTAATCATATACCTAATAATTTCATAGTTATCGATTTTGTACTTTTTTTTAGCTTTTACATCTAGCATTGTGTCCTTAAATTGTTTGTGCTTTCAATGGTAGAGAATTTTGTAATCGAGCATCCTGCAACTGAAGAGGAGCATAGGGAAGCGATTGCAACGATTCTGACCAATGAACCAGGTAAATAATTACATGGTATAGGTTTTTTTAACATTACTGAACTACTTCATGGAAATTTAAAAACCGGCCTTATAAATTTAACATTTTTTGTTAGTGTAGGTGAGAATAATTATTTTCTACTATTATCCTTTTTGCAAAATACTTTGTGTTAAATTATAATTACAAGTTTTGTAATTATGACCAATTAGGTCCAAGATGAATGTAATGACTCATTATTATTATTTAATAAATAAAAATGGGAGACAAACACTCAAGTAAGCTATTACAATAGTGTCCACTGGCCCACTAGGAGGAATGGAAGTTGCTGGAAGGATTGGGACAGATGGTAGCATTTTCACTCTACCATTAGCTGTTGGTATGGGACAACTCCCCCTAATTTTGTGGAATTACCCCCTCCAGGTGGAGGGAGGTGAGCAGGTATCTCACTAATGACCAATAATTACAAAAAAGAACTAGGCAGCCTATAAAAGGCAATTCGAATTGAGCAGGGAGCTCTTACAATGTTTTCTGCAGAAACATTCCTCATGTGCACCAGGTGATGGCTGAGAGATTTGAATAGGGAGGCTGTGGAGTGTGAAAGTATAAGTCTACAAATGTTATGAGAAGGACAGACCAGAGGTGCTGGTGCTGGTCCAAATTGATTACTAAGCCTGTAAGGCTGGATAAATTTCTTGTTGTTGCAAGTAGAGATCCTAAGCTTCAGAACTTTCTTCCTCCTAGTGGATCAGTGGATAGGCTCGAGGGTCCTAAGGCATACATCTTGGATGCTAGGGAGCAGGTTGGGTGGAACGGGCTTCTTGAGTGATTTGTTCCTCCTATCACACTCAGGTTCTATTCTTTTATTTTTTTAGGTTTCAAATCATATGAATGCTCTCATAAAATGGCTTAGAAATGTTATTAATGACCAGTAGCAGTAAAATGTTAGATCCTGATTTATTTAAATTTGTTGAACTGATAAAATGACTCCTCTGCATTTTTCCCCATGCGTGAAGCTGCATCGTACTCCAGTACAGAGAGGTAGCATTAAATCTGTTCATTTAAAAGTGAAACCTAGCATGCATCTAAATACATAAACCCAAGAGACCACCCATGCACAGACTTATATTCCTATGCATCTTGTTATTTAGCAGTTGCAAAATTAAATCTCTGCATGCACTGAATATACTGTTCAAATCTGCATGCTGAAACAACATACCAGAAACTAGTCATAGCAGTAGGTTCTTTTCTGACTTCTGAAGGTGGACATTGTGTTAACATCTAGGGTTTACTGACCATCAGTTACTTCTTCAAAGAAACCAATATCATGCATTCTGTTTAACCACATACTCATTCTTTTATTTGATATTTGAATCTGACTGATCTTTATAGAAATTATTGTCATCACTGTATTATTTTTGTGCAAAAAAAAAAAGGGAAAGGAGTACTGTATTGTTCTTTCATTCATTTTCCAAAGGTCCAAATTGGACAAATACAGGGAGATAGAATTAAAGTAGACAATTGTTATATTAATAGGAAAATTAAACTAACTAATGAATACACTATAAATTCTTTGATTCAGTATTATCAACTGCATGTGACAGAATTCACTTCACATGTCAGAACCCGAAATTTCTGAAAAATTTAAAAAAATTTATTTTAACAATAAATGTTAGATATAGCATTTCTGGTTCTGTTTAATTTCAGTAACTAAACATAATCTTGTTTTAAAAGATTCTGTCCTACTACAATTATGATTTTTGTGATTTTAATTATTGACTATTTTGTTTCAAACTGCAAAGGGAGAGCTAGCCATAGCTGACTGGCTTACTTAGCTTACGAGCTAATGCATAAATTGTCTTCTGTTCACAGGTACACCGGTGAAGTAAGGATCACTGTAATTTAATCTTGGTAAGCATCAAGCTCCTTTCCCTGTACTGTAAAACTTAAAGAAGATCTATTTACTATTGCTGGTTGTAGTGCAAAACAGTAAAGTTATTCTCATGAAATTATACTTGAAATAAGATTGATACTCTGCCTCTACATGATAATTCTTATTCGGGATAGTATCATCAAGTTTTGCGATGAACTACATTGTTTCAGTTATAACTATTGTGTTATGAATATGACTCTATGTTAATGCTGTAACTATCATTGGAACAATTGTTTGTATCATATTTATTGTCTGCATAAAGTGACGTTAGCGTCATGTGATATATATTGTTAACTAATACCAGTGATTACTGTTGTGTTCACGTATTATTAGCGTGAGTTGGAAATGTGACGCCTCTAGCGTTGTTCCAATATATTCATCTATCCTTCAAGGTCCAATGTCTACTTAATGTTTAACTTATGTCACCTGACTGTGCCTTGTTTTTAAACTACATTCATAGTGTGAACCTGTAGATGAGTTTATATTTCAACATCATAATAATAGAGATTATTATTCTAATTGTTTACTGTTTTAACAATAGTATCGGAAGAAATACGATGATAGGACATAATAGCAAATGTGTATCCCATCAAATAGTTATGGTAACATCTCCAGGTATTAAGTGATATGGTGTTTTAATTTGAAAGTTGACTACATCATTGTTTAAATGATTGTAGGTAGAAATATAATGTGCTCTTGGCATATCGATGACTTGGTTTTTAATATATAAACATTACAATGATCGTGCCACAATCATAGTGTTCCCATACATGGGGCAACCTTTATATCCATTGCAAATGATTTTTAAATCGGTGAACAATGATTCGAAATGCAACCAAACTATATGAACTCGACCCATGCTACGTTGATAAATTTCATTGCTACGTGTTTGGCTCTCCTCCATGCATTTGGCGATATATAAGCTAATAATGAAACCCTACCAGGTCATTGTCTTTGCCTTCGGGCTCGGGTTCTAAGGGAGAAACCCTCCATGTCTGAATTTTGTGGTTGGGCACTGTAAAATGCAAAATGCTTGGGTTTTGGTCTCGTTGTCTCATTCCATGGTAGGATAGAAGTCCTCGGCTCTGCTAATGGCGTCTACTTCAGTTTCCTCGGTACACTGATATCGTTGTTTCATTCTGGTAGTATAGAGGTCTTTGGACTCTGCTATTGGTGTCTGCTACTGTTCCATTGTTTCTTGGTCTCGTTGTCATTCTATGTTTGGGTCCCAGCTACATACAGTCTTTCACTGTAGCTGGTGTAAGTATGATGCAGGGTTTCGTTACTTGTTTTTTATCCAAGCGGTGATTGTGTATTGGGTTTTGAAGAGTGCTTCTCGACTGATTCAATCCCAGCTTAAGGGTTTCGTCTGGAATGTTGCCTGTCGCGGCTGTCAATAGAATAGTACTGGAAACTTCCCTTGCTCATCTAACTGTCAATGAAATGGGGTTTCGCTACGTGTTTCCACTGGTGGCTACCAGGTTGTCCACAGGTTGCTCTGGTAAGATAATGGGTTCACCGTTTTGGTTTTATACAGATTGTTTAGATTTACAATTGTATTAACTACTCTCAGCATTTAATAATGTGTTTAACATCTCGTGGCATTCGTTAATGTGCAGGTCACGCGACTCTGAAGGTGTACAGGGCTTCATCTCCAGCGCTGGCTCCTCCGGGTAAGCCTGGTTATCCACGGTTGTCTCTTCCTTTGTTGGTTTTGTTGTGTTAGGGTTGAGTCTTGGAGGAAAACTCCTGTATAATGAGGTCGTTAATGTTCTTGTGACATGGGTGCAGTCACCTGTATAAATTGTTTTGTTTGTAATGGAAAGGGGTTTTATACCTGGCATGTCTATGGAGAGCCATTCACGGCTCAGACTGTATGAGGCCAGGGTTTTTGTTAGTGTAATTGTATTTTCCATGTGTAGGGTTTATCCACGCTGTATAAATTAATATTTAATGTAATATTGGGCCTGTCATGGCCGTGTGTCATTCTGTGTTTTGATAAATGAATAGAGTGTTTAAAAAAAAATATATATAAGGACTGTTTTGCGTTCCCCGATACCTGCACAAGATGATAACTCTACTGTAGGGAATCTATGTATCTGTATCTCTGCGTTTTTCTTGGTTTCTTTTGAATGTTTAATAAACGAATGTTAATATTACTATTATTACTGTAATGGTTGAATAATATAGGGTTAACCCTGACAAGTTGGGGTTCTGTTCCTGGTTCAAAACATTTATATGTGGAAATGTTTGAGTTCGATGGTGACTAGGACGAGTTGTGAAATTTTGTTTTGGTTCTTGTATAAATATAGAATAAAACTGAGGATACATTATATATATAAACTATGTATAAAACTCCAGTAGGTTCGGTCTGCCATATGAGGCATTTCTTTTCTCTTGTTTTCACCCTGTCGATTTAATAAAGTCTGGCTACGGCCGTGAATAAGTTTGCTATCCACTCCCAAAGAGTAATACTGATAATGGAATAAGTCTTAATACAATAAAATAGCTGTGAGGGTTTGTAACAGCCATCAATGGCTAAGCTCGTTGATGGTTTCCCTGCGTTTAAAGTGTGTGTCTATAGATAAGACAACCTACGACAAAGCTGTGTATTTCATATAATACAAACTTGATAATGAACAGGGATTCTATGCTTATGATTTGGATAGTGAACAATAAAATCTCTAAGTACTAAGACTTGGCTTCGAGCCAGTCAAGATATTTGTCTTGTTATATAATGACTCTGTTAATTCTGTTGTGTCAATCATGGCTATTAAATTATAGTATTAGGTTTAGAAGAAAATAACCATCTACAGTTTATGTGTTTGTATTTGACTACTATGTTATTGAATGAGATTGTATGGAAAGTTTTTAAACCATGAAACATTGTTACAGTCACATCTTTTGGATATTCGATAACTGTCAATGATATTCTGGGGATACATAAATATAATGTTATGTGTTTTGTTTAGCTCGATACCAAGAATGACCTGTATCTATAGTTGAATGAAATCTGAAACAGATATATATATACAAGTATATTGCTCAAATAGAAACTATTCCTGTACATTCTTTATTGGGAAATATTTCACAGTAATTCTAAGATTTATCTATGTCTGTTCTTATGATATTTTTAATAAATATAATTTTGGAATGACTACTGTTTAATATTCTGTCTATTATTTAACTATTAATAGAGATTCTAGAAATACATAAACATGATATTTGATTACTGTAACAAATATATATTCTGCATAGGATAATTACTCTATTTAAGTGATAATAGGGAAAATTCTAAAACATCTGAGTTCTGAAATTTATACCAAAAGACAATACAGAAAGACTGATCTACTGAAAATGAATACAGTCAAACCACAGTTGAAATAGTCTATTCCATATGAAAATTAATTAAACAAACAGCAGGAAGAGTGACAGAACCTGTAGCTATGGTAGACAATAACAGCGATGGGAGGCTGTTCCTCCCTACCAATTCCTGGAGAGTGCCCAGACAGCACTTCTCAGGACCCCCGAGCTTGCTCTGGTCTAACTAGCTGGAATCTAGGTACAGCCAACAATTCCCTCAGCCAAAACAGCTACACTGGAACCAAGTTACTGCAACTTCCTGACTCAAAACACTTCCTTACTATTTTCCCACTTCCTCAATGGGACTCCTGAATAGCATTCACCTGAATGTATTCTCCCTCTAGAACAAATGCTGAACCCCCAGCTCAGTTCATTGAGTAGTATTTAAAAGATTGCCTAGGTCTTAGTTGGGTTAACTGTCATTAATGAGCCACCTGCTCAGATTCCACTTTCTTGGGGAATCATGACCCCAAAATATAGGGAAGTTGCCACCTGCAACTCAGGAAGTGTTTGAGGATGCTGCCACTTGTCTTTTGTCCTTCCACCTAATTCCATCCACCAGTTAGACCAGTAACCTCTTTTAACAGCTCTCCCATGTTGTTGTCTCCATAATTTATTTATTAATAATAATTATTCAGAATTTACATTCCATTTCTGGAGACTCTGCTGAGTCATTCATTCCTACTTAGCATTAAATTTAACATAATGTCTCAGGAATATTAATAAAATAATTACATTATTTTAATAAAATTGGGGTATGTGACATCACATAATAGCATGTTCTTAAAAGCAAAGAAAAGAATAGCATTATTGAATTGACAGAGTAAAACACAGCATCTCTACACCCAAACCAGGGTTGATATGTTCTCATCATACTAACATTTACAAACAATTAACAACTGCAAAAATCTAGTGTTTACATTATCATAGATATCCTAACTATAGAAACCAAATCTGTTATTCTTGCATTTTAAACATTATTACAGCCTAGTAGATTTCATTATCATCGAGGCTACCTAGAACAGAGGCTACTTGGGAGTTGGAGAGTAGTATGCGGGCTGCATACCCAACTCTGTTCCAAGAACACTCAAGGAGTGAATAAAGCAACATCGAGGATGATGTTGAGGCTTAAGGGGGGGTGTATGTCACCTACCCAATTTTTGAGAATAATTATTTTCTACTATTATCCTTTTTCCAAAATACTTTGCGTTAAATTATAATTACAAGTTTTGTAATTATGACCAATTAGGTCAAAGATGAACGTAATGACTCATTATTATTATTTAATAAATAAATATGGGAGACAAACACTCAAGAAAGCTGTTACAAGAGTGTCCACTGGCCCACTAGGAGGAATGGAAGCTGCTGGAAGGATTGGGATGGATGGAAGCATTTTCACTCTACCATTAGCTATTGGTATGGGACAACTACCTCTAATTTTGTGGCATTACCCCCTCTAGGTGGAGGGAGGTGAGCAGGTAGCTCACTAATGACCAGTAATTACAAAAAAGACCTAGGAAGCCTATAAAAGGCAATTCGAATTGAGAAGGGAGCTCTTACAATGTTTTCTGCAAAAACATTCCTCATGTGCATTAGGTGATGGCTGAGAGATTCGAATAGGGAGGCTGTGGAGAGTGAAAGTATAAGTCTGCAAATGTTATTAGAAGGACAGACTAGAGGTGTTGGTGCTGGTCCAAATTGATTACTAAGCCTGTAAGGCTGGATAAATTTCTTGCTGCTGCAAGTAGAGATCCTAAGCTTCAGAACTTTCTTCCTCCTGGTGGATCAGTGGATAGGCTCGGGGGTACTAAGGCAAACATCTTGGCTGCTTAGGAGAAGGTTGGGTGGAATGGGCTTCTTGAGTGATTTGTTCCTCCTATCACACTCAGGTTCTATTATTTTATTTTATTTAGATTTCAAATCATATGAATGCTCTCAGAAAATGGCTTATAAATGTTATTAATGACCGGTAGCGGTAAAATGTTAGATCCTGATTTATTTAAATTTGTTGAACTGATAAAATGACTCCTCTGCATTTTTCCCCATGCGTGAAGCTACATCGTACTCCAGTACAGAGAGGTAGCATTAAATTTGTTCATTTAAAAGTGAAACCTAGCATGCATCTAAATACATAAACCCAAGAGACCACCCATGCACAGACTTATATTCCTATGCATCTTGTTATTTAGCAGCTGCAAAATTAAATCTCTACATGCACTGAATATACTATTCAAATCTGCATGCTGAAACAACATACCAGAAACTAGTCATAGTAGTAGGTTCTTTTCTGACTTCTGAAGGTGGACACTGTGTTAACATCTAGGGTTTACTGACCATCATTTATTTCTTCAAAGAAACCAATATCATGCATTCTGTTTAACCACATACTCATTCTTTTATTTGTTATTTGAATCTAACTGATCTTTATAGAAATTATTGTCATCACTGTATTATTTTTGTGCAAAAAAAAAAGGGAAAGGAGTACTGTATTGTTCTTTCATTCATTTTCCAGAGGTCCAAATTGGACAAATACAGGGAGATATAATTAAATTAGACAACTGTTATATTAATAGGAAAATTAAACTAACTGATGAATACGCTGTAAATTCTTTGATTATGTATTATCAACTACATGTGATAGAATTCACTTCACATAATAGCATGTTCTTAAAAGCTAAGAAATGAATAGCATTGTTGAATTGACAGAGTAAAATACAGCATCTCTACACCCAAACCAGGGTTGATCTGTTCTCATCATACTAACATTTACAAACAATTAAAAGATGCAAAAATCAAGTGTTTACATTATCATAGATATCCTAACTGTAGAAACCAGATCTGTTATTCTTGCATTTTAAACATTATTACAGCCCAGTAGATTTCATTATCATCGACAGGCTAGGGTTTAACATTATCACAGTTATATTCAAACCAAAACTAACACTTTTTTATTATCGACTTATAGCCACTCTTTAAATAAACACTTAAACATGCTTTTCCTTCTTGAAATAAAATTAAAAAATGAGAAGTTCAAAGACACCATACGTAAACATTAAACCCTAAACAATTAACACTTCCATTTAAAATTGCGATGGCAGCATCCTACAGATCGCCTCGTTGTTTATTGAAGGTTCCTTTCAAAACCCCCTCTTTTACACTACTCAATTATTGCCGAAACAAACCATAGTCAACACTTCTTTTCCCTACAGCTCCACACTCGGTTCTTCCATAGATTTAGAAGTGCAGAACGATAACATAAAACTTTTAATACTGTGCAATCCCTTGCAACAACGAGGGTTCAACCCTATCAAGCTTGTCGAGCCAAGGGTTGGCTGGCCATACATTTTAAGAAATATTCACATCATCTACACTAACAAACAAAACATAAACAGTAACATTTTCCCAATGTTGCAGGCGAGGCAAAAGCCACTGCCGTGAAGACATACTTCCAACACCCTGCTCATAAAGTCCAATTCCAGGAGAACCACGAGGTAGGGGTACCACCGAAGCTTACTGGTGGGTTCGCTATATTTCTTCTCCCTGTCAACTTTCCCGTCACACTGTTGTTCGTCGAGAGCCACCTACCAAACGACCATACACTGAGTTAAATATCAATCATGAAATAATGATGCATGAAACAAGAAAACTTTAAACTTTTGCTACTTTACTGTACCTGAGTCGTAACAGAAGATTGATGAAGCTAGCCATCCATCCACTGTGAAGGAGAAGCACCCAACTCGAAGGCCACACTATGGGATACCTTTTGAAACTCACAACCCGATTGAACCCCGGACTTTCAAGTCACTACAACGCCCCAACAGACGCACTCATCCAACTTGTAGATTGCCACACTATTCAACTCCAGACTCGGCCTCCATTGATAGCTTTCACTTACAGTTTGGAGGTTTCTACCAGTCTCAAGATCGAGCCCGAGGGACGCTAAAACATCAAAACCCTAAGTGCCTCTCGGTCGGTTGGCCTCACCCCCAAACCCTACCACCGAAACGAATGCCAAGAAAACGTTACAATATCCCATAGGTTACGTTAGGGTTCTCTACGATCCCAACGCACAGCAATCAACGAGGGAGATCTAAGATCCTTGAGCCACGTTGGAGGGTGGTAGGTGTGATAATCACTCTCCCCTCCATCTCCCAAGCCACGAATTTTCCAACTCTGTTGACACCGGGGTAGGAGGCCTGTTACAACTCAGCATTGACAAACCTTCTCACATGCTGGACACTCTTTACAACGTGCACGTAGTAATACCATTAACATTGTGGCTAGGCGAATTGATTACAAACCCAATCATTTACTACACCCTTGAATTCGTACGCAGGCTTTATACAACTCCATCATTCCACCTGCCAACCATATGGATCAACGTTTAATTTCATCGACTTTATAAATTATACCAAGGTTAAACATTCACCGGTAGCATGTATAAAGGAACTTGTATGTTCCATTTAAAGTCAATACAAATTCACTCATATCTTAAACACATTAACTTAGGTCACATTCGATCCTAAGGTAAGGATAGATTCCACCCTGTTGGTTGTGGAGCCAAATCTTCTAGTCTCATAGATGATATTGTATTAGCCGTGTTTGTACCCCAATTCTATATGATGTGTAGGTGGACTGTACACTCACCCCAGTGGGGGGGTGTGGGGGGGCATCGCCCCCCCACGGGGTTCCAGGGGGGCCCATCCCCCCTGGCTGGGGGGTCCGGGGGCCAGCGGTCCCCTGGCAGGGGTTCGGGGGCAACGCCCCCGAAGAAATTTTTGGGGCTGTTTTCGCCAGCTGTTTTGCGGGCCCATGGTTTTGGGTATCCCGTGGTATTTTCCCATTGTATTTCCCTTATAAAAGAAGGACATTGTAATACGGCTAGGGTTGATGTATTAGGCTTTATGCATTGTAAATATCTTTGAGATCTGGAGAGAGACTGAAAAACAGAGAAGAGGAAGTGCAGCGGTTGTGCTGCAGGTTGTATCCCTTCGACTTGCTGGACGGTAATAATAATAAGGACTGGCAAATTCAGTGTGGACGTAGCCCAATTTGGGTGAACCACGATATATCTGTGTCTCTCTTGTAATGTGTATGTGTGATTATATTTGCATTTCTGTTTATTGTTATTGCTCTGCGATCCTGTTTTTCTAACACGCCCCACCATTATAAAGTTCATCATATAGTTCATCAAGCCTTGCCCATTGCACAAACTCACAAGGTTACACCCCTATAGGATATAGTTTCCCCATAGAACCATCACATACATTGCATGGTAGGGTATTAATGCATAATGTATCACCATTATAATTGCCCAGGTAATAGAGAACTAGAATCACCTTATTACTCTCTCTATGGTATGCTTAGGACCATGTGTCCTTGTCTTAAATTTGTCACCGTCAAAATTTATGAAAGAATTATTCTAACAACCGCAAGTCATTCATGGAATAGTAACAAGTGAAGTCATAAAATCCTAATCAAGGACATTCATAACAATCACACTCTGAGACTGACGTTTTCTGCAGTCTTGAACTAGTCAAGTTCATCTTACAAAATTGGAAGGAGACCATACATGTAGCGTCGAAATCATAAGCAGTTTTTATTTTTATCACGGTTATTAAACACTCTGAATTTTAGCACTATCTCTTACCTGCGAATCTGCGCATGAAGGACGAGTACAATGCTTTAGTTGAGTAGCTAAGTAAGCCTCGGGGCACCTCGTGGGACCCCTTTCATCATCATCGATAAAAATTAAACTGTCAGTACTTGTCGAGGAGAATTCTGTTTTCCAAATATATCGAAAATTTATCCTTTCAAACTTATAAATAAATGTCATAATTATTAATTGGATTCATGATGTGTCGCCGGCACAGTACACCATCAAAAAAACAAAAAGACACAACAATTAAATTGTTCCTACCAAATGACGCATTTATTAATTACTGTTTTATTAAACATTATTATTTCCGCATTTTACAAATATTAGCATTTAATGACAATTTAGAAATTTTTAAATTTTTATGAAAATAATGGGATGTTACATGTGGTATCAGAGCTCATGTTCGAACTCTAGGCCTAAAGACGGTCCAAGAAACACGCAAACAGAAAATTTATGACTGTGAAATTTTTCGCTAACTCAAGTTTAAATTATTTTGTCGTATACATAAAATTTTTCTTTGATTTACAGATATGGAAGGATCAGGTGAACACATAAGGGGAAGATTTCCGCCAAACAGCCAAAGTATGGAACAACAATTCCAGGGCAATCGGGGTAACGATTCGTGAGAATTACTATGTGCTTTCCAAGAATTGAAGGAAGAGATCCAGTTAGTAAAGCGGGACAATGAAAGAATCCTGAGGACATAGGAGGAGTTGAAGCAAGCACTGTTCGACCAATACCCAAAATATGAATAGAACCTTGAACATACTTCCGAAACTAAAGAGATATCTCATGAAGGCAAGGATAAACAAACAGAAACAGCTGAGGGAAACAACAACTCAACATCATCAAGAACTACCAAACATCCACGTAAAAAGAAACATAACTACTCTAGTGACAGCAGTGAAGGAGACTTCAAGCCGAAAAGGAAAAGGAATAAACAATACGAACAGATATCTGGTGAATTCAAGAAAATCAAACCCCCAACTTTCAATGGCGAAACAGAGAAAGGAGAGACAGCGGAAGCATGGCTGTCCAGCATGAAAAAGTATTTTCCGATCTACGAGTATTCGGAATCCTTAAAGGCAAAGATGGCAATTATAACCTGACCGGGAAGGCATATATTTGGTGGCAAGACCTTAAAAGGGTAAAAGGTATAAAAGACCAAGATGTGAGTTGGAGTACTTTTAAAAGACACTTTAAGAAGAAATTCTTATCTGAGCAGTATTATGAAGAAAAATCCAAAGAATTCTATGATCTGAAACTGGGAACAATGAACATGAAAGAACTGAACATCAAGTTTTTAAGTTTGCTGAGGTATGTGCCGTATATGGTGGAAGAAAAAATGAAGGTACAGAGGTACCTAAGTTTTCTACCTTTCCACATCAAGATAGGATAGAGTACGATAACCCTAAGACACTAGAAGAAGCCATGAGGAAAGCCACTTTTTTCTTTGAACAGAATAAGAAAAGAGAAGGGGTACCTAGCTGGAAAACCCAAAACCTAGTAATTTTGAACAGAAAAGGAAAAATTTTAGATATGGTGGCAATTCCAGTTTTCAGAAGAGAAATTTCCAGAATCAAAAATTTCAGCAGAACATAAATAATCAACAGTAGAAATTTACAGCACCCAGAAATGTCCCCAATGTTGCCAGGACCAATGAACAGAAGCCACCTATAAAATGCTTTGAGCGTCAAGGGCCCCATTATGCCTCAGACTGTCCCCTCAAGAAACGGGCGGCCAACCATATTCACTCCATACAATCTGAAGCTACTGTAGGATATGTGGCAAGAGAAGTGCCCAGAATTAGTGTAGCATTAGACAACTGGCAAGCAGAACACCAAGTCTCAATGGTGGAGGTTGAAGGTATGCTGCAAAACCACCCAGTTTCTATTTTAATTGACCCCGGTGCTATTCTAAGTTATATATCACCAGTTATTGTAGAAAGACTCGATTTGAAAACAAAGAAATTCGATAAATCCTGGTTAGTTAGATAAGCAACGGGAACAAAAAGAAAGGTTTCTGATTTTGTGGAAAATTGTGTTTTATCTATGAATCAACTAACAACGCAAGTTAAGTTAAATATTCTGCCATTGGGGTCATATGACATCCTAATCGGTATGGACTGGTTAGAAACCCATCGTGTCATTTTAAATTGTTATGAAAAAAAATTCATTTGCCTGGATGATGAAGGAAAGACAACAAAGGTAAAAGGCATCCCAAGAAAAACATATGTTCGGCAGATTTCACCCATGCAAGTAATAAGGGCAATCATAAAAGGGTGTCAGATGTTTGCAGTAAATGTGGTGCATGATGAGATAAGAACTAAGGAGGGAAAACTGAAAATAGAGGACATACCTGTCTTAAAGGATTTTCAAGATATTTTTCTTGAAGAGATCCTAGATTTACCTCCCAAAAGGGACCTGGATTTTACTATTGAATTAATACCTGGTGCAGTGCCAAGTTCTAAAGTTCCATACCGGATGAATATATTAGAGCTGAATGAGTTAAAATCTCAGTTGAAGGAGCTGATCGATAAAAAATACATAAGACCCAACGTGTCTCCTTAGGGAGCACCGGTCATTTTTGTTAAAAACAAGGATGGTACCCTAAGACTTTGCATAGATTATCGTCAACTGAATAAAATGACGATCAAGAATAGGTACCCGCTACCCCGCATTAACGATCTTTTTTACCAGCTACGCGGAGCAACAGTATTCTCGAAGATTGATTTACGATCAAGATATCATCAAGTCTGTGTGAAGGATGAAGACATTTTCAAAACATCCTTTAGAACTCGTTATGGACACTATGAGTTTGTTGTCATGCCGTTTGGATTAACTAATGCACCTGCTATATTTATGTGTTTAATGAAAAAAATTATGCACAAGTACTTAGATAAGTTTGCAGTTGTGTTTATCGATGATATTTTAGTATATTCTAAGAACAAGGAGGAGCATGATGAACATCTAAGTATCATTCTGCAAGTTCTGAGGGAGCACCAGCTATATGCTAAGTTCAGCAAATGTGATTTTTACAAAGACAAGATTCAGTACTTAGGACACATAATCTCTGAGGAAGGGATTTCAGTTGACCCCGCCAAGATAAAGGCCATTAATGAATGGCCGGTTCCTAAAGATGTGACAGATGTGCGATCGTTTATGGGCATTACTGGTTATTATAGGAAATTCATTGAAGGGTTTTCTAGGATTGCAAACCCCATAACGTCACCGCAGAAAAAGGGAAAGAAGTTTGTCCGGGATCAAAAGTGTGCGGACATTTTTGTAAAGTTAAAAGAATTGTTGACTTCAATGCCTATTTTGAGGATTGCAGATCCTAATAAAGATTTTGTAGTATGCACAGACGCGTGCAATGATGGACTAGGAGGAGTCCTAACGCAGGAGGGACATGCTTTAGCATATGAATCAAGAAAACTAAAAATACATGAGAAGAACTATTCCACCTACGATCTAGAATTGTTAGCAGTGATTCATGCCTTGAAAATGTGGCGTTGCCACCTTATTGGAAAAAAATTTACCTTAATGACGGATAATATGGGGCTGAAATATTTGTTAGATCAAATAAGTTTGAATGCCAGGCAAGCTAGATGGCTAACTTTTCTGAGTGAGTATGATTTTGAAATTCAGCACATTAAGGGGAAGGAGAATAAAGTTGCCAACACGTTAAGTCCTAATGCAAGGATACATTTTATTTCAGCCATCAGCACATACACGACAGATTTGGAGAAACAGATTTTTGAAGGAATTAAAGAGGATGAGGAATACAGAAAATTACAGGAAAGGACAGCAAAAAACAATTCTGAAAATTCTATAACGGATTTCAGTTTGAAGGAAAATGGCTTACTGTTGTACAAAAACAGATTGTACGTACCAAACGTACCAACAATAAAGATTCTGATTTTGGATGAGATGCACAAAAGCCACTATTCTTGACATCCAGGTTATCAGAAGACCATCACAATGCTAAGGAAGGAGTACTACTGGCCCAGAATGAAGGATGAAGTAGCGGAATATATAGCTAAGTGTTTTGACTGTCAAAAAGTGAAGGTGGAACATCAGCATCATGTTGGATTGCTGCAGCCCTTGCCTATACCCAGCTGGAAGTGGGAAATCATAAGTATAGATTTCATCACTGGGTTACCAAAGAATCAAAAACAGCACGACTCCATCATGGTGGTAGTAGACAAACTTAGCAAGGTAGCCCATTTTATCCCTGTCAAAACTACCCATAAAGCTCCTGATATCGCAGAAATTTTTATGAAGCAGGTTTTTCGACTGCATGGGATACCCAAGGTAATAATTTCAGACTGAGATTCAAATTTCACAGGTAACTTTTGGAGGTCCTTGTTCAAAGGGTTAAACACCACCTTAAATTTCAGCACTGTGGTTCATCCGCAAACAGACGGACAGACTGAAAGGGTGAACCAGATATTGGAAGATATGCTCAGAATGTATGTTAAGGATCAGCCTGGTAAGTGGGAAGACTACTTGCATTTAGTAGAGTTTGCGTATAACAATCACTACCATGCTTCAACCAAACTTAGCCCATTTGAGATTCTTTACGGTAGAAAGTGTAACACACCGGTGTCATGGATTTATTCGGTTAGTAGAGTCACCTTAGGGACCGAAATGTTGCAGGAATTAGAACTAATCATGAAGCAATTACAAGGAAATCTTAAAGCTACCCAGGATAGACAGAAAATTCAAGCAGACCTTAAAAGAACTCATAAAGAGTTCCAGGTGGGTGAACGTGTTTTTCTTAAGGTAAGGTCGAAAAAGAGTTCCTTAAAATTGGGAAGTTGTGCCAAACTGGCACCCAAGTATTGTGGTACTTTCGAAATCTTGTCCATAGTTGGACCTGTGGCATATCAATTAGCCTTACCATCAAACCTCAAAGTCCATAATGTTTCTCACATTACATTTTTAAAGAAATATGTGCATGACCCTACTCATGTTGTAAATTGGAACAATGTTCAGGTGGAACAAGGCGACGATTTTCCGGTGGAACCGGACTGTATTCTCGCAAGGAAAGAAAGTCTACTCTGAAACCGTACGGTTGGCCAAGTAAAAGTGAAATGGAAGCACTTTAGCCCAGCAGAGGCTACCTGGGAGTTGGAGAGTAGTATGCGGGCTGCATACCCAACTTTGTTCCAAGAACACTCAAGGAGTGAATAAAGCAACATCAAGGACGATGTTGAGGCTTAAGGGGGGGTGTATGTCACCTACCCAATTTTTGAGAATAATTATTTTCTACTATTATCCTTTTTGCAAAATACTTTGTGTTAAATTATAATTACAAGTTTTGTAATTATGACCAATTAGGTCAAATATGAATGTAATGACTCATTATTATTATTTAATAAATAAATATGGGAGACAAACACTCAAGAAAGTTGTTACAAGAGTGTCCACTGGCCCACTAGGAGGAATGGAAGTTGCTGGAAGGATTGGGACAGATGGCAGAATTTGCACTCTACCATTAGTTGTTGGTATGAGACAAATCCTCCTAATTTTGTGGCATTACCCCCTCTAGGTGGAGGGAGGTGAGCAGGTAGCTCACTAATGACAAGTAATTACAAAAAAGACATAGGAATACTATAAAAGGAAATTCGAATTGAGCAGTGAGCTCTTACAATGTTTTCTGCGGAAACATTCCTCATGTGCATCAGGTGATGGCTGAGAGATTCGAATAGGGAGGCTGTGGAGAGTGCAAGCATAAGTCTGCAAATGTTATGAGAAAGACAGACCAGAGGTGTTGGTGCTGGTCCAAATTGATTACTAAGCCTGTAAGGCTGGATAAATTTCTTGATACTGCAAGTAGAGATCCTAAGCTTCATAACTTTCTTCCTCTTGGTGGATCATTGGATAGGCTCGGGGGTCCTAAGGCAGACATCTTGGCTGCTTAGTAGCAGGTTGGGTGGAACGGGCTTCTTGAGTGATTTATTCCATCACACTCAAGTTCTATTCTTTTATATTTTTTAGGTTTCAAATCATATGAATGCTCTCAGAAAATGGCTTAGAAATGTTATTAATGACCAGTAGCGGTAAAATGTTAGATCCTGATTTATTTAAATTTGTTGAACTGATAAAATGACTCCTCTGCATTTTTCCCCATGCGTGAAGCTGCATCGTACTCCAGTACAGAGAGGTAGCATTAAATCTGTTCATTTAAAAGTGAAACCTAGCGTGCATCTAAATACATAAACCCAACAGACCACCCATTCACAAACTTATATTCCTATGCATCTTGTTATTTAGCAGCTGCAAAATTAAATCTATGCATGCACTGAATATACTATTCAAATCTGCATGCTGAAACAACATACCAGAAACTAGTCATAGCAGTAGGTTCTTTTCTGACTTCTGAAGGTGGACATTGTGTTAACATCTAGGGTTTACTGACCATCAGTTATTTCTTCAAAGAAACCAATATCATGCATTCTGTTTAACCACATAATCATTCTTTTATTTTTTATTTGAATCTGACTGATCTTTATAGAAATTATTGTCATCACTGTATTATTTTTGTGCAAAAAAAAGAAGGGGGAAAGGAGTACTGTATTGTTCTTTCATTCTTTTTCCAGAGGTCCAAATTGGACAAATACAAGGAGATAGAATTAAAGTAGACAACTGTTATATTAATAGGTAAATTAAACTAACTGATGAATACACTGTAAATTCTTTGATTCAGTATTATCAACTGCATGTGACAGAATTCACTTCACATAATAGCATGTTCTTAAAAGCAAAGAAAAGAATAGCATTATTGAATTGAAAGAGTAAAATACAGCATCTCTACACCCAAACCAGGGTTGATCTGTTCTCATCATACTAACATTTACAAACAATTAACAGTTGCAAAAATCAAGTGTTTACATTATCATAGATATCCTAACTCTAGAAACCAGATCTGTTATTCTTGCATTTTAAACATTATTACAGCCCAGTAGATTTCATTATCATCAACATGATAGGGTTTAACATTATCACAGTTATATTCAAACCAAAACTAACACTTTTTTATTATCGGCTTACAGCCACTCTTTAAATAAACACTTAAACATGCTTTTCATTCTTGAAACAAAATTCGAAAATGAGAAGTTCAAAGACACCATACGTAAACATTAAACCCTAAACAATGAACATTTCCATTTAAAATTGCAATGGAAGCATCCTACAGATCGCCTCGTTGTTTACTGAAGGTTCCTTTCAAAACCCCCTCTTTTACACTACTCAGTTATTGCCGAAACAGACCATAGTCAACACTTCTTTTCCCTACAGCTCCACACTCGTTTCTTCCATAGATTTAGAAGTGCAGAATGATAACATAAAACTTTTAATACTATGAAATCCCTTGCAACAACGAGGGTTCAACCCTATCAAGCTCGCCGAGCCAAGGGTTGGTTGGCCATACATTTTAAGAAATATTCACATCATATACACTAACAAACAAAACATAAACAGTAACGTTTTCCCAATGCTGCAGGCGAGGCAAAAGCCACTGCCGAGAAGACATACTTCCAACACCCTGCTCATCAAGTCCGATTCCAGGAGAACCACGAGGTAGGGGTACCACCGAAGCTTACCGTTGGGTTCACTATATTTCTTCTCCCCGTCAAATTTCATGGCACACTTTTGTTCACTGAGAGCTACCTGCGAAACGACCATACACTGAGTTAAATATCAATCATGAAATAATGATGCATGCAAGAAGAAAACTTTAAAATTTTGCTACTTTACTGTACCTGAGTCGTGACAGAATATTGACGAAGCCAGCCATCCATCCATTGCAAAGGAGAAGCACCCAACTCGAAGGCCACACTGTGGGATACCTTTTGAAACTCACAACCCGATTGAAACCCTAGACTTTCAAGTCACTACAACGCCCCAACAGACGCACTCATCCAACCTGTGGATTGCCACACTATTCAACTCCAGACTTGGCCTCCATTGATAGCTTTCACTTATAGTTTGGAGGTTGCTGCCGGTCTCAGGATCGAGCCCGAGGGAGGCTAAAACATCAAAACCCTAAGTGCCTCTCGGCCGGTTGGCCTCACCCCTAAACCCTACCACCAAAACGAATGCCAAGAAAACGTTACAATATCCCATAAGTTACGTTAGGGTTCTCTACGATCCCAACGCACAACAATCAACGAGGGAGATCTAAGTTCCTTGAGCCACGTTGGAGGGTAGTAGGTGTGATAATAACTCTCCCCTCCATCTCCCAAACCACAAAGTTTCCAACTCTGTTGACACCGAGACAGGAGGCCCGTTACAACTCAGCATTGACAAATCTTCTCACATGCTGGACACTCTTTACAACGTGCACGTAATAATACCATTAACATGGTGGCCAGGTGAATTGATTACAAACCCAATCATTTACTACACCCTTGAATTCATACGCAATCTTTATACAACGCCATCATTCCACCTACCAACCATATGGATCAACGTTTAATTGCATCGACTTTATAAATTATACCAAGGTTAAACATTCACCGGTAGCATTTATAAAGGAACTTGTATGTTCCATTTAAAGTCAATACAAATTCACTCATAGCTTAAACACATGAACTTAGGTCACATTCGATCCTAAGGTAAGGATAGATTCCGCCCCACCATTATAAAGTTCATCATATAGTTCATCAAGCCTTGCCCATTGCACAAACTCGCAAGGTTACACCCCTTTAGGATATAGTTTCCCCATAGAACCATCGCATACATTGCATGGTAGGGTATTAATGCATAATGTATCACCATTATAATTGCCCAGGTAATAGAGAACTAGAATCACCTTATTACTCTCTCTATGGTATGCTTAGGACCATGTGTCCTTGTCTTAAATTTGTCACCGTCAAAATTCATGAAAGAATTGTTCTAACAGCCGCAAGTCATTCATGGAATAGTAACAAGTGAAGTCATAAAATCCTAATCAAGGACATTCACAACAATCACACTCTGAGACTGACGTTTTCTGCAGTCTTGAACTAGTCAAGTTCATCTTACAAAATTGGAAAGAGACCATACCTGCAGCGTCGAAATCATAAGCAGTTTTTATTTTTATCACTGTTATTAAACACTCTAAATTTTAGTGCTATCTCTTACCTACGAATTTGCGCATGAAGGATGAGTACAATGCTTTGGATGAGTAGCTAAGTAAGCCTCGGGGCACCTCGTGGGACCCCTTTCATCATCATCCAGAAAAATTAAACTGTCAGTACTTGTCGAGGAGAATTCTGTTTTCCAAATATATCGAAAATTTATCCTTTCAAACTTATAAATAAATGTCATAATTATTAATTGGGTTCATGACGTGTCGCCGACACAGTACACAATCAAAAAAACAAAAAGACACAGCAGTTAAATTGTTCCTACCAAATGATGCATTTATTAATTACTGTTTTATTAAACATTATTATTTCCGCATTTTACAAATATTAGCATTTAATGACGATTTAGAAATTTTTAAATTTTTATGAAAATGGTGGGATGTTACAATACCATACGTGCATTGCATGAGAGGGTTCAAGCATAAACAACTTCTGAATAGAAACCAAAAAATGAAGACAACATTGGTGATGATGAAAAAAACAATAAGAGAAGACATCAATATACTACTAATCAACACAAAAACTATGAAACTGGACCATAGGTCAAACCTACTTGAAATCTCTGAAATTTGTATGAACATTCATCAACATAAAGCATCACTGACACAATATGGCGCTAAAAGGTCACTCATAATATTTATTAGCATCTCATGAACACATACATAGCTTGAGAGAAATATGATTTACATAGAAGATGGACAAAACACAGAGGAAAAACTCACTATAGCTCTTTGTAAGCTTAATCTCCAACAATGGGATCACATTACAAAAATAGTTCAGCGACTCAAAAAAAGGATAGATCCCCTCTACAAATTTTCTATCCTTGAGTTACTAACTCGAATTACATTATATAGAACTTTTGAAAGTAATTGAATTCGGTTACATTTTTAACAGACTTGTAAGTCTGTCTCTTTTAAAAATGTTGATGTATATGTAACTTTGGAATGTATTTCATCTATGTATTTCATATATATTTATTGTACCCTTATAAGAGATGTGTTATTGCTCTATAAGGAAGTGTCGGCGTGTGTATTGACAAGTGTCGCAAGTGTGTGTACTTGGCGATGGGTTATTAGACCACCATGTGTGGGGTCGGCCCTGAAATATATATTATATTGTGGATGTATGTAGCTAGACAAGTCAGCCCCATAGTGTAACTGGGCAAACAGGTTAAGTATAAATAGAGATCGGGAGATCTCTATTTGGATCACTCGGAAACTCACTCTTCTCTCACTCAGAAAGTGGCGCACTAGTGAGGAGGAGGATCATCTGCTACTAGGAGACTATCTCAGTGTATTTTGGTTGTACTTTGGTTGAGCCATTGCTCTCTCTATCTCTGAGGGAGTTGTGGGGTTTTCCACCTTAGGGTTTTCCCCACGAAAACTATGTGTCTCTTGTCTCTCATGCTTTTGATTCTTGTGATGATTGTCATGCTTATTGTGATTGTTATGCATTGATATACTGTATATGTTATTCTCTTAGTAAAGATCCAAGAGTATTGTGAATTAATGCTCAAAATTTAACATGGTATCAGAGCTAACCTGAGAAGAAGACATTTTGCAGTGATGGAAACTTGAGTTTCTTGTTTATTGGGTTTCTCTCCACAAATTTTGGAAAAGCAGTATAGTAGATTGACTCTACTCATCAAGGAGAATCTATCTGTCCAATCATAATTCAATTCTGAGCATTTTCAGATTTGGCCCTAAAAATTAGGGTTTCCACAAAAATAGGAATTTCTGAAATCTGAAGACATAGCTAGAAGATCCTTGTAAAAATCGAAGTTTAGAGCTTTGGATCGAGATTTTTGGCTGGGTAGATCTCTGGGAAACTCAAACCCTAATTCAGGGCTCTCCCTAGTGAACCCAGGAGGACAAAAAGGCAAATCTGAAGGGTAAAGCTTTGCTGATCTCAATTTTTGAATACATCAGGCTGATCAGCTCATCAAGGCGCATCTTTCTATCCTTTCAGAAAGTTGAAATTCACATTTTGAATTTCTAGGGTTTTTCCAACAAACCCTTATCCGGGACCAGATCCAGTTTTCAGCATTTCAAGTGGTAAGACCTAAATATTTTCTTTTTCCATTTGAAGTACTCTTTAAGATGTCTCACCACACCAAGCTTGAGGATAAGCTTGAAGGGGCTGATAACTTCCGAGCTTGGAATTATAGGATTGGGTTAATCCTAGAAGAGAATGAGTTGGACTCATATATAAAAGAAGACATCCCTATCCCAGAGGATGAAGAGGCTAAGTATTTCATAAGAAGAACTTGATCAAGGCAAAGAGAATCATTGTTGATTCTATCAGAGACCATCTCATACCCCATGTGTCTTCTATAAAGATACCCAAGGAGATGTTTGACTCTTTGACCAAGCTATTTGAAGGGAAGAACATAAATCGGAAGATGACCCTGTGGAACCAATTGAAAGGAGTAAAGTTTCAGAATGGAGAAACCATTCAATCTTATTTTTCTAGGGTCTTCTAGATTAAGGAACAACCGAAAGCGGTAGATGAAATGGTGGAGAATGTTGAAGTTGTCATGACCACTCTAAATGGCCTACCCAGGTCATGGGATTCCTTTATTCAAGGAATTTGTGCAAGGAAGAAGTTGATATCCTTCAACAGATTGCGGGAGGAATGCTCTCAAGAAGAAGCTAGACTTGTAGCTCGTGAGGAAAAGATTGGAGGTGAAGATCAAGCTCTCGCAACTCACACCAAAAGAAGCAAGCCCAAGAAGGAGCACTCTCGCTACAAGAGATCCTATCAAAAGAATAAGAAGGATCTAAGATGCTTCACATGCAATGAGAAGGGTCACTTTGCTTCAGATTGTCCCAAGAACAAAAGGGATAATAACAACAACTCCAGCAAGAAGAAGAAGGGCAGCAAAAGAAAGTTCCATGCTCATGCTGCCGAGGATGATGAACCTCCAAAGAAGAAGGCTAGGGAAAAAAGTGATGATAGTGATGATGACTCATCAAGCGAAGAAGAGTATGTTCTAATCTCTGCTCTCACAGGTACTATCTCCCATGGTTGTAATGATTGGTTGATTGACAATGGGGCTTCCAAACACATGACTGGATTTAAGGAATCTTTTGTAAACCTATCTGAACATGAATCACCTCATAAGGTGAAACTTGGGGATGATTTTCAATACCCAATCAAAGGAAGTGGTGAAGCCTCCTATAACCTAGATTCTGGAAAATATTTGAATATGAAAGAAGTCCTTTATGTACCTAGGCTCAAGAAGAATCTTCTCTCCATCTCTGCATTAGATGCAAAAGGCATGAGGGTTGCATTTGTAGACGACCAAGTCCTAATGTGGCCAAAGGGTAAAACAATCGATGATGCAGTAATGATTGGAGAGCAAGAGGGAGGTTTGTATAAATTGAAGGGTCAACCTGAACATGCCATGGTACATGAATCCATGGAGCCAAGTGAACTTTGGCATAAAAGACTTGCTCATATGCATTATAGGGCACTTCCAAATTCAAGCAAGGTTGTAGAGGGTCTTCCTGAAATCAAGACCAAACATGAAGGTGTTTGCAAAGGATGTGCAAAAGGTAAGAACATTAAGAAGGCTTTCCCAAGCAGTGAAAGCAAGGCAAAAGATATCCTAGAAATCATCCACTCAGATGTATGTGGTCCTATGTCATCCAGTTCTCTAAGTGGGTATGTTTACTATGTCTCATTTATTGATGACTTCTCCAGGAAGACTTGGGTATACTTCTTGAAGAACAAAGATGAGGTGTTTGATAAGTTCAAGGAATTCAAAACCTTGATGGAGAATCAAACTGACAAGAAGATTAAAACATTCAGATCCGACAATGGTGGAGAATTCACCTCAAGTGACTTCAAGAAGCTTTGTAGTGATTCAGGGATTAAGAGGGAGTTGACTGCTCCTGATAATCCTCAACAGAATGGAGTTGCAGAAAGGAAGAACAAAAAAATCATGGAAGCAGCAAGGGCAATGTTGCATGACCAGGATCTACCTATGCATCTATGGGAAGAAGTAGCTAGAACAGCTGCATATGTGCAGAACTGAACTCCCCACAATATATTGGACAACAAGACACCATAAGAGGTCTTTTCTGGTAAGAAACCTGAAGTCAGCCATCTCAGAATATTTGGTTGTCCAGTATACACACATGTCCCAAAGGAAAAGAGGACCAAGCTAGATCCTTCAGGAAAGAAGGGTATCTTTGTGGGTTACAGTGAAAGCTCGAAGGCTTACAGGATATACTTTCCAGGGTTCAAGAAGATTGATGTCAGCAGGGATGTAAAATTTGATGAAAACTCAGCATTCATCAAATCAAGAAAGGCACCTATCGAAGTTTATGAAGAACCTAAGGAAACTAGATTTCAAGACACTACCATGACTGAAGTAGTTCCAGAAGTTGTTCGTGAGTTTGAAAATCCGCAAGAACCTATAGATCCACCCCGTGAGGATAACTCTCATAAGAGGAAACCTGGATGGGCTAGAGAGCTCATTCAAGATGCAGAAAGATTTGGCATTCCAAAAGAAGAACACAGAGCAAAGAAGAGAACCAGATCACATACCAGCTATGTTGCTTTACTCTGTGACATCATGAATAAAGAACCTTCCAGTTATGAAGAAGCAGCAGAAAAGAAAGAATGGAAGGATGCCATGGTTGAGAAATACCAATCAATAATGAAGAATGATGTTTGGGATGTTTTCCCAAGACCTAAAGAGAAGTCTGTTGTGAATTCTAAATGGATCTACAAAATCAAGCATGCTGCAGATGGCAGTGTAGAGAAATACAAGGCAAGATTTGTAGCTCGTGGCTTCTCTTAGAAAGAGGGAATAGATTATGAAAAAACTTTTGCACCTGTAGCCAGGTATACTTCCATCAGAACAGTACTTGCCCTGGCTGTAGCAATGAAATGGAAAATACACCAGATGGATGTCAAGACTACTTTCTTGAATGGTGTAGTTGAAGAGGAAGTATATGTGGAGCAGCCACTCGGTTTTGAAATACATGACAGGGAGTCATATGTGTGCAGATTGAAGAAATCCTTGTATGGCTTGAAGCAAGCTCCCAGAACTTGGTATGGTAGGATGGACAGTTTCCTATCTAGTTTGGGATTTACCAAGAGTAAAGCAGATTCCAACCTTTACTACAAGGTTGAGGAAGGGAATCTTGTGATTCTACTCCTGTATGTGGATGAATTATTTGTAATAGGAGATGACAGATTGATTGCAGATACTAAGAGGAAGCTTGTTGTCGAGTTCGATATGAAAGATTTGGGAATGATGCATTATTTCCTAGGTATGGAGGTGTGGAAGAGTGCAGGTGGGATCTTCCTTGGTCAAGGGAAGTACACAGTAGATATCCTAAAGAGATTCGGGATGATGGATTGCAAGGCCATGGCCACACCTATGGCATCGAACTTGAAGCTTCTATGTGATGCTTCATCTGAGCCGGTTGATGTCTCTATGTATCGTCAGATGATTGGGTCCTTGATGTACCTGACGAACACGAGACCAGATATTTGCTTTGCGGTGAACACATTGAGCCAATTCCTGATGGATCCAATGAGTGTTCACCTGGTTGCTGTAAAGCATGTTCTGAGGTATCTGAAGGGTACAATGGATTATGGGCTCAAGTATGAAGCGAATCAAAAGTTTAACCTACAGGGTTATGTTGATTCAGATTGGGCTGGCAGTGCTGCAGATAGGAAGAGCACATCTAGGTGCTGCTTCAGTATGGGATCAGGTGTGATCTCTTGGTTTAGCAGGAATAAGTCCTGCGTAGCACTAAGTACAACTGAGGCAGAGTATGTTGCAGCCTGTTCATCTAGTTGTGAGGCAGTATGGATACGGAAGCTACTGTCTGAGTTATTTGATCTCCCGTTGGATGCTACTGGTATCTTTTGTGATAACCAGAGTTGTGTGAAGCTGTCCGAGAACCCAGTGTTTCATGACAGGTCGAAACACATAGAGATCAAATATCACTATATCAGGGATATGGTGAAGAGAGGAGCTGTGAAGCTCCTGTACATTACGACGGACGAGCAGATTGCAGATGTGCTGACGAAGCCACTAGCCAGGGTGAAGTTCGAGTACTTCAGAGAGAGGCTTGGTGTTCTTCGGATTGATGACACTTCGAGGAAGAAGTGATGGACACATTTGCAGAAGCCATTCCAAGCATGTTGGAAGGAGGATCCTTCACATGGATGTGGATGTAAGCACTGGATGATGAGCATCAGGACGATGCTACAGTTACTGCTCTGTATATGCATCAGGAGGATGTTGGATATGATCAGTTGGATCATTTATATGTATATGTATGTACACATCATGTTGGATGTTGGATATGATTGGTTGAATCATTTGTATGTATTTTGTATATGCATCATGTTGGATGCTTGGACCATGTATCTGTATATGTATCAGGTGGATACATTGTATAATCAGGTAGATCATGTATGTTGATATGTATCATGTATGATCAGGTGGATCATGTATTTGTATTTGTATCAGGTGGATACATTGTATGATCAGGTGGATCATGTATGATGATATGTATCAGGTAGATACTTGGTATGCATCAGGTAGATGCATTGTATGATCAGGATGATCATGGATGACGAGCTTTAGGATGTTGCTCCAAATGATATGTAGCAGGATGTTGCAGTGATGATGATCAGGATGATCATGTGTACATCAGGATGATGTATGGTGAATATCAGGTTGATACTCTATGGTTGTGGATCAGGTTGTGCAGATGAGCATATAATTTGGCCCTGGGATATTTGCAGATAGTCTTTCGAGGTTTTTCCTATGCATGTAATATGGCCCTGGGATATCTATCAAATGCTCTTTCGAGGTTTTTCTCTGGGAGGACATATAATTTGGCCCTGGGAGATCTGCAGATAGTCTTTCGAGGTTTTGACTATGGCATATAATCTGGCCCTGGGATATCTGGCAGATGCTCTTTCGAGTTTTTTTCCTATGGCATATAATATGTCCCTAGGAGATCTGATAGGTTGGGCTGTGTGCCCGTAATAAGTCCTGGAATGCTCTTGCTAGGTTTTTCCATGACCACATATAATCTGTCCCTGGGAGATCCTATAGGTAGAGCTATGTGCTCGTAACAACCTGGGATGCTCTTGCGAGTTTTTGTGGTGACCACATATAATCTGTCCCTGGGAGATCCTATAGGTAGAGCTGTGTGCTCATAACAGCCTGGGATGCTCTTGCGAGGTTTTGTGGTGAGGTCACATATAATATGGCCCTGGGAGATCCTATAGGTAGATCTGTGTGCTCGTAACAACCTGGGATGCTCTTTCGAGGTTTTGTGACGCACGTAATAAGTCTTGAGGATTCCACAGTATGGCCAGTGATGACGAAGACCTACAGGTGGTGGGCCTACATCCAGTATGAAAAAGTACTGTCTCTGTAGAACTTCCTATGACGAGTAGAGTCAAAGATTGGTTGAGATAGCAGTAGCAGTGACAATGATGATGACGATGATCCCGAGAAGAAGACTTGTCTAGCAGATCTATGTCGAGAAATACCTTCCTAGTTAAGAGGGAGTGTTGATGTATATGTAACTTCGGAATGTATTTCATCTATCTATTTCATATATATTTATTGTACCCTTATAAGAGATGTGTTATTTCTCTGTAAGGAAGTGTCGTCATGTGTATTGACAAGTGTCGCAAGTGTGTGTACTTAGCGATGGGTTATTAGACCACCATGTGTGGGGTCGGCCCTGAAATATATATTATATTATGTATGTACCTAGCTAGACAAGTCGGCCCCATAGTGTAACTGGGTAAACAGGTTAAGTATAAATAGAGATCGGGAGATCTCTATTTGGATCACTCGGAAACTCACTCTTCTCTCACTCAGAAAGTGGCACACTAGTGAGGAGGAGGATCATCTGCTACTAGGAGACTATCTCAGTGTATTTTGGTTGTACTTTGGTTGAGCCATTGCTCTCTCTATCTATGAGGAAGTTGTGGGGTTTTCACCTTAGGGTTTTCCCCACGAAAACTTTGTGTCTCTTGTCTCTCATGCTTTTGATTCTTGTGATGCTTGTCATGCTTATTGTGATTGTTATGCATTGATATACTGTATATGTTATTCTCTCAGTAAAGATCCAAGAGTATTGTGAATTAATGCTCAAAATTTAACAAAAAAAAACTTCTAACTAATTTTTAGTCTTTTTACCTTTCACTTATTTTTACTTGGTCCTTTCTTTTTCCCTGATGTTTGCATCTTTTGTCCTCACATATACATATTTTGTTGTCCCGCTAGTTGACCCATCATTTTAACTATTGATGGAACATTGGGAGGTATTCCAGCTCGCCTCATTCAATGCACCATCTGAATGTTCACCTCCTCCAGGTGTCATGAATTCCAAGGGAGTTGGTTGTTTTATGAATTGGCCTGGTACTATGGGATACTGCTTCCGACTTGTATGACCCTGTGGCATACTTGATTTTTGTCTGCTTCTTAGGGGGGATAAACTAGGATCACCTTGACATTGACTACCAGGATTTCCATATTGGAATTTGGTGAGCATTTAATGTTTCTAAGGCTATCTCTGCATAATTATATTTTTCATATGATATGGGTCCCAATTATTTAAACACTCTTTTTAGACTAAACCATATTTGTAAATGAGGCTTTAGTCTATCAATAACCTGATCCCTTGTTATGATTCCTTCCAATGCATCTAATTGAGTAAGCTCATTCATCTTCTCATTTAGCTTGTTCTGATACTCTTCTTTGGGCCAAATATATTTATTTCCATCCCATGGGTGAGAAAGTCCCAATTTTATCACTTTATCAAACATTCCTTTAAATGTGCTTACCTCATCAACCAAGATCTTCATATGAATTTGGATTCTTTTCAAAACAGTTTGCTTTGTAATCATTTGCTTGGATAGTGCCACCTTAATCAGTTGGGTTCTAGTTGTGATCTGCAACTATTCCAACTGCTTTTTTCTCACGTCATTTAAATTTTCTATTATTCCATCATCTTCTTTGGGAATTTCTCCCAATTCTGTCTCAACTCTTTTGGTCTCTGCTTTGGATGACTTGTATAAATATAAATCCTCTAATATGACTTCACAATGATCCCAAGAATTTAGAAACAATTGGAATATGTTGTCCCATGAGGTTTGATTGGTTCTTCTAGTCAAATATTCCCTGTAACTTCCCCCTCACCTAATCCGACCATCGGGAGGGGACGCTGGCCAAACCTGGGCTCTCAAAATTTCGCCCCAAAACCATAATACGATTTTCAACAAATAAAATGTGTATAAACTTAAATAAACATGCACAGCATAATTAAAATCTATCCACACACATCTGGCATGCAAATACACAAGCATAAACATTACAAGCATGAAATAAAATCATTTCAAAACCAAATACATAAGAATACTTATCTTTATCTAACGTAGACCCAAGCAAATGTCTTTGTAAGAGTGATTTTACACCCAACCATAGGCACTCCGTCCAACATATACTCTTTATGTTGAGAGGTCACCCCCAAGCTGGGCTATGAGGCCACCAGGGAAAAGGAAACACCTAAAGGATTATTTCTCTAATCCCACAACCCATTCTGCTCTCTATGCTTAGAAAAATTCTCATACAGAGCTCTACAGGGGTCTCACTCAGCCCTCACAGCCTTGGATTCCACAATACCTGCCCCATACAACATCCTTCTAGCTCAGGCATCCCCTACACCGATCCACGGTTCTCTTGGGAGACCCATCTTGTTGGGTTCTTCCAGTGTGTGCATAGAAGAAGTCCAACGTAATATGGTTGCTATAGAACCACCTGTAGCCTCAATTCATGGATTCCCAATAACCTACAAGTAGTAGAAATCCATGGGTAAGGGTTCCTAGCTTTCCCAACCTCTCTACTCACCTACAGCAAAACATTTTCACTTCCAAATCTGCAGCAGGGTCTCCAATTTCGAATTTCTAGGTTCAAAACAACATGGTAAGTTCATGGGCAACAATGGAGAGCTCTGCATAGCCTAAATATGCATGAAAGAATGAGAGGAATGAGGGTTGACTCCAAGGTGTATGATAAAATGGTGAAAACATAACTGACATAACTTCTGACCATAGAAGGAAGGACTCCTGGAAGCTACAGACTGACTTCTGTCATGACAGAACTGTCACAAAAGTGCAGTCAGTCCCATGCTTCAATAACTACATGAGGTGACTTTTCCCAACAACCACACACATGCATTAATGATTGGAAAATGGTCAAAAAAAGGAGATAATTGGCTTATTCAAGGCACATGATAGAATTTAGATGTGAGTTCTAAGGTTGACACTTGGAAGCAAGGATTTTGTCACCCATGGGCCCCCTTTCCTCTTTCCCTCTAGTGGAATCATATCCCCTTTGGTGCTCTTTACACAACCAATCTTGAACCATTTTATTATTTATGCACATAATATTTACATAATATTCCAAATCAACATAAAATCCAACCAAACAGTCCAAATAAAATATAAACATCATACATGCCTAGACATTCACTAGTCGAGCCTTGGCCTTGAGCTCCACACTAGTATATTTACATCATTTACATCATTTTGGATAATTACATTCCAAGTCAAAACTAGGGGTATTTCATTCCCCTTCTATATCTATCTCTAGTTTATCCTTTTCACTCTTGAGTTCATTTATTTCATTTTCTAATCCTTGGATGTCATCATCTTTTTGGATTATATCTATTTCAAGTTCTAGGATTTTCTCATTTTTTTTGGCTAATTTCATATTCTAGCTCTTTAATCTTCTTGTCTTTTTCAACTGGCTCTTGATTAGGGAGCACGGTTTGGGGATCTTCATCCATTAATTCAATTACCTCCTTCGGTGCCTCCTGTATTCCATCCTCAATTGTAACTTGTTCTGATTCCCCTATAACCTCATTTTCTTCTTGTGTTCTAGAGGGGAGACCTTGAGTGGTCTGGTCAGTGGATAATGATGTATTTTTCAATTTTAGAGATGTAATCTGATATTTGAGATCAATTATATCTTTGTCTTTATCCTTGTCTATATTCTTATGCTGTAACATGCTAGCATATAATGACTCATTCCCTTCCTGGGCTTCCCTTAGTTTAGGATTCTGAACTAGTTGAGTCACTAGTATGTTTAACTACCGTTTAAGGATAGCTATCGCGTTGTCTTTTTACTTTAAAATGGAAGCAGAATGTGATCCATCACCTGGATTCAAACTTAAATCCATGATCTTGCTTTCCAATTTCTTGATATTGCTTATCTCTTACTATGACTTTTTATGCCTTCCATAATTCTTCAAATTTCACCAATGTTGCTTTGAGCCTCTTTTTTGTCTTAATAGATTGTATCACTTATTTGCAAATCATATCAATATCCTATTTGTAGAAGTCCATTTTTTCTAGATTCTCAAACTGACTAAAATCTACTTGATATTCATCAGCCTTCCATTCACTAAGGCTGGTAGGATTTGGCACCACGGGTTGTGCCACCGACCATTTCAAAGTATCTATTTTGTGATCTATTATTATCCTTTTTCCTGATGCACCAACTTGATGTCTGGTGTCATTAATGAATTTGATATTATGATCACCTATATGCTTATATTTAGTCCTCAAGTATGTTTTCACCTATATTAAACTTGTTGAAGGTGATTGATTAGGTGATGTATGCAACATTCTGGGCTCGTTAAATTCCATGGAAGGGTAATGAGTAAATTTAATTGTTGACCCTTTCCTTTTGACTAGAGAAAACGAGATCATATCAATCAGATCACTAGGCAACTTATCCTATGATTCTTCCTCTAAGGCTTGTTCAGCCTCAGCTTCTTTTGTTATAGGTATTTTATCTTGGTGACCCTATTAAGTGTCATCCACTTCCATGTCTGTAGAAATTTCATCTACCCTCTTCTTTTGATCCGCTTGTCACTATTTTTCCCTCTCCTCCCCCATTCTTCATTGAGCTTCCTTGACTTCATCCTAGGTTTCTAAATTGGAAATTATCTGTTAATCTGGCCTTGGCTCGGGCTCATAAGTGGAATTTTTATTTTCTATTCTTTGTCTATAAATAACTCCATGAGGATCATAATACATAGCCTCTGCTTTCTTCAAATTTAACTGAAGTAAGAATCCTCCCAAGTATTCTAGGAATTTTAAACCTTTGAGTTGAAATGGCCCTATTTATTGTGGTAGGAGGAAGGTTCTTAAATGCCTGAAATGTATGAAATGCATTTCATCTACTATGAATCTTTGTCTTGCATACTCCATTGCAAAGACTCTTGGGGTCAGGAAGGATGTGAGTTGATAAGGTCCCTCTTCAAATCCATACACTCTCAACACTGTGTATTATTCAAACAAAAACCATTCACCTGTCATGGTATCAGGAGTGTACTGGAGCCATTTTTTGTTCTTAGGAAACATTCTTAGTGGTGCAGAGTCATGAATTATGGTGTATGCAATCTTCATTACTTCATTGGAAAATTCAGAATAATTGGAATTGATGGATATTCTCAGGAATAGATCATTCCATTTGAAAACTAGAACTAGGTTTCCAGCATCATCATTCATCTTCAGGTTCAGAAATTTGTAGTGCTTGAAAGTTTTATATACAAATAGATAGAACGGATGTGAGGGAAACCTAAAAATTCTAATGGATGGGAACTTTTCTAACTGCTCATGAATAGCTTGGATTATGAAGTTGCAGAGGCTATACCTAGGGAAGGAGTTTGTTGACATGGGGTTTAGGCTTAATAGGAAACCTAAGATCACTTCATCAATTTTCTTATCATCGACATACCCTAGTTCGTACAAATCAAATCTATGGCTTTGCTTGATACTTAAAAAAACACTACATTCTCATATGGAGGAGGGGATGAAGGGAGAGCAATTCCCTTTTCCAGATGTTGTAGTAGAAAGAAATTCCTATCATAAGTATTTAGGTTCTAGTAGGATAATGCAAGGGCTCTCTCATCTACCTCCTCCATTGCCAGGAACTCTAGGATACACAAAATCTTTTGTAGGTTTATAACATCTATGTTGCATAGGTTTTCAGATAGGTTTGATGACATGACATATTTTTACTCAAGGAATAATGTTCCACACACCGGACTATGAATTTTGGGAAGTATACTGACCTAGGGAAAACACTCTGGCCGAGGGTGGAGTCCCATAAGTGGAAAGGATCTTGGTCTGCAATGGTCAGTGACTGCGCTTCCTTAAGAGTTTCATTTAGGTCTAAACCAGTAGTAATGGTATCAAAAATATCAACATGCCTATCATATATGTGCTAATCACTAGCAAAAAGAGGGGTGTTTTGTTTGGGTTTATCTTTTGGGGCCATATTGAGGGAGAAAGACAATCAACAACTTAATTGGGATGGTAGGGATTCTCAAAGGGAAATTAGGGCCAATTAGTGATTAATTGACTCTTTAAAACTGATATCAGGTTAAAAGGTTTAAAATTCATAAATACTCAAGTAAAAATGATGGTTTTAGAGCTTTTTTAGTTATTGATGCTTGCTGGACAACTGAATAGACTATGGCTGCAAATTTCTTTGGAATAAACGGATAACAAAATAGTTGATAATTTTTCCCTTTTAATCAATTTGAAATATTTAAAAGTCTTTTGAATTGCTGGTAGTTATTAAATTGGCACTTACTCGAGTGGCACTGAATGCGATCTAGGCCCCATCTATCAAAAGTACACATGGAGTGAGCTGACGTGTATGCCACGGGGCCATCCACTTTATCCATTTTGACACTTTATTGATTAATGGTTTTGGCGGAAACCAACATTGCTTGTATAAGCGGTAACTCCTCATGGAGTCAACGGTTTTGTAAAGGTACCTTACGAGGAGTTATCAATAAGTATCCTCCACGTGTATGGCGGTGTCGGTGCAACTCCTTTGTGAAACAAATTATCTCCACTACTTTTTCCAGGGCGCTTTTGATGTGAGTCCCTTGATCTAGTGATCACTTTTTTTATCTGCTCGATCATTTGCCTTATCACACTAGCACTTTTCCATCGCGCATGGTCTTTCATGACCGTTGATCTTTTAAAGGATCGACGGTTTCCACAGTTGCCTTTAGTGTTAAGGTTCTAGCCATTGGTTCCATTTCTTCATATTTTTATAACCCCTTGAATCTACAAGTCCTTTTAATCTCATCCCCTCAGTGCTACACAACAAATTCTTTGGTGGTCCGCTCCTTTGGAGAATATGAAGCTTTTATATTGAAAAAATATTTAATTACCAACAAGGTATATGTTGTGAAGATTTTGAGGCCTCCTTCAACCTTCAATAAGATTAAATCCCTGTAAAACTAGTATACCAACTATTTAGTACCCCTACAACTTTGATACCATGTATAATTTGAGCATGTGGATCTAGATACTAAACAAAATATAAATAATGTGAAATATATCAGCAATCTAACACATTCATGGAACAAATGTGTTAAATAATCATTACAGAAAAGAGAGAATTCAATAACATGAGAGATTTTTGTATTACATCAAGCTTCAATGAATGAATTGAAGGGAAATAAATAGGTAAGGAAATTGGAATAGATTAGGAGGCAATTCGGATTGCTCACGCAATGCATGAGATGCTAGTGAGGCTTAGCTAGAGCCAAAGACCATTAGTTATCCATGCACACTCTCCAATATGAGTTAAATTGAATTATGACTTCCTAAACACTACTTCTAACGGAGGCGCACGCAATTGAGTGCATGCACATGAAACTAAGTGAATGCACATACATGAGGAGAAAATCCCTAAAAAAAATCAAGGAGGGCGCTACTATATCATTATAGCTAAAAAAGGTGCATGGCATCCTTGAACAAAGGAGTAAACTCCCCAGACTCACTCCACAACTCTAACTTGCAATGTGGGACCCTAAAATCAAGGAAAATAATCCCTAATTGAAGGAATTCACCCTCATATTCCGAAATAGACTTCATAAGTTCTAAAAATAGCAAGTTAATCCCTAGGATTTTGGAAGAAGCTCCAGGGTGACTTAAGTGGTCAAACTGAATGGGGTTTGGACCACTAGAGTCATGAAGTCATGGTCTCAGTCACTAGGTATGAGAATGATGCTATGGAGAGAGTTAATTTTTCTAATTGTTGTAAACCTAATCCGTTAGGTGACAATGAAAAGTGATTGGAAGTCCAAGAGACACATTGTAATATGAATCCAAGGGTCACATATGATTGTATTTATACGTACATCATCTTAATAAAATGCAATGCACCCTTATTCTATCTCTTGTGTCCTTATTTGGATTTGTGCTTAGCCAATCTAATTGCCTTCCCAATTGGGCATCCTAATAGTGGTATCAAGGCTGTTATGATTTTGTGGCCTAGGTTTTTCTATCATAACTCCAATCTAGCTTGCTCCAGAATTCTTGGCTCCAATATGCTTCAACCAATCTGAGTTTTTATCTATCCCTACACATGAGTGTTGGTCTAGAGTGTTGGACTGAGCTCTGTTCTCCCTCTTTTCAGATCTACATGGGCATTGTTTGAGCTGTGACCTAGAGTTGTAATTGTTACTACTGGAAAATGCATTGCGGACTGAACTGTGTGGTCTCCCTCGACCCACCATTTCAGATTTGAATCTTGGACCGATTTGATGCTGCAGTGACCCATCTAGATGGTCATGGAGGACAAATTTATGCAATTCTCTCCCTCCATGAGTGCCCTCGCCCTATTGTTGAGAGAAACCACCACTCCTTTTTATGTTTTAGTGTATTGCTTCAACGTGCACACTCAATACCCATAGTCGGTACCCACGTAAACCCTAGTGAATCTACATAGGAGTTGCATGGAATTGATCATTCTAAAGAAGCACATTGAGATCTCATATGGTACTAAAGACAATATGATCGTAAATTGATTGTACCATGCCATCTTCACATTTTGGAGGATATATTTGAATCCAAATGGAACCAAGTCGAGCACTTCCCTTATTCCTTCTCTTGCACATACGATTTCACGAGAGACCCTAGGGAGAAGATGAAGAGTCACAGAGAGTAACATTTTTATTGACAAAGGAGGAAAATGTGAGAGTGCAACCAATGTTATTTTTTGAAGGTGTGTACAAGATAGCTCTAGACCTCTGAATTTATGTAAATCAAGCTACTATATTCAGAGATCGGACAGTGGAAATTTACCATTTTTTAAGTTTGTGTGGAGTTCCTTGTTGTGTTACTTGTCCACGACCAGCTAGCATCTATCCATGATATTTGGTATTCTTTCCTCCATAGATCTACATGTTGTTCGTTCTAGTTTCCACAACTCCTTGTATACTGAAAGTGATGCTAGGGTTTCTATGAATGATAATGTTTCTCTTATTTTTCCCTATGATTTTCTTGTAATTTATCATAGATATAACTCTATCTATATAGAGGATGTGCACCAACAAAACATGTGATCATAAAGTATCCTTGATCTATTGCAAGAGTAAATACATTTTTTTCATATTCACAATCAAATACCATGCACAAAAGAGGAGTTTCTAAAGAAGACGAGTGCATTTTTCCTGAATGCATTTTGGTGGTGTCGTATGAAGCAGTTTAAAGTTTTGAAGCAGAGTCTCTCAGACCTACGCAACTTGTGTGAGGGATTATGTCATAACTGTGTGTGAAAATGTCATCGAATTGTAACAAAGTCTTTCCTCCTTGAAAGAAGACTAGTTGTATTAAGTGGTCTATTGTATTTCCACCATATGTTCAAAACTACATATATCCCTTTGCTAAGATTGTCATTATTGCAAATATCGTAGATATCAATAATTGCTAAGATCGCTCCTCATAAATGTTATCCATTGCAGAGTGGTTTCCTTTAAAGATGCACTTTATTTTCTCAATTATGTTCATGCGTTAAAGTTGTGCACCTCCTTCTCTGCATTGCACTGTGTTTGCTTCCTTCAATTGGTGGGTACATTGAAGATCGACTTTTTTGTTGTTGCCAAGTAATATATTTAAGAGTAAAACTAGTTGAAAATTCAAAGGACAGTGGTATGTAAGAGAAAATTCACGATTATTTTTCATTGCGCGTGACACAAGAAAATGATGAAAATATATAGGATAGCTGCAAAAACATTTTTGTAGATGCATCTATTTATTTTTATGGAAATTGCAGACTTTCACATTATTGGACGTATGAGAAGCTGAAATGAGTACTCTATAGCTGGAGATGGTAGCAAAAGATCATTGTATTAAGGTTTTTTGTTGTTTGCAAACTCATTATTGTGATTTAATTACGCCATGGACACAGTAGTTACTTAAATCATAGTTGGGAAGCATCCACGTATTATGATAGAGTACTTTCAAGAGTGGCATTTTTTTCTCAAATTGCACTCATTTATTATCTTGTAGAAAAATAAGAGATATTTCAAAGTATATGTTGTTAAGAGAATTAGAAAATTCAATCCATTGGAAACTACAAAATCCCAACAGTGTGAGGTGGATTAATGTTATTACAGAGACCTTGAGGATTGTCAGGAGTATCTAGCAGCAGAAACTTTGGTGTTAGTATGTCCTAATAGGGGGAATTGTTGATGATACTACCAGGTTGTATAGATTTCACAACTTTTCATCATCATGTTTTCCATTAATTTGTATTGCTCATAGAGATCACTTGGGAAAAATTTTCCTTGAATGATTTGGTCATTTAAAATATCGCTCCAACAATTATGAAATCATAATATGGTGATTATTCTTCCTCTAATTTCTTGAAGAGATGGTGTTTGTTGTAACTATTTTCTTGGAAAACATTATTGGGATAGTTTTGAAAAATGTGCCTCTTGCCATTCCTTGGCTTCTTTGCAACTTGTTCATAGTGCTTTGTGTGGTCCACTTCCTTCTGCTTCTTCATCTAGGTTAAAGTACTTTTTAAATTTCACTAATGAATTCTCTAGGAGAACTTGGGTTTATTTTTTAAAACTTAAAGAGAGAATTTTTTTACATGTTTTTGGCCTACAATATCCTTCTGGAAAAACAATATGGACATTGAATTCAGAATCTAACAGATAATGGAGGGAAATACGTTAACAAAAAATTTACAACTTACTACATTACATAGGGAATCCATATGCAACATATTATTTCATATACACCACAAACAAGTGTTGCTAAGAGAAATAATTGTACATTAAAATAAATGGAAAGTTTTATGATCTAATCTAACGGATTAAGTCCTCATTTTGGGTGAATCCATTAATTATGCCAATTAGATAGTAAATAACACTCACATAAAGGCTTTAAAATATGTAACATTGGACGGAACAAGGAGTACAAATAAACCAAATGTAATCCACTTTCATGTTTTTATAAGTGAAGCGTGAGCTCACATTCCTAATGATAAAAGGAAAGCATTACAACCTAAAAGTGAGAAGTGTATTTTTTTGGATATTCTAAAGATATAAAAGTTTAGAGACTTATTCAATCTCATTCCAATGAAATTACTATTAGGATAGATGTTAAGTTTGGAAAATGTCTCTTGGATTGCAAGTGTAATTAGGTGTTTAATATTTTGTTTGCAAGTGATCTTCAGTGATTGTGCCATATTCTATTCCCAAATTTCCTATTAGTGATATTATTTTGGTTTCTTCCTTAGATGATGATAACAAGGATCAAATTCCACCTCCTCTTACTCACCTTCCTCTAGTTGGGTCCATTAAACATGAACCTAAATCAACACCATAGCTTCCCAGATGGTTCCATACAACATGAGAAATGTTTGGTGATCTTGTTTATATTTATATCAACTTCATACACATTCACAGTTCTAACAAGCGTCCTTTATTTTGCCTCAAGTTTCAAACAATCATGATCTAGAAACATTTGAAGAAGATTTTGGCCATCCAAATTGGGATACACCAATGAATGAAGAATATTATTCCTTAATGGGAAATGACACTTGCGATCTTGTACATCTTCCATAAGGAAGAAAACTTGTCAAAATTAAATGGGTGTATAGAACGAAGTATGCATCAAATGGAAGTGTTTAAAGACATAAAAAACCATTATTTTCCAAAGAATTTTCTTGGATAGAATGGATTGACTATACTGAAACCTTTTCCCCTGTAGCCAAAATGAATTCCATAGACCTTGTTCTAGCCCTTGAAACTTCATATAAGTGGAAATTCTATAAGATGAATGTTGATCCACCTTCTTGCATGGGCATTTACAAGAATAAATTTGCATGGAAAAACCTCATAGCTATGTTTAGAATGACTCTGTCCTTGTTATTTTCCTTAATAAATGTCTCTATGGCCTTAAGCATGCTCCTTTGCTTGGTATGCTAAATGGATATCTTTCTTCTTGAAACCAACGTTTCTAGATGTCATCCTGACCCGAATGCCTATACCAAGAAAGTAGGTAAACATCTCATAATACTTGTTCTCTATATTGATGAACTTATACTCACTAATAGTGACCCCAAAATTTTAACCTAGGTGAAGTCCATCCTTAAGAAGAAATTTGAATTGACAAACTTAGGCCATTTGCATTATTTTCATGTCCACCAAGTTTTTCAAACCAAGGAAGGAATTTCCCTTTCCCAATATGCGTATGCATGTGACCTTCTTCATATCTTTCACATGGAATATTGTATGCCAACTCCATATGATCCCTTTTAGTTTGGAGTCAAACTTGTTTCCACTTGTACTACACCCAAAGTAGATGCCACATTGTACCATAACTTAGTAGGTAGAAATTTTTATTTGACCCATAACCACCCTGATATTTCCTTTCCTAATGGTCTTGTTGCTCAATATATGCAAAAACCCTATGAGATCCATTGGAAAGCAAAAAAAAGGATACTTTGGTATATCTAGGGTATATTTCAATTTGGGATACATTACAATTCAGAGGGGGCTCCCTTGTTGGATGGTTTCACTAGTTATGATTAGGTTAGTGACCCTATTGGTTGGAATTCTACTACATGTTATGTTTTTAGTTTTAGTTATATACCTATAACTTGGTATTTTAGGAAGCAATGTGCCCTTAGTCTTTCTCTAGTAGAAATAGAGTATCGAGCAACAAATAATGCAAGTCAAGAAATTGTTGGCTTTGACATATCCTTTTAGATTTTGGATTCCAAAAGCAACATATTACCACACTCTGGTGCAATAATCAAAGTGCCATTCAAGACACCCAAAATCAAGTTTAATATTATTGCAACAAACACATCGGTCTATACTTGCACTTGTTCAAAAATATTCTTTAGGATCGCATTCTTGAAGTGATTCATTTCCCTACAAATGATTAAGTTGCAAACATTTTCCCAAACTCTCTTACAAAAAGTGAAGTTTTTGAAACTTTGATATACTTTAGGATACCAAGAATTTGTCATTAAGGGGGAACATGCTCTAATACCTCATTCCTACTCCTATTGTGTCACCTTTGTAAATCCTTAAATCTTATCCAAACTTGTTCTTAAGGGGGATGTTAGGATATTTAGACACTTAGGAGTTAGTTAATATCAACTTACTCTAATGTTCCTTTAGCTAAAGTGAGTTTCTTTAGTACGCATTGTAATGATCTAGCTGGAATCTCCATTGTCACTTTGTTAGATCAGTATGACTGATGTATAATTGAATACTATGTTATGAGGATCCCCATGTATTTATGCCCTGTTAGGAATGAGTAATAATCATGACCTTGTGGTTGGGGCATGGTGAGTCAATGCTAGTAGTTGGGTTAAACCCGTGAAATGTTGTGGTCTGAATAAAAAAAAGGAAATATTTGGCAATTAAATTGTTTTAGATAGAGAGACGCCTTAACAAATTTTACTATCCTGAATATGTTTTAAATAGAAATTGATATGACAATTATTCTTATCCTCAATACTAGAAAGTATATTGACCTATGGATTAGCACTCGATTGGTCCATGATATCTATTTAAAGATCATGGAGGGTAATTTGTAGATGATCAATTATGAGAAAATCCTATGTCAAATATTTTCCTTTTGCATTAATATATTGCCTCAAGTGGCCATGTTAGATAGGGTGTTGGGATGTTCTATTCTTTGTATGAGGATTGATTATCAAAGTTGGTATATTGCTGGTATAATTTGACTACAATCGAAGGCAACATATGGTGGAATTATTGCCGGTCGATTGACTAGAATAAGTTGTTTGGTCATAGGAAAACGACTTGGTTAGCAGGAAAGTCAACAAAATGATCAAAAGGCTCAATAAGAAATCGACTAAAGATGACCTAGTCAAGTCAAATGTAACAGAATAACTAAAATTGGTTAGTAAGTTATAGATTGTCATTAATGATCAGAAATTGGTTGGATTGCATCTATAAATAAGATGTAATGGCTATGTATTATGTGAGATATTGTAAGCATATACTGTGAGGGGTTTAGTGTGTAACATGATCATGTAATAGAGTGATTTTTGGTCTAGCAAGTCATGGATGTAAACACTTGTTTTTGAGTGTTTGATTGATAAATTAGCCGAGAGATCATTGTTTTTTTGGTTTTCCCGAGATGGGGTTTCCAAGGTAATTTATGTGTTATGTGGTGATGTTATTGTGTGCCATTATCTTATGTGAATATATTAATCAAATTGTGAACCTGATATAATCGATATTAAGTCCCAATAGTTGGTATCAGAGCAATATTTGGGTTCGGGGGGGCACCTTTGTTGTTGATCATTTTAGCTTGGTCCTAGATCTAGGGGAATAGTTGTTATATTGGGAGTTTTCTAGAACCATTGATTCGTTGATATAATGTCTGGAACATCAAGGATAGAAATTGAAAATTTTAATGGACAAATTTTTGAGCTTTGGAAGCTTAAAATGGAGGATCTCCTTGTAGATCGAGAACAATATATTGCAGTCGAACCAGGAATGACTATGGTAGGTGTGTTAAAGGAAGACTAGAAAAATATTGAAAGAAAGGAAAGGAGTACAATACAAATTTGTTTAGTAAACTCTATATTGTTGAATCTCTCAAGAGAAGACACCGCAAAGAAGCTATGGGAAAGGTTGGGGAACTTGTGTGACTAGTCGAAATATCTGGTGAATAAGTTGTTTCTTCAAAATAATTTGTATATTCTAATGATGGGAGAGGGTGACTCAGTTAAAGAGAACCTAAATTCGTTCAACACTATTATCAATCATTTTTTTTTCCGTGGATATTAAAATCACCAAGGAGGAAAAGTGCATCAGTCTATTGTGTTCTTTTCCAAATTCATGGGATAGCCTGGTCATTTCTATTGGAAGCAATAGTACCACATTGAAGATCGACAATGTGGTTGCATCTCTATTGTCATACGAAATGAGATGAAATAACATGGAAGGTTTGACCCATGAGGCCTTAACGGTAAGAGGTCGACCATTAGATAGAGGAAAAAGGAAAAACCTCCAGTCGAAGATCAAAGTTGAGGGGTAGATCTAAGACCAAATCCCCTGGTTCGATGAAAACAAATTTATGGCGATGCAGTAAATTTGGACACTATAGACAAAAATTTAAGTTCATGGAAGTCAAGAAAGTAAAATCAACTGAGAAAGTCAGAATTCTGCAAGAGGAGAAAGGCAATGTGTATGTGGCCTCCTCAAGTACATAGTTAGATTGTGACACTTGGTTGATCAACTATAGTGCATCATATCATATGACACCACACAAATAATGGTTCTGTGAGTATGAGAATATCAATGGTGTTGATTTCCTACTTGGAGATGACTCACCCACCAGGATAGGCAGACAAGGTAAGGTTTGATTGAAGTTGAAAGATAGAAAAAATGGGAACACTTCTAAAAGTAATGCATATCCCTGGTTTGGCTCACAATATAATCTCAGTAAGAAATATGGGGATGCAGGAATACAATCTATATTTGGGAAAGATATGTGAAAGATGGTGTGAGGAGAAATGGTGCTAATGAGGGATGTTCATACTGGAACCTTGTACAAACTATTGGGAAGAACATACACCGATAAAATTGCTAATATGGCCTATCCATCTGCTTGTCTAGTCGATTCAACCATGCTATGGCATCAACGGATGGGACATATAGGTGAGAAAGGTATTCATGATATACATAATAAATGTATGGTCGAAGGTCTCCCTGATTGTCATGAAGAAAACAATTTTTCTGAACATTGTATTTATGGCAAACATAATTGTGTAAGTTTCTCATCTAGTTCTACTAGGGCTAAAGAAATATTTGATTTAATACATAGTGATGTGTTTAGACCTATGTCGGTCCCTTCACTAGGAGGATCTCAGTATTATATATTTCATAGATAATTTCTCCAAAATGACATGGTTGTATTTTCTGAGGAAGAAATCTGAATTTTTTCATAAGTTTCAAGAGTTAAAGGCTCTTGTGTAGAATCAGACTGATAAAAAGATACAGGTGCAGAGAACTGATAATGGATGAGAGTTTTTTGGAAAAGTTTTTGACTAGTTCTGTAGACAGCACGGTATAGCTTGAAAAAACAGAACTCCATACACACCTCTACAAAATAGAGTTATTGAAAGAATGAACACGACGCTAATGGAGAAAGCGAGGAGCATGCTCAATGGTGTAGGAGTTGTACAAGAACTCTGGGATGAAGTGGTCGACACAGTATGTTACCTATTGAATAGGTCATTGTTGATGGATCTAGTTGACAAGACTCCATATGAGAAATGGGATGGAAAGAAGACCTATCTACACATCTTAGAGTGTCTGGGTGTGAATCCTTTGTGCATATCCCAAAGGAGAAAGAATGAAACTCGACAACACGTCAGAGAAGTGCATCTTCATTGAGTACATGGATGGGATGAAAGAATATAATCTATGGAACCCAATGATGAGGAAGGAGTTTTATAATCAAGACGTGATATTCACGGAATTCGGAGTCACTTCTAGGTATAAATAGGTTGAAAGAGAAAAGGAACAAGAAAAGCAATATTTTGAATGAACGATGAAAGTTTGGGTTTGGGAAAGTCGATTGAATCCAACGAAGAGGTGGAACAACAAAATCTAGGATTTTGGAGATCTGGTCGAGCAAGGAAACAACTAGAAAAGTACAGTCCACCCAACTCTCACTATGATTTTGTGTTATCTACCATAAATGATGATCCTGGGTCAGTAAAGGAAGCAATCGACTACATAGATAGTAAACTATGGAAAAGGGACATGGAAGAAGAGATGTAGTCCTTGAAGAAGAAGAAAAGGTGGGATCTAATTGCATTACCAAATGGAAGGAAACCCATTAACAATAAGTGGGTGTTTAAGGAAAATTTGAATGCAATAGATCAAGTCGAGAAGTACAAGGATCGACTGTTAGTTAAAGGATATGCTCAAGTAGAGGGAGTCAACTTTGATGAAATTTTCTCGCTTGTTGATAAGCTAACTTCCATAAGGGTACTTATAACTTTAGCTGCAACATTTGATCTTGAGATAGGATAGATGGATGTAAAGATAGCATTTCTTCATGGTGATCTTGAAGAAGAAATTTATATGAAGCAACCTTAAGGTTTTATAGTGGATGGAGAAAAGGAGCTAGTCTATAAACTCAATAAGTCTCTCTACGGTTTAAAACAATCACCCAAGATGTGGTATCATAATATTGACACGTATATCTAGTAGTTGTGTTTGTGAGAAGTCGTGTCGACCACTATGTGTATGAAAATAAAGTCAATGATCACTGGTATATGTGGTTTTGTATTTGGACAACATGTTGTTAGTCGGGAATAACATGGTTGTGATAAAGGTTGTGAACCTACAGTTGTCCTCCAAGTTCAACAAGAAGGACCTTAGAGAAGCAAATTTCATTCTTGGAATGGAAATTAATTAATATTATGTATCTAGAAGGATCTGGTTAAGTCAAAGGAAATATGTTGATACAATCTTGAAATGTTTCAACATGCAAGATAGGCGACTGGTCAAGGTGCATATTCCTGTGGGAGTTGAGCTATTCACTGAACAGTGTCTGAAGACACAACAAGAAATGCAGTACATGTTACGTGTGCCCTATGCTTGTGTTATTTCCCATTTCTGTGTCTATTAAGAATAAAATTAAAACTTGAATAGCATACGACGTCAAGCACCAATGGTCAATGGTCACGATTGAATGTTGCAAATTTTTAGGAAAGATCTTGTCAATCCACAAGGTGGAAATAACAAAAGGAATAACAAGTGAATTCTCTTCGTTGATGGCTTAGATTTAACTAGGAATCTTTCTGAAACATATCTGGACCAATGGAGACTTTATAATATGCATCAGAAATAATAGGCATGGTGTCCCACTAACGGACCAAATGCAATAGTGCATCTTTCCAAGATAAATTTGGACCATGGAATGCATTAGAACATGCAACAAGAATAAATGGGGTTCCTCCCTTCCAATGGCCCGATGAAATATTGCATCTCATTAGAACAAATCCGGACTATTGGAGGAATTGTAACATGCATTGAAGATAAAAAGGGGAGTTTTCCTCTAACAAACAAGATTAAAGTGTGCATATTTTCATAACATATCTGGACCATTGGATGCATTGGGACATGCATCGTAAATAAAAGGGGAACTTTCTGTTGATATCCTAGATGGAATAGTGCATCTTGTTAGAGCAAATATTGACCATTGGAGGCATCGAGACAAATGTTTGAGATAAAAATAGTGCTTTCCCCACCAACGGCTCTGATTGGAGTATGCAACTTGGTAGGGTAGATCCCAACCATCGATGGACTAAGAACATGCATTAGAGACAAAAGGGGTCCTTCCTAACCAATGGATCAAATTAAAGTGAGCATCTTTTTAGGATGAATCTAGACCATTGGTGGCGTAGGAACTTGAAAGTGAAATTAAAAGAGGTATACCCCTACCAATGTCTTAGAACAAATCATGTTACTTCCTAAATGTGATCTGAATCATTCGTTGTTGAAAAATTTGCATCAAGCTGAAAAGATAAATCCTGCCAGAAAACGTAATGTCAAATCATGTGAATAGCAATTTTCAAGGTAAAATTACAAAAGTTGAGATGAAGATAATGTGCCACCGAGATTACTATTTTGATAATGGAGAAGATATGCCGATACTAACAGGTGGAAAAATCCATCAGTGCCACCAGAGTAACATTAAATTTCACATAAAAAGGGATTTAATGGATTTAAAATCCTAAGGCTCAACAAAAGTTCCTCAAGGAAATACAGTTAATTCCCATTTTTATTTTAATAATATAATTGAGAGCATTGGAGAAAGACGCTTTCCAAACTCACCATTCCTAAAATTTGAGCTATGAACAATCAGAATTGAACTAGAGAACTTTTGCCTTGTATCCATAGAAAATTCAAGTAACTATAATTCTTAGTTCCTTGACCTATTTTCTGTCAAAAAAAACTAGTCCAGAGTGCTTTGAAGTCAAGTAATATTTGTGCTGTTTCCTTCCCCTAGAGTTGTCTTGCTAGTGTTCTCTTCTCTCTATATCTATCATGCTCTTGATAATAAAGTTTAAGATGACAAAGAGAAAGGCTACCACCTCTAGCACATCCTCTCTATCCCTTTCCCACCATTATGATGTTTGAGACATATCCTTTTCTAATGTAATACCTTGTGTTGACCAATGGGACAAGGTATACCCACCTGAACTAACCAAAACCACTGCTTTTCAACTAACAGGTGCAACTCTTGGAAAATCGCAACTCTCAAATGTCTCATCTAAATTCTGGAAATCTGAATTAGCCTAACACCTAGTCCCTAATGCCTTCCCTTTCTCTGAATTTGACCAATTATGCACATACAATTATGATCCACTCAAATCTATCATCCACATTAGCACTGTTCAAGCCTTCATATCTTGAGTTATCAACCTTTTCGATTGCCAATATGTTAGGTACAACTCCTACTAGGAATACTATATCCTTAGAAGGACAGGTAGCTCATTATGCAAAGATGGATGATTAGAAGAAGGAGAAATCGTGGTCACAACATGTAACCTCCCGTAAGTAGCCTCCAATTCCCTTGAACCATGGAAGCACACAAATTTTTCACCCTGGAATCAAGAGGCCTCCTCAGCCTTTACATTGATATTTGGTAGAGATTAAGATGCAAGTATTGATAAATGAATGGTTGTGATGGTTAATGCTTATAATTTTCATTTATCTCCCAAATTCAACTATGTAGAATCCATAGCATGGTGAATCAATTATCAGCTAAGAAATTTCAATGATACTAAATTGTTTAGATATTATTGTTATCTTGTATGTTTACTCCTATTTTACCAGTCTCGACATTTTGAAGATATGAAAATCTGTAGAACTGAGAATGATACTCCCAATATAATTTTTTAATGGATCCCCTGGATAAAGAAGGTGAAAGAAGAAGGGGTCACCTAGACCTGCTTCATGTCCCAATTCAAGTATAGATCATTTGCTTTGATCATTGGGATAAATCCTAAGTGCATGCCTCAGGAAATCAGATCACACTTGAAACTTGGAGAGGCATTTAAAAGGGGAGATTGGTTTTTTTTCTAAAGACTATACTGTGATTAGATTGTATGGTATTAAAAAATTTCCTTATAGATTACCCAAGCTACTCACTCCCAAGAATTTTATCCTCAAGTTTTTAAGGAATATGATAGACGTGAATGACATACATTTTGCTAAATCCATGAGGAAAGGAAGAGTTATTCTTCCAATAGCTATGGGAGGATATGCCATTAATAATAGAAAATACCTCAACCAAGTCACAGAGGCTTTGAAAAATCTAGAGATGAAGTTGGATATTGCGTGGAGATATGATCCACACCTTTTAATTCGACAAAATAATGGAAGAAAACTCTCAAATAATCAAGCTCATGAGTCCAAACCATAGTTGGAAATATTGTCCAATAAGGACACCTACAAGGAATTGCAGAGAATAATTCAAGAACAATAAAACCCCACTGAGGTGATAGATCAAGCTTTCCCTAAACCTACTCTAGATCCTGCTAAGGTCCCTTCTTATTATACCTTCTACAAGAGAAAAGGAACTCAAGTCCCCAAAGAAGAAATGAAATTCTTGGCCCCTTTGCAAAAAAGGCATGACGAGTATGTTGCATATAATGAAGTGAGTGATAAAATAAGGAGAGGAGCCTAGCGAAGGATGAGGAATTTCTTGGGAAAAGAAAATTATCCTTATTTGTCAATTTTTGAAGATAAGAAGTTCGAGGACGTTTGAGGACTTAGATGAAGAATATTGTACTAATGATGACTCTAAGGAAGAGTCTAGAATGAATTCAATCCCTCAAGAGGAGATAGGGGAGGTTGTACCAGCATCTGAGATTAAAGAAGGAAGTAAAGAAGAAGAATCCTTCCAAAGAGATAGAGTCGTATCAAAAATACTTTTTTATCATTCTCTATATGGGCTTTGATCCAGATCAAGGGTTTGGGAAAGAAGGACAAGGTAGTAAAGTGTTCATCCAACTTGAGCAGAGACCAAGGCGATTAATCCTTAGGGATGATATAGGTGGTTCAGAGAAAGAATATCAAATGCCAACAAAAACATATTACGAAAGGGCCCCTGAGGAGAGGCCACATGAGCCTAGTAAACAAGGAAATCAAGAATTTGAAATACTACCAGGGTGGGAACACGATCAACCAAAGAAAATACAATAGGAGGAAAAGGTTGAAATTCCCTCGGGATATGATCATTTGAACTTAAGTGAAGAACATCAACAAAAATATTCCAAGACATCTAGGGAAGAAAAGGTTTTCCAGGATGAAAAGAGACCAGGTGAATTAGCATATGCACGAAGCAGTAGGCCAAGAAAAATACTATGCAATCCAATCATGATTTCTATTCAATCTCCTATCAAAGAAAAAGATTACCATGTGACTTAGGAAACCACAAAGCCTGAAACCACTCTACTCTCACTCATGGACGAGGTTATGCAAGAGGAAGGACATAAAACTGAGGATACATAGCGTTAAGAAATAAACGAATCCTTAGACATTGAGAAAATAAAAGCTAAATAAATCCCCCGAGAAGAGCTAGAAAAGAAAAGGATTAAATCAAATGAAGTAACAATGGATTCAGAGGAAGAAAGGAGGAAAGATAAATGGATAATAAACACATAATAGTATATTGATCAGTTACAAGAAATTGAGCGTGAAAGAGCTGAAATTCCCATTAATCCAAGTCGTGACATTTTTTAATCTAATGAACTATTGTATGTTATAGTGCCAGGGAATACTATGAGTTCCTGATCAAGTTTTAGAGTCTCAAATATGACTCAGCAAATAGTTGGAAGTCAAATGGGGGGTCCGTCGAGATCACAAGCCCTATCACACTATTGGGGCAAGAACAACAAAGAAGAGAAAATTTTCCAAAAAGTTTACCATAACAAAATCTTTGGTCTCACAAGCTAGAGCTAGGACAATCTGAAACTTTGACCCTAGAACAAATAGATTTAAAATGTCACAATGGAGCCTCTAGCTAATAGGGAATATAGGGACTTGTATCCTAATGAATGGAATACTTCACAAGTTGTAATAGACACTACACATTTTCCCTTTAAATATGAGGTATCAATGGTTGAAGGGTCAAATAGTATAGTGTGCAACAAGTATGCCAAGGATGCAGCTGATCTAGGTGGATACAAAAGGAAAATTGAGGCCCTTAAAGCCAAAAAACAACTTTTAAGCGCCAAAGTGAAAAGTTTGGAATGTTAAAATCAAAAGTTGCATAGTTCAATAATCAAGATAGGGTGAGGGACACGAGATTCAACTGAAGTTTTAGCTCTATTAGCTAAGAACGATCACAGGATAAAGGAGCTGGAAGATTCTCAAGCTACCCAATATTTTTTAGATACCCTCCAAGTAATGGTAGAGTATCAGAGAGTCCAAGACGAGTTGCAATTTCTGAAAAGGGAAAATGCCTCTTTGATTGCAGTAAAAAATGTGAATGAGGATAGAATCAAGGAGCTGCAACAATTAGAAGCAGATGCAAGAGCAATCACAAATAAATTGTACAAGGTGATTGTACAACTAGATTCATATAAGGTAAAGTTAGCCAAGGAAAGAAGAAAATTGGAGTTCCCTCCTGCTACCATTTAGAACATAGGTCTAGATGAACAAATAACCAACCTAAGATAAAAGTTGGAGAAAAGTGAGCAAGAAATAAATGCATGGAAAACTCAAGCATTCGATTGCAATATAGATATTGTCAAGTTGGAAGACCTCATTGAGAAGAAAAATGAAAGCCTCAAGTTACAAGGAGAAAAACTGTACAAAACTAAGAAAGAGGTATATGGCCTGAATAAACAAGTGGTTGAGCTCAATTTAAAAATAGATGATGTATAAACTGATTTTGATCAAGTAGTTTTTATGGAAAACCATATTGGAAGACTTTCCCAAGATTAGATCCCATATACATTTTTTCTTAAGTTTTTACAAAGTTTCTTAGAAGAAACTGGGTATGTGGAAAATACCAAAGTAGATATATAGAATAAATGTCAAGTGGCTAGTATAGCCAAGAGAGTGATAAACACCTTGTCTCCATAACAGTTGAATTTCATGAAAAATATATGATAAGATAGAATCTATTATGCACATGAATAATTGCATTCATAAGGTCACCTCCTTGGGAATTCTTGAAGAAAAACTAAAAGGATATATAGCTTTAGTTATCCCATTATTTAAAACAATGAATGTTATTATAAGAAATGGAATTCCACCCTCGTGGAGTGAAGAGCATCAACCCCTCTCGGAAAATGAATATAACTAGAGAATTCAAGAATTGGAACCTAGTCTTACATCAGTGACTCAGAGTAAATCCACCTACAGAAGAAGAGATTCTAAATGAGCTGCAACCCCCAATTGATACTAATGCTTTGCTAAAAAATATGATTGCTAGCCTAGCGAACGTAGACTATACACCTCATTCCTAATTAGATAAATCATTCAGTATTTTTAAAGGTAGGCCATGATTATTTGATCACACTTGGAAGAGAATGAAAGTGTTGGAAAACTATGTGAAAGAGAGGCAGCAACAACATCAATTAATAGAATTTGCAGTGGAATAGCCGTAACCACAATAACAAAGAAGATGGGAGAGTCATATCAAACCCCTAAGAAGATCATGCAAGGGAAGATAAAGAAAGGAACAAACTAATCAAGAAGGTAAGTCCTGGATAATTATCGGTGAGTTGTTTATCAAATTTAGTTACACCACCTCAACGAAAGAGTCGAGTCAGAAAATAGTAAAATAAATGTAGCGTAATATTTTGAAGGGCATAGTCAACACCGAAAAGAAAGAGTGTATTTAAACTCAACGAGAATAAGCACAAAGGGGTTACATTAATTCATTTCTCATAAGTTTGGAAACTAAAAAAGTTGTTGGGATCTGCAACATTAGCCCTTTCTTTTATTCTTGACTCTTTCTTCATGGTATAAGATCAGAGAATTTTTTTTGTAAAAGACAATGGGATGAGGGTAGAGATGAATCAATCCCCCTTGTTGTATACTACTACACAGAATTGTCCTGATGAAATAAATGTGTAGGGCATTTGGAACCAGGACCAAGGCATTTTTTCCACTGGTGTTTGAATTAATAGTGTCGTATATGATGTTTGATTTTTCTTTTGAAATAGTTGAAATGTCTTTATTTGTGTACCTAAATCATATGGACATGAACTTTACTACGCCTGTATGATTTTTTGTAGTTTCTTGAATGCATATTAATGGAAGGTTGTCAATGCTTTAATGTTGAATGTAATTAATGATGTTATTTCTTCCTTTGAAGAATTGGGTTATGATTAAGGCACCCTAGTTGTTCTTGTTTTAATTTTTTTTGTCTTATGGTATACTTGTGCCCCGCCACCTTAAATTTAACACTCGCAGGTGTTTTCACAGTTGAGATATGCCCCATGCACCTCATATTTGAGCCATAAATCCATTCAAGTTTTTCAAAGTATATCTTCAATGTACCTAGGGTGACAGTCTACGATTCATTTCTTCCATTTCAAGGGTTCCCTCTCTTGGTTAGAGCATTGCCTTACTGACCTGAAGTGGCGCATGAATGGTGCTACCTTCATAGCCCTCCTTGGAATTTGTATCTTGACTAAGGCCCTTATTTATGTTATTCAAAGTTATAGTTGGCATGCAAACTCAAATAAATACCTATTCTAGTCGAGGTACAACATGAGGTACAACAATTAGGAAAATTGGATCCATTGACAAGTAATTATATATTGGTCTTAAAGAATCACAACCAATACCCTTTCTAGGTTAGAGAAGAAAGGGTTGCAAGAAAGCAATATCTCTTTTCCTAATAATCAAGAAGCATTTTATTGTATATTTTCAAGGTCGTGATTGCTTTTCTTGGTGTATAATTGAGTTCTCATAGCTTGAGATTAGAAATCCTTATGCGCAAGAGGAAGCCTAAGAAGTAGTCTCTGACTAGAAACTCCACCCTCCAAATAGACTCCACAAGAGAGGCATGTCCATTTGTTGACAATCCAGAACCAAAAATCATAATAACTAGATCAAAAGCTAAAGGGAAACTCTTTTCTCCCATAGCAAATCCTATCCAACTCTGGAAGAAGAGAGAAGAAATGTCCCCTCAAGCTATACAAAGGTACCCAGACCTACATGTCACCCGCCCAATTGTTATCGGAGGTCTTGAACCTCTTTCAAGTCCATATCAACCTCATAAAGTCACATCTCTCCCACATTCTGAATGTCGATAATAATCCCTTTCAATCGTTTTGGGAGGTCAGTCAGAATTTCATACTCATACCGTCATTTCATAGAGAAAGCATTTTTACCAGGGGCCTTATTTGTTCACAAAAGCTAGTCATTTTGCTTACATGTTTACTAGTATAGGTCCCCAAGCCCTTACCCAGCATATTGTTGCTTCCAGTTTGTTTGTCCAAAGTCAGGCCCATATACCATCTCAAAACCCTATCATGGCGGCTCCCAACCCTCTTAATCCTTGACTAACAGTGAGGTTTAAGTCATTGGTTTTTCCTCCTGCAAACCAACTAGGGGATATCTCAATATTTTTCCTAGGTTCAATGGAGAGAATGATATTTCAACCAAACACCACTTGACTACTCTTCAAGATTGCATTGACAACTTTGCAATTAAAGAGGATGATGTTTTTTCCAAAAATTTTGCACATTCTTTGGAGGGAGAAGCTAGAAAATGGTTCAGAAATATACCTAACAACTCCATAGCCCATTAGATTCAATTTGTTGAGAATTTCACTAAGAAATGGGGGGTGAAAAAGGATAATAGGAATATTCTAACGGATTTTAATGCCTTGAATAGAAATAATGGTCAAATGGTCACAGAGTTCGCCACTTGATTTTGCAAGTTATACCATCACATACCAGATACTATCAAACATCAAATGCAGCCATCATGCTCACCTATTCTACTAATTTTGACTTTGATTTTTCCCTCCACTTGAGAGAAAGAAAATATGTTGACCTAGAGACTTTGTTTCATGATGATGAAGATCTGGAAGAAAATATGAGAGCTACTAGGGTGCCCTTAAAGACTAGAACAGAAGATCCTGATTATAGGAGACACCGCAAGAGGAGGTTAGGAAAGGAGCCATAGATATCCTAAATATAGGAAGCATTTATCCTAGAAGAGGTAACCAAGATCCTAAATAATATGGATAATGACCTTACTAAATTCAAGCAAGATCAAGTTTCAAATCCCTTTGTGGGACCTCCCCTCTGAAATCAGAATCCTCATATTCATGGCCATCCAATATAGTATATAAGAAACCCTTTGATGGCCCCACAACGAGAAATAATGAGGGACAATCCCAATGCTCAATAGTGTCCCATACCACCCCATAATGTTGTTCTTCTGTTGGTTGAAGGATATGAATAATAATGCAAGCCCGAGAAGCCAAACCTATCAAATCCTTCTGCAAGCCTTAATATGATTTTTTAGTCAAATGAGATGGAAGGTGAAGAAGACTTATTGGGATATGAAGGTATGTGTATGATAGGAGATGAGAAATATATCCTTGAAGAATAATTTATTCCTCTAGAATAAATGATGTCAGATCTATCTCCTGCCCAATTATAAATGGTCACTGATAATATTATGGCAGAAGTAAGGAAGGCTTATGACCTAAGGCCTTGACCTAATGCTTAGAATTTTAGGCGAGACAGATCTTCCAAGCCTTATAATGAGAATCGAAGGGATAACGGTAAGGATGCACAACAACCAAAAATAGATATAGTCCTAAAGGCTACAGATGTCATATAACCTATCTTTCCAATCAAGCCATGTGTCAAAGGCTCAAAATTCCATATATCACAACTGGGCTCAATGCAAATGCCAATAAAGAAACCTCCAATTTCCAAGGTACCAGATACAAGTCTTCTCATTTCCCCTACTTTCATATTAAGCATGCATTGAGTAATTTTAAAATACCAATGGATTTATCCGAAGTCTTGAGGTTCCCTACTCACAAGAAATAAATAGTGTCTCATCTAGGCCTTAAAAACCCACATACGCCCATAAGACTCAAAGCTCCTTCACCCCCAAATAAGCCAGTCGCCTCCTCTTCTAATGTAAATGGTTTGAGTGATGAACCTCCCCTACAAGCTTATCAAATTAACCTACAAGATGATTCCCGCAAAATTTTCCTTGGGAATATGTTTGATGAATCAGGTTGCATTAATCCCCCTTTCTACATCATTTTGGAATTCCAAAACTTTCATATACATAATTGTTTATATGATTATGATGCATCTCATTCTTTAACTCCTATAGCAGTCATGGAAAATCCTAGCCTAGATATCACAAGGCCATATAAATACATATTCTCCTTTGATTCCAAAATATTCTAATGCCTAGGTATGATCAAAGATTTAGTGGTGGGAATGGTTCAAATTCCTAAAAAAATTATGATGGACGTAGACATAGCGGACATCCCACCTTTATATGGTGTGATGTTATCCATGCACTAGGGAACCTCTGGGGGGAATATTCGATTTGATATGTGTTATGTTACCATCCCAATATTTGGGTGGGAAAATTGTCGATTGTATAGAGAACCCAAAATGACCTATGTCATCAGTGATCCAAAAATTCCCACTAATTTTAATGCTTATCCTTTTGATGAGTTTGGAATCTTCCTCCTCGATCACCAAACTCCTTCCCAAAACCAAACAGAGCTATTGATGGATCCTGAAAAACCAACTTTAGTTACCTCTAGGATATGGGAATTTTTCTTTGATGGGGCCTGTAATAAAAATGGGATTGGAGTTGGTTTGTTGCTCCAGTCTCCATCTAGTAAAGAATTCCTTTGTGCTTTCAAGCTTTGTTTTGATTGTACCAACAATGTAGAAGAATACGAAGCACTAATACTGGGGATAGAAACAACATGAAAGATGGGTGTCACCGAGCTAAAAAACTTTGGAGATATAGATTTAATAGTCAATCAAGTAAGAGGAAAGTGCCAATTAGAACATCCTAGGATGAGACAATACAAGCATATAGTATGGAACTTGTTTGATAATTTATTTGAAGCTATAAATATCGCAGGTATATCAAGAGAAGTGAACTACCGGGAAGATAATTTGGCTAAGTCGATAGTGGATTTTGTGCCTCCTGAAATTAGTCATTTGTACTATGATTTCAAAGAGATGTATACGGATGCAATTCCTAACAACATCAAGCAATGGCAAGTATTCAAAGAATATGAACAAATTAAAAAATTATTAAATCTAATTGAAGAATACACAAAAATGCATATTGATTGAGAGGAGGAAAAAGGTGAATAAGATGTTGATTTAGAGGATGGTGAGCAAGGAGATTCACCATAAATGATAGGAGGAAAAAGGGTCATATAGCTCAAGACCAATTACATGCCAAAAGGATCCCACTATTTGTGTTGATCTCTTCCAAACATCAATGGTGTTGGACACAAACCATCAATTCCTGGATCTCATGGTCTCCATTGCATACCATCCATCATCATTGTTGCTTGTAACAATCTATCACTCCATGGTATTCCAGGATCCATCCACCATATTGGAAGTGTTCCACTACCAATGCAATTCATCAACTTTATGAGCCTCTCCAATAAGACATGAAACTCCCCATGTGCAGACAACACTCTAATCCCATGGATCACACCATCATCACTTGTTCCACTCAAAGTACTCCAGTGGAACTCCCCTGCATTGTTGTGCATGAAAAAAATATCCAGTGGCACAAGTAGATGCCACTAATCCTCACCATACTGAAGGAATACCAATGGTGTGTCCAAGTGATCAAAATCAAGTTGAGAAGTAGACATATGTGTCTCTTGCTTCTCATGAAGCACCAATAGCGATGTTCCCTCCATCAATTCAACATTTCCTTTCACATCCTCAAGTTCTAGGAGTGAAAGAGAGTAGACCAGATGCAATTATCTACCAAGTTCATCCACTAAAATAGTAGATGCATGGTCTCCTTTGTTGGTTGGTTCAACAAGAATGCACTAGTGTGCCTTATCCCAAGATATGATTTTCCTCCACAGAGGCAATCTGAGTCCTTCCTTGTGCAATGCAAATGCCTCAACATGTTGTATGCCAATCTCTTCATGGAAGCTTGCTTGCACAACTATATTCCACCACACATGAGAAAAACTCTTTCTGCGAGTTATCTCCATGTGTGCCATGTACTCTTCCACCCAATCCATATGTGGATGACTGACATCAAATGGCATCCAAATGTGCATCGATTGTTGCTCATCTAATTGGGAACTATGAGAGATGTCAATGGAATCATAAGTTTTGCTCTCACCTCTAGAAGTACTCATCTATGAAATGCATCTATCCATAGATTGATATATCTCACTGTTGTTGCATGGTATGAGTAGAATGCACTCAAGTACATCCTCCATATATGATTCTTCCTCATATAGAGAAAGCTCGTGATCCTCCAAGTGTGAAAGAAGTGCTCTACAACCAATCTTCATATCACTACTACCATCAAGCACTTGCATCATTGAACACTCCTCATGCTCACCTTGCACATGAGGATCCTCTAATGCAACATGTGTGCAATCAACCACACACATCACATCACTAGTAGTCTTGGGAGAGGGAAGAGAATCTCCCAAATCAATATGAAATTGCTCTCCTTTGGCTACTGCTTTGTCTTCAACAAATTTGAGAGCCATGTCTCTATCCATGAACATTTGCAAGTAGTCTAATTTCATATTTTCTAGCTCTCCTTTATTGAAGCACATTTCAGAGCTAGAGACTCTCCCAACAACTCCACCTTGTCTCTCTTCCAACTAAACTCTACCAATAAGATCCTCCATGAATCTATGTGGATCATCAGTTCTGGACAACACTTACAACATCCTCTCTTCAGTGACTAGGACTAATCTCTCCATTCACTCCATGACTGCTTGACAACACCAAGTGTACTATCACATGTGAGCTCATCCACCAAATGAGGATCATGCAAACTCCCATCCAAGAATCCATCCTCCTTACTGCAATGATCCTCAACACTAGAAATTTGAGCCTCACCACTAGAGGACTCAACCATGCCAATCTCCTCCCCGGAAATGGATGAAATCTCATGATGACACAAGGGAATATAGAAATTGAAATTTTTTGCATACCTTTGCATCACATATTCCTCTTCATGTGGTATATCTATGGTGGTCTTTCCTTCCACCAAAATTTATAGTTCACATCCAACTGATGTGTGATTTTCTTCTGCTTCAGTAGGAAGCTCAAGTGGTGACTGTAAATCTTATTTATGTTCTTCTTTTGGATCTGATCTTGAAATCACCAACAAAGAAGATTGAATGTCCTGAGGTGGAACCTCTTTCCACATTGTTCACAGCTTTGCAACTTGTTGCTTGGTCTTGTGCTGCACATTGTTCTTCTACCTCCTTGGAAACATGCACATGGTTAGGTCCATAATGCTCATTTTGATTTCTTCCCTTTTACTGAGGGATTCCTTATTTATAAATCATGAGAATTTATGGATTCCCCTTTAGTCACCGGCTCATTAGGTGCAGACCATTGTGATGGTGGTGCTTCACTCTGCTACAACATATGATCTACTTCTCTGCACACATTGTTGACAATATGACTTACTCTTATTTGATATGTGCTGCTACAAGGATGCTCATTTGGAAACAACCTTTCAAATTTGAAAGTGCAGAAGTATCAGAAAGGAAATACCGGACCTAAATCTTCTTCCTCATTGTTTGGTATTCTCTGAGGTACTTAGATGGATTACCTCCTAGAAGCTTTCCCCCATAGCACACTCTTCTGGACATCAAAAATATTAAACTCTTGTGGATTAGGCCTTCTTCTCTTTGTGCACACAGTATCACACCAGGATTCATCATCCTCATGCAAAATGGACAAGCCTCCATCTATGTAAATGACCTCTTCATAATCAGGAAAGGATTCTTCTTCATTGAACAGGGACATGGCTACAATTCTTCTTTCAACTGAACAATGGAGCTTGGTATTATTTCTTGCAAGTGCATAGGACCATGCTATGATACCACTGTAATGTACCAGATCTGATTCAAAGGTAAATTAACTCCAAAAACTTGCAAAAATTAAACAATGGTAGATAGCTTTGACAAAACTAGTTAATTTAACTAGGATTCAAGCAGAAAAATTCAAACCACCTCAAAATATTCCTAAATTATTCCAAGGTATATTTAGAGACCTTATAAGGATAATATTCAGATGGAAAACAAGAAAGCACCTTGACAGTGGAACATTTATTGGTGCTTCACGCCTGGGAATATTTCCTTGGCAAATCCAAGGCTATCAATGCACATTCCCCGGGGGACTTATGTGGAAACCCAAGGCTTCTGGTGCTCACTGAAGATAATTAGAACTAGGGTAGACTAATTGGATTATATTAAACCTATTACAATATTAAAACATAGGTTTGGTATTAATTTGACCAGATTTGGAGGCCAAATTAGCAAGGGCTCTACCAAGGACTGCTCAGCTAGACTACTTCTAGAAGATTCCAAACACCACCAGAGGGTCATGAATTCCATATTTAAGGATATGGATGGATAAAAAATATTCTTATGGACCTCCAGAAACTTACAAAACAATATTTGGATCTACAGAGACCACTATATTGCATTTCCTGGAAAACTAGTCAAAATAAACATTGTATCTAGCATAGGTGCAATAATTGACTCAATTTAATTTAAAAGGAAAATTTCAGAACTGTAATATATATCATACAATATTTTTCATCATGTTACAAATCCTTATATACATTAATAATACCCATAGGGTCACCAACAACCTCCAGGAAAGAAGAAGAGACAATTACTATAGAGAACACTACAATGGATAGAATTGTTGCACCAGAAGAAGAAGATTTGGATGGTACTGGAATCAGATATGCACTTGACATCAGAGAACAGGGATGTAGCTTCACTCCACAATAAGAACTCGAATCCATGGGTAGAATAAAGATTCAACAGGGGCACATCTCTCAGTTGTGACTAGAGGCGCTTCTCCCTAAGTCCCGAGAAGCTTAGAGCTCTCATTGTAAACATTAAATTGTCAAAATATGTAAAATGGAGTTGTAATACTCCTTTTATAAACTTCTCCTTCATAATTGAGTGTATATTGCTGCCTTCTAGGACTTGTCATCTATGAAATTCGAATTTAGTGATGAGTGGGGCTTCTTTGGTAAGTTACTTTTGCATTTTGGACCTACTTGCCTCATGAATTCGACCTCCTTGGATAAATTTATCCTCTATTGATTTTCTTGAGCCTTTTTCCTTATTTCCTACTTTTTCCAATCTCTCTTATCTTCAAAAATTAGGAAAATCTTGTTTTATTGCCTTTGATTTAGTCTGCTTTCTTGCTTTTGGAAACTTATGCTTTGTCTTGATTTTCTTCTACTTTCCTTCTTTTCATAACTTTCATGATTTATCCCTTTTTCCCGACTGTGTGTGCTTTCCTGCTTTTACTGTTGCTTTCCATATTTTATGCTTTACATTGTTTTTCTTCCAGTTTCCTCTTTTGAGTGACAACTCACAAGGCCATCATTATCTCCTTATGCACCCTCATGGACCCCTCAACATCTTCCAACTCATATCATAATTAAAAATAATTAAATATTAAAAAACATAGACTTCATCAGTCCTAATTTAATTTATTCCAAAACAACATAACCAAAATTTATTCCTTAGCTAATTTAATTAATTACATAAAGTACTAGGCCAAAATTACTCCCTTATTAATTAATTTAATAATTTCCACTAGACCCCATGGGAGTGGAGTGGTTAGTGGTTTGACCATGGTTCCCTTAGGGAAGGGACATTACAATTTCAGAAATATGAATAGAGCTTCTTTGAAAGATAATTATCCTTTGCCTAGAATGGACCAAATGTTACAGAAAAATGTTCAGATAAAATGTCTATGCTGGATGGTTTTTCATGTTATAATCAACTGAGAATGGATCATGTTTATGTTCTGAAGACCACATTCACCACCCTGTGGGGGACCTTTTCCTTCAGAGAATGCCTTTCAGATTAATCAAATGCAGAAGCTACTTTTCAAAGGGCCATGGATTTCACCTTTGCAAATATAAAAGATGGATTCATTGTTATTTACTTATATGACTAAACAGTATACTCAAATAAAGCTAGAGGCCATATCCAACATCTAAAAGAAGTCTTTGAAAGATGCAAACAATTTGGCATATCCCTTAACCCAAATAAATCACTTTTGGGGATAGAAGAAGGTAAATTGCTAGGTCACATAATGTCAACATGAGGAGTAAATATTGATCATGACATAGTGGAAGCCATTAATATTATTCCCCTTCCCAAAAACAAAAAGGGCTTGCCGTCATTTTTTGGCAAAATAAATTTGTTAAGAAGATTTGTGCCAAATTTTACTAAAGTAACTAAGGATATGACTCAAATGCTAAAAAATGATTCATAGGTTACATGTGATGATGGATCAAGAGAAGCTTTTGCTGCCATTAAAGGGGCACTCAGAGAAGCCCCATAATTGATTAGCCCAAATTATGAAAAAGATTTCTTGATTTTCTCATATGCTTCAAACCATACTATAGTTGTAGTCCTATTGCAAAAGAATGATGATCAGTTTGAACAACCAATCACATTATTTAGTAAAGGCATTAGGGATGATGAACTCAAATACAACATTATGGAGAAAAAAGCATATGCATTGGTCAAGGCCCTTAAAGCTTTCAAGGAATATGTATTACATTCACAAATTATTGCATTTGTACCACATGCTAATGTTAAGCATATTTTGTCAACCTCAAGCAGATAGGATATGGGGTAAATGGATCACCAATATTCAAGAGTTTGATTTAGTTATGAAACCTACGGCAAACTGGTGAAAGGACAGGGATTGGATAAGTTGATGGCAAAGGCAAATCCACAGGAAATGGGAGTAAACCAAGGAAATTTTTTAGGGATCTATAATTTTTTTAAACTGTAGAATCCTTGGGGAATCTTAGTAATTCATAAGTTTCCAACCATAAAATGTTTTCTGCCATGTCTTTTAGTTTTAAATATTGCATTGTGATTAAGGCTGCTAGTTTTGGATCTTCAAAATTTCCTAGTAATTGATACTTATGGGAAAAAATGCTACTGAAAGAATTGATTCCACGGGCATTGGATTCTAGATAATATGATTTATCGAAAAAGACAAACAATTTCAATGTTAAAGGTTTTGATGGCAATGAGAAACAAATGCTATTATTGTTAATTTCCAACTTGTCTAACATATTGACTGTGTTTTTTGCAATAGAAATCTATCTTAAGTTCCTTTCCCAATTATTCCACAAGGACATGTATAATCTTAGCAATAATATTCTATGTTACTTGAAACTGTCAATAATCTAAAATGCAATGATCTAATATTATATTTGCTTGGATTACTAAAGGAAATCAATGTTCATGTGGCTTCCCTTGACTTTTTGTATAGATGATTAATTGAGTGTCCTTGTTTTACATTGTTCATGAAGTGAATCATGATTATGTTTGTGGTTTCCGTCAACGTTATCCTTTCTTAATCATATAAGGGTTTAGGCAACAACCTTCTTGGATGCTTCTCGTGAAACTGTCCTTTAGGATAGTGAAAACACTAGTGTCCATGAACGAATACTAGACTACACTGATTATTGACCACTTAGAAGAACCTGTTGTCCATGTCTAGCACCAATAGGATTTAGGGCTAGTTGTCTTCTCTTTTAGTGTTTTGAATTTGAAATTTTTGTTGTGCATGTTGGAAGGATGTTGAGGAGTGGTCTCATAAGCCAATGCTTGCTTTATTGTTGTATCAAGGTCTCTTGCGGTAAGGCCTTTAAGTCCTTGACATAACCTTTAATAGTGTCCCTTAATCCATCCATAAAGACATTAACATTACGGCCTCTATAAATATGTTGCTTAGAATTACTAACTTTCAAAATTTCATGATATTTCCTTTCAAATAGCTTAGTTGTCTTTATTTTATTTTTTATTTCGGAAAAAATGGGATATGCTTCTTTTGACTTTTTTATTGGCGATTTTAATAACCATGTTCAAATAATGCATACTCTATGATGTAAGTCGCTTTAGTAAAATCCAAATGGAGTTAAATTTGCATTTATTGCACTCCAAATGCAATTATTGTATCAAAGATGGTTAGTCTTCCAATTTCCTAGTATGATTTTGAAATTGAATATATAAAAATTAGAACCATAAAACTGTTGATCCAATTTTCTTGTTTTGAATTTGATATCAAATATATAGAAAGGTAAGTAAGTAGTATGAGTTATAAAGTGATAGTGTAAAAATAACAAGCAAATTCACCAATCTCCTTTTATCCAAAGCATATAAGTGATTAACAACTATATACACAAGCATGCAGGGACATTGTCACCTCATGGCTTTTGTTTCCTTTCTTGTTTATTACTTTGATTTTTAGTTTTGTCATATAAAATGTTATTTCCTTTTTTGTTTATTATTTTGATTTTTAGTTTTGTCATATAAAATGTAGAAAGTCGTATATTATTTTTTTTCTCATGTGATTCATTTTATTTAATAACACAATTTTCTATGAACGCGACATTTACCACATCTGAAGTAAAAAAAAGTTATTTATTCCATGAACATGGCATGTACCACATCTAAAAGGTAAAAAGTTATTTACTAAGAAATCATTATGTGTACCCACTAAACGCCCTTGTAATTTAAAATAATCATCTACAATATATGTTGGTGTTTATATTTTTTTCTTTTTCTTTTGAACAAAACAATTTTCGTCACATTTCAGGTCAATTATGACCTACATTGGAATAGATTTTAATTTCTAATGAAATCAAAATATTGTCACCAAAATAAATTCCCTTAAATTGAGGAGAATATTAAAAACAAATTTTAAGAATGTACCATAAAAGAACATGGTACTTTTTTAAATTGAGAATAACTTGTTGGCTTTATGCACAAATCTAAAAGTCATAACATAAAAGTAGTTTTACACTACATTTTTAATAATGGTGCCACTTTGAGAGAAAAAGAAGACAAACAAGTATATTTAGATTAGAAATTAAATACTTAAATTTTGTATATTTTTAATTTTTTTTATAAATTTGATAAAAAAAAATGGTTGAAATTTATATTTTTTATTAATCAATATGAATTTTGATTATGAAATTTTATTTGTAAAAATTTTGATTTATTTTAAAATTATCCAAATCATGATATTATATATATATATATATATGAACTTTATCTAATTTATAAAAAAAAACATTTTTTAATTTCCTTTAAATTAAAACTTTACGCAAATAATATATAAATGAATATAAAAAAATTGATAATAATATAAAATTTGAATATATAAATAATTTTTTTTTAATAAAAGTTGGTAAAATTTATATTAAAAAGTTGATGAAAACAAATAAAATGGGTACATAGATTTTCAAATTACAACCCAACTCAAAGTTCCACAGAGCTATACTCAGCAGTCTATCATCAACTTGCAACCTTGAGAACATTACACCATTTACAAAAATTGTTATATTATCGTAAACCTTGACAAACTAACCAAGCAAAGAGACGCAGAAATAGGTCATGAATACAAATTAGAGAGTTCAAACCACAGAGAAAGCCCTATACATCTCTAATCTCCTTATATGGACTTGAGGAACTCAAAATTTCAACAATGGCAGCAGTCGGCTTATGAATTAATTCCTCCTCCATAAACCTAGAGCCAACATTTTGGGTGAGCCTTAATTGACTACCAACCAACATTTCATGATGTAAATTCACAGTGATGGTCAACTTTTGGATCTGAGCACCCTAAACATGGGCTTGGTCCTCCAAACCATCAAATTGGTGGTCAAGTAGAGAGACATGAGTGGTTACCTCGCAAGATAGAAGAGTGGACACCATCCAACTGAGAATTCGTCCTGCGCAAGGTAGATTTCAAGTCATGAATGTATGATTTCACATCTCGCAGACCCACCACCAGTTCTGCGAACTTGGTCATAGCCACCTCCTCAGCCTTCATACTAGTAGCAAACACAGACCAACAAACCCTAAACCACAACAAGAAACAAGCCCGCCCCTACAAGAGGTCAGTGGGGAGGGGCCCAAAACCAGTCAAAGTTAACACAACCTTCCCAAAAATGACCTCCACTAAGAAATCAACATCAAAACACCAAACCACAAGGAGAGAACCCCCACAACCTTTAGGCTATGGAAGAAAAGCCAGAGAAATACCATATGCATCAAAGGGAACAAATTAATCTACCATAAAATGAGAACAAAGCACAACCAACATCTAAACAAAACTTCTCGAGGCTTCTCCCATGTGTGAGGTAGAAAATTATTTAATACCACTGCTTCAAAGTTTGGATTGTCAGTGAGTGGCGTCCGTGCAAGGAGGGGGGCATTTAATCCATTGATGCCAAAACATAATTAAAACCTTGGGGGATCCATTGGTTGAGAGGGTGGCCCCCATTTTGAAATAGAACACATTTGCCTAGGATGGTAGCTTAATTGGAAAGCCATTCAACTACTAGGATATTGTGTCTTTGGACATGCACTAGATTAACTTCTTTTATTCCCCGTAGAAGATCAACAATATGAAATTGAAGCCTCCCAATGATCAGATCATCTAGAGGAGTCATTTTCTGAGCTTGCAAGATAATTAGAAGAGTCCCCAATGACAAGAACGTTCTAAATTGCTAGAGAGACAATATAGTCAAGGCCCATAAACAAAGCATATCTTTTTGCGAGGTTGTTGATGGCTCTTCCAAAGCACTTGACGAGTTATACATTTCGCATCCTTTTTATTACCATAACTTATATTTTTACCTCTATAAAACCCTTGTATTCCTCTCACCATGCTTAATCCATATTTTTGGTAATAATATGAAGTAAAGTGTATTTCTACACATTTTGTCTAGCATTTGATGGATGAGTGTCAATTATGTATTTACAAACTCCACTGATGATATTTTGATACTTTGGAATTAGCAAAGGCATCATTTTCCAGGAGCTTCTGGAATCAATAGAGGGAGCTACAAAAACTACGTGGGCATATCAACAAAGCTACGGAACCATACAAATCAGCTATGAGATTGGCTCGATGGATCATTAGTGATAATGAGGTATGGGCCAACCTTTAGGGTCCTACGTGGAGCTGTAGAACCAAGTGAAGAGGTCTCGCAGCTTGGAGACTCGCCTTTGTTTTGCATCTAGTTTCATTTGTTGTGTGCCAACAGGAGACTTTCCTTCTTTCGCTAGAGCGAGGTTATGATCATCATGTTGATTTTGTCATTAATGTTCTCGTTCTGTTAGATGATCCATGTGAAGAAGATCGAATCTCACAACTTAGGCTATGATTAAAATATTGTTTCAGATTTGTTACACTGATGATTATTTTCCCTGCATTATCGGCATATCCTGGATTGCTAGAAAACAATTAGAGTTATCTATTATATGTATAAAAGGAGACTGACCTCTTCTTGTGGGGTTTAGCCATAAGCAGATAGAATTGAAGCGCTCTTATTGTACTCAAAACTATGATATTTTATAAAAATATTGTTGTCGGTGGTTTTGATGCATTGAGTAGCTCTATGTGATTGAGTGGCTTATTCAGCTCCTGTCTTCAAAGGAAGGGCCCTCTTCAGAGTATAGGTGTTTATTGTAGACTAGTTTTCTTTTTTGTAATTAGATTCAGGTTTGACAGATTGATTTGTGTGATTTATTTCTTGTTTACAGTTATTAATTGGTGTGACTATTCCTTTTAATACTTGGATTGGTTGTCTACCGTTTGATGCAAAATGGTTATTTCATGACATGGATGCAAAATTCATAAGTGATGACATCTTGGTAGTTGAAATAGTGTTATGTAGATCCTGATTGATCTCATGTGAATAAGTTGATGTTATTTTAGTTGTAGTTGTTTTTATAAGGAATCCTATAGAAAATAGATTGTTGGTTTGAGAAGTGTTAATTTATAATATCTTCCCTTCTAGCAGGATAGATAGGGTTGATTTTCTTTCTATAATATCAAGTAAGGATTAATTTATTTCTGCGATAATAGACAAAGATTTACTTTCTGCAAAAGTAATTAGGTGGTTTCATTATGATTAATTCCATATTAGATCAGTAAGGGTTTGGTGTTATTTAATCATTTGATCACTGTATGTTTCTAAATATTAAATTTAAAAGGTATTTCCTTCCTTCTATAGAGATAGTTGATTTAAAACATCTTCTTGCCAAGACTATCCTTTTCTCTTTCAAATAAGCTCCAACATACAAAATTATAATATTATGCTTAAAAAACCGTTGAGGTGTAGTGTCTGACATAGATTTTGTCTGGTGGCTCACAAGATCTTAGAATCTTCGGGTTGACAATTAATGAAAAATTCTTGATTGCTTTCTAAGTTATTGGAAGGTGATTGAAAACCTTGTCATTTTGGCATTGTTGCTGGGGAGCTACCAAATTCATTGTAGTACTGTTGGTTGAATTAGTTTTTGGGGTGTCCGATTACTTTAGTTGGATTGATTGAATTTATTTTGTGTGAAGTTTTCATCATGCTTATGATTCATGCGTAGAATTAGGGATCACACAGGTAGACTTGTGTATGTTTATCAAATCCCCCAAGAACCTAACCATGCAAGTATTTCAATAAGAGGAATACATGCAAGGAGTTACATCTCAAGGATAAGGTCACATGTTGGAGGATCTGAGCATTTAATAAACCCTATAGAAGATATTGCTTCCTCATTCCAAGCGGAGGTCTTTCCATTAACATAAGACTCTGTTGAGGGACAACCTTATACCAAAGTAGTGAAGAACAAGAGGTAGCAGATTCATGATATTCTACATAATCTACAACCCTACAAGGTTTCAGGAAATTTTGGAGAGACGTGGAAGGCGAAGAGGAAAACACTCCTACTGGAGAAGAGACATTCACTTTCGAGTTTCCAATTCGAAACCCTCGGGATACACTTACAGTACAAATGAAGAACATCCCTCATTCAACATTGCTAAACTTCCATGGCATGGCCAGTGAAGACCCATAAACATTTCAGTTTGAGTTCGATGTCCTTTGCAAAAGCTATGATTATGTCATAGATGCTAAAAAACTAAAGCTATTTCCAACCACATTGAAGAATGCATCCCTCCACTGGTTCATGAGGTTGGGTGGAGACAGTATTTCAACTTGGGAGGAGACAGTATTCCTAGAAAAGTACCAAGATTACTACAAGAGCAAGGATAAAAAAAATACATATTCAGAATGTCTCAAAATTAGGATGAGATCCTAGAAGACTATGTGGGGAGGTTCCTGTATAATTTGCAAAGGTCCAAACAGAGTACAATTGACGATGAGACATTGAATATTCTACTGCTACGTGGGATAGTAGATGATTGCATTAAGATCTTGAACCTAATGGGCTCAAGAGATATCTCCTGACTGAAGTGTGGTGATATCTGTGAACTCTGTAGAAGATATTCAAGAAATGCCTCTAGATCAAGAGGAGGACCGCATGATCCACTAGCCAGAATGGGCAATACATCTAGGGAGTGTATTACAAGGATGGAGATTGGGCATGTTACTAAATATTGCCCCTCACTTCCAGGGATAAAATTTGTATATGCTAAAGCGGGAGTAGAAAGGGAGCCTGTTTGTTTCATATCTCAAAAATGTCCCTGGAAACCCCAACCTCCAGGTATGACATTTGATTCTATGCAAGCATATAATCCATATTGGAATAATTCATAATTGTTTCAATCATATCCTTCCTGGGGTGATTCTTGGGGTCCTCCTCCTCCTCACCCACAACAATAATAGTGGATGCCTCCATACCCCCAGAATTTTCCATGGCAACGAAATTGGAGAAATCCTGCTTTTGAAAACCAACAACAATTCCAACAGCAACCTCTCCAATAGCCTCATCTCCCTATGATGCAAATACCTACACACCCTCAAATAACATTACCTCCGTGGAACCCACACCTTAGGCCATTGCTCCCTGTGCATGCCACCCCTAACCCCAATAATAAAGTTATGCAGCCAACATCAGCTGCAGAACCAATGAATTACCCCACTTACTCCATTACCTATGTAGACTGCCATGATATTCAATTACGCTTTGGGAGGAATATCAATAAAACCAATTCTCCTGTAATTACAAAGGAGGATATAGAAAAGATACAAGAAACTATACCATATCAACTAGAAAATCATATCCCTCCCTCCCTCCTCAACCAACAAAAAAAAAAAACATCCTCCTCCATACCTTGGGAGGATAAGCATAGACAAACCACTGACTCAACCAAAGTTTGATATTTTGGGAGATCTATGGAATGTATGTGTGAAGATACCATTGTTTCAAGATATCAAAGACATTCCTATTTATTATAAAGTTGTCAGGGAGTTATGTCTCAGGAGGCCGGGAAGGAAACATAAGGACCCACAAACAATCCATGTTATTGGCAATCTAGTAGATTTGATGTTTGGGAAAACCCTTACTGCTAAGTATTCAGATCTCAGCAGTCATGTGTTGAAAGTACAAATAAATGATGTTTCTCTCCCTAACACACTGATAGATTTGGGAGCTTCCATTAATGTAATGACTAAGCAAACAATGGAAAGATTGGGGTTGTCAAATCTAAGAGAGACTAATATAATTTTATAGTTGGTGGATTGGTCTACTATCAAACCAAAGGGAATTATTGAAGATTTTGTGATTTGATTGGAGTCATGAAAGTATCCTACATATTTTATGGTTTTATAGACTAAATAAAATCTTGGAAGATACCCCTTAATTCTTGGGTGACCTTGGTTGGCCTCTGTTGATGCTTACATCAGTTGTCGATCAGGAAATATGCGGGTATATCATGGTAATGTTGTAAAGATCTCACACTTTATCCTCTTGCTAAGCCAAACATATAATTAGAACTTCCATTGTGGCTAGATGGTGAATATTCAGATGAAGAAGATAATTCTTAGCAGTTGTTCGCAATTGAACAATTTCTTGTTGGAAAGGAACAGACAGAGGATGACATGACCAATCAACTCCCAGTACATTCCAGTCCTACATCTTTAGAAATTTCTAATAATTTGAATTTTGTATTTGATATTTCTACCCAAAAGGACAATTCTTTATCCATATCTTCAACAAATCCTGAAAATAATCCAAATCCCCTTGTTGATACTAGGAATGTTTCCATCAAAGAGATAGAGATTGAACTTGAGAAGAAGCTAAAAGTTAGTTCTACATTAACATACCAACAGACATATAAGCTCACTAGGGTGTTGCAGAAACACAAAGAGGCATCTACTTGGGACTATAGAGACATGAAGGATCTCCATCCCAAATTATGTACACACCATATATATACCAAAGATGAGTGGAGACCAATCAGGCAACCATAGTGCAGAATGAACCCTGCATTACGAGAGGTAGTCAAAGTGGAAATTCAGAAACTGTTGGCTGCAAATTTCATGTATCCCATTTCGGACAACAAATGGTTCTCCCACTCGTTATAGTTCCTAATAAGAATAGGAAATGGTGCATCTATGTTGACTACATATGTGTGGAATATATGGATTTAAATAAGGAAACTCACAAGAACCATTTTTCATTACCTTTCATTGATCAAGCGTTGGACATGCTCGCTGAAAAAAAAGTACTTCTCCTTTTTGGATGGGTTTAGTGTATACAATCAGGTTAGTATTGCATTATAATACCAAGAGAAGACGACACTCACCTATCCATGGGGGGCATTTGCATACCGAGTTATTTCCTTTTGATTATGCAATGCCCCTGCTACATTCCAACATACAGTCCTCGGCATATTTGCAGATCTAATTCATGAAAGCATGGAGGCTTATATGGATGAATTTACCTCTCATGGAGAAGACTTTAAGGAAGATCTGGAGAATTTGGAAAAAGTGCTTATAAGGTGTAAGTAAGTGAACATGTGTCTCGACAGTGAAAAGTGCAAAATGATGCTAACAAAGGGAGTTGTGCTGGGCCATCTCATTTCACCAGAGGGTATCAAAGTAGACCCAGAAAAAATACAGTTAATTCTCAGTTTTCTAGTGCCCCGAACACAAAAGGAGGTACTCAAATCAATTCAAAAATCATTGCTTCCATTACAGAAAAATATTGAATCAAACATAGGGTGACCTCACCATACCACCCACAGGAAAATGGACAAGTGGAGGGAACCAACGAAATTCTGGAAGTAATATTAACCAAGACAGTCCGGATCCATCTTCAAGACTGGGTAGACAGGATACCAGAAGCCCTGTAGGATTATAGAACAACTTGGAGGAGCACAACAAGACTCACTCCCTATGAGTTAGTGTATGGGAAGCAAGTCACTCTGTCTATTGAGATAGAGGTCGAAACCTTGAGGATTGCATTGCAGTTGGGCATGGACCCGTCTAATGCTCAAAATAACCGATTGAGCTAGCTTAATGAGCTCAATGAGCTCCGTCAATCCACATTTCAGCAAGCTACCATTGTACAGTAGCATAGGGATAAATGGTATGATCACTTCATTAAGAACAAAAGGTTTAAGGAAGGAGATTGGGCATTGTTGTACGACTCCAGGTTTAAATATTTTAAAGGAAAATTCCGCACTCAGTGGCTGGGACAATACGAGGTTGAGTTAGTCTATGAAAATGGGACAGTGATATTGTGCACTATTGACGAGGATCATACACTGTTGATGGCCAATGGGCACCGACTAAGGATTTATAAGAAACCGATGTCCCAAGATGCATTCATTTGCAACATTTCCACCTGTTGCGACAACAAAGATTTCGAGATCCTGGTCTCGAATTCAACTCTGGTATGAATTTTCTGACATATATATATATATATTAAGAAAAAAAATTTAAAACTTAAAAAAAAAAGAGAAAAATAAAAACTCTGACTATGAGAACCTCTCTCTAGGGCGCAGTCATTAAAAAAGAGAATATTTTTCCACACTAACAAAATCATTTGAGTTTTTCTATAGGTATCTGCAAGCACATTTAGTCAAGCTATGAAACCTATCAAAAGGAATTGATAGCTTACATTTCTTCTTCGTAGAAGGCTTTCTCATAATTTGTTTACCCACCAATAAATTTCCATTGTAGGTTTCATTACTTCATCTTTCTTTTTCCACCCCACAATCACCCTTCACCATCCAATTTGCAGAAAAAACAATTATGCTTAGCAAATATAGAGCCACTACATAACCCCTGCAAAACAAATTATAAATCTTCTTTAAGATTGGTTCATACACATGATTTTTTTCATTTTATCAAATATTTTTTCCTGTGGTTCTAAGTGTCATTATCAAACTTTCCATCCATCATTCCTGGAATACTTCATTATCCATATCCCACATTCATGCCACCCCTTCCCAATAAACATACCAATTATATCATTTCCATATATTATCGGTCTTCCCCATGTTCATATTCCAAACCCACCTATCCAATCTATTTCATCCCTCATAATACAAACCCCTCCACTTTGGCTCATCACTACATTCATAATATCCCCTACAGATCGGATAATTTTAGGACTCTTTTTTTCCAAGCTCTATTTTGGCACTACAGGTCGACACCAACAACATTTTTATCCATCACACATCAACAACATATTGGTTTCCAACATCCATTACATTGTAGATCCTACATTAGCATCCACAACAACAACTATTCCAGTTACTACATAACCAATGTCACCATGTATGATACCCACTACAAATCGAATGGCATAACCATATCAACATTGCTTCAACATGCATGATGATCCATGGAAATTCATTATAAAATGGTTGCGGAGTTATGACATCACGCTCCAAATTCGGCCCATCAGTCTTATCATCAGCATTGGATTGTCATTTCACAACAAAAGGGTTGTGGATGTATGTCATTATACTAATCTGTATTAATACCAACATCATCCCATCATTTCATAAGGAAGGAAGGTGGACACCTGTCATCATGCTATGAATCTTCTATGGATCTGTTTCATCACCAACAAAGTCAAGTACAATGCACTCACTACCATTCTACCCCCTCAACAACAAGAATGCACCAATCAAGATTAGAGACCCCCTGCGGACGAAGACTATCATATACACCAACATAATTATGAAATGATCTCTTGACGTGGCGTGCCAAGCAATTAACACCCACTCCCTGAATGATTTTGCATAATGTTTTTCAGAGCTCGATCTCATTACAAGTAAATATTAAGTATGGAATCGACCTCTCATCTTATGTTAACAAAATTATGTAGGAATTACTTATGGAATATCATGCCACCTTGTATATTTTCTCGAGGACGGGTCTCAATTTTGGTTGGGGGGGAGATAAAAACCCAATAGAATTCGAATCTAGGTGACAATGAGCAAACATAATTCTAACCCACCTTGTCATTAAAATCCCATTTCACTGTTTCTCCTCCTGGAATCTTTGACCTTGTAGACACCCCATTCGATCCTATAGCCTGCATGCATAATGGGATTGTCGGGTCGAAGTGAACCCGAGGATGTGAGATTTATTTAGAAAAATCTCAAAGTAAGAAAGATATTTTCCGAAGCCAGATGGATGGGATATTTTGAAAAATTGTGTAGAAATGATAAAGAAATAGCCATGGAATTCACGCAATATTATAATCAGACAATTGCAGAAGTAAGAGGGGTCAGAATCAAAACAGATGAGACAACCATTGCAAGGGTTACAGGGTTGCCACAAATTGGAGAAAAATGATTTGAAAAGAAAACAGTGACGAAGGTGCTGAAAGAATATTTTTTGGAAGAAGGCGAGAATCTGGAAGGAACAAAAAAGGGAACAAAAAGAATCTCTCTTCCGGCTCCTTGGGACTAGGTAGCCTACTGTATACTTAAATATATGGCTTAAGAAGGTAGCTTCAACCTACTTTTTGGTTATCACTTCAATATTTTGAATCATATTAGGCATCAGAAGCTCATAGACATTCCATATTTCCTTTCGAAATCATTGGAGTCAATGCGCATAATGGTAAAGGAAAGAAACAACCCTGAAACCAATTTGTCTCACCATGAACTGATTAGGTTATTGGTTGAAGATGCTCTACAAAAATTAAACCAAACATAGGAATCTGTTACAAGGAACCCTTATTCTCCCAAGGTTCAAAGGGCCTTGGAAGCATTTGAGGAAACAAAATTGTTGCAAGATGTAGCTGTAATACCTATTGAAACCCCAAAATTGAAAAGGAAAATTCTCTAGAGAGAAGCCCTGGCTAAACCTTCTGCTCATGCTAGAACGAGGTCTGGAACAATAAAAAGAATAAACCCAGAAGAAGTTGAGATTAATGAAGAGATTAAAGTCATGGATTCCTTGAGCAGGGGAGAGGGAATACAAGCTACTGCAGATCTTCAAAAGAAGACTATGGAAGAGGTGGAATTGAGAACAACAACAGAAGAAGGGCTAGGGTCGAAATAGAAGAAAAATTTAGAGAACAGAACGGTTGAACTACCTCCTCAAGCCAAAAAAAAAGAAACCACATAGCTTGATGTTCTAAAAATATCACCCACTCATGTTGACCAAATACAGAAGGGCATACATGCAACTCAAGAAATCATATTAGAAGTTAAGGTTGTCCCATAAAAAGCAATCAAAAGAATTGGTAGCTATACGAAGGGAATTGTGAGGCTCTAGAGACTGGGGAGGAATGGAGACTTTGGCATAAGTTATAGAAGCGATAGAAGGATGGCTTAGTAAAGGAAAGGCGGTGTCAACAATGAAGAAGGTCATGGAGACAAAAGGTGTGGGGCCAAGTGTTACAGAAGAAGAAATTCATCAAGGATACTCTAAGGAAGAATAATATTGTAAGGAAAGAAAGGGTAATCGATCATACGATCTAATGAGGATATAGAACTTGGAAAATGACCTCGCCAAACTGAAAAATAATAGTAGAAGAGTTAGAAAAGGGAATCATGGAGGCTATGACATAACAGGAAAGAAAATTTTAGGGGGAAGAAGGTGAGAAAGAGAAAAAAACAAGAGTCAATCCTCACATTCCAATGACTCAATATACAGATCAAGAAATTGCAACATGATAAGAAATATTTGAGCCATCTAGTGCATGCCATGAGAAACTTACGGCCTCCTTCGAATTTACATTCGGTATATCTTAAAGAGAAAATGATCTCATTATGCCTCATGTTGGTAGCATTAGGTAATGACGATCAGATTGAGACCTAGGAACAATTCATAAGGACTTTCTCAAGGATAAATGAAGAAGACCAGGGCCTACTGTGTGAATTTTATCTCCATAATTTGGTTATGGTCAACATTGACGACTAGGATCCAAATCCACATGTGGGAGAGGTACAACTACGAGCTTTCACTTCATTCGCGAGGAATCAACTAAAGTGGAATGGATCTCTCTCATTTTCCCAAGTTGTTGACCAAGAATATTCCTTATGGGTAAGAGGCTCTCCTAATCCAACAAGATTATTTTCAGAGAAAGCCATGGTATTACAGGACTAGGCATTTGTCATTAGGATGAAGGAATCCCAGAGAGTAGCTATAGAATCATGTCAAGGATGGATACCTCTCCATAGGATGGAAGCACTTTTTTGCTTAAAGAAAAGGTCTCAAATCCTGGATCTGGTGCTAAAAGGAAAATAAACATTTACTTGTAACAGGTTTGAGATTGCATTGGAATGATTACAGTTGTCCTTTGATTTCCTTGAGGTATATGGTGTATATTTGTAATATCCCTAGTTTTGACTTGTAATGTATTTATCCAATATTATGTAAATGATGTAAATATGCTAGTGTGAATTCCTAGTGCGGAGCTCAAGGCCAAGGCCCGACTAGTGAATTTCTAGGCATGTATGATGTTTATATTTTATTTGGCTTTTATGTTGATTTATAATATATGTAAATATTATGTGCATAAATAATAAAATGGTCCAAAACTGGTTGTGTAAAGAGCACCAAAGGGACTATGATTCCACTAGAGGGGAAGAGGAGAGGGGGTTCGTGGGTGACTAAATCCTTGCTGCCAAGTGTCCACCTTAGAAATCACCCAAAATTCCGTCATGTGATGAGAATAAACCAAATATCTCCTTTTTTTTACCATTTTTCCAATCATTAATGCATGTGTGTGGTTGGTGGGAAAAGTCACCTCATGTAGTTATTGAAGAAAGCATGGGACTGACTGCACTTTTGTGACAATTTTGTCACGACAGAAGTCAATCTGCAGCTGCCAGGAGTCCTTTCTTCTACTGCCAGAAGTCATGTCAATTGTCTTTTCACCATTTTCCCATATCCCTTGGAGTCAACCCTCATTTTGTATCATTCTTTCATGCAGATTTAGGAGGTTGTAGAGTTCTCCATTGTTGTCCATGAACTTACCATGCTGTTTTGAACCCAAAAATTCGAATTTGGAGACCATGCTACAGATTGGGAAGTGGGTTTTGTTGGTTGTAGGTGAGCAGAGAGGTTGGGCGAGCTAGGAACCTGTTGATGCCTCGGATATCGTAGCATCAATCAGAAAGGGATTCTCCCCGAGAGACGGTCCCAATTAGACTATCTCCCGTTTGGTGTAGGGAATCCGTCCGGTTAGCGGTTCCGGCAACCGTGGTTTTGGACTTTAAATCCGATTTTACCGGTTATGGCCCGATCCACCTTTCTTTTGGATTTTATGTGTTTTATATGAGATGCACATGCCTAAATTATACTTAGTCTAAATGCAACTGAAACAGATTTAAATTTAGAAACAGGAACACATCTACCTATCCCTGCAGGGGAACACGCTTAAGGGGAGAGCAATCAGCTGTAACAGATATCATAAGCCACGAACAGATAACTATTATTTCTCACGGTCAAAGCTACAGCAAGATGAGGATCTTGAGAAGATAGCTTCTCATTTAAAATGGAACGCATCTGTTGCTCAGAAAATAAACAGAGAAAAGCTACAGGATTAAGGAAACAGATCTACACTGAACCTACAGAACGAATTTATTGCTTATGAACAGAAGAAATCAAAATTGTTTGATCTAAGTAACAAGAATAAAGAAACAGCTCTAGATAGAACGAAACTGGAATTAAACTAAAAGATCCCTGCAAGGAGCAATTAAAAGCATGAACAATGAGCCATACGAATTATCCTGAAGAAAGAACAGTTAGCCATTCGTTCTAGAAGAAAAATCTACAGCAATGGTAAAAGTATCAGCAGGTAGCTCCTGATTTAATATGGGACGCATTCATTGTCCATGAAATAGAGAGGACGCATGCATAGATAAGAGCAAAATCATTAATACAAAGAAATAATTCAGAAGTAATAATGATCTCACATTGCAGAATTGCAGTCATTAGAATAGTCCAACATAAAGCAACCCAACATTCCAAGCAAAACGTCCATCTCCTGTGGCTTCTATTAGAAAATTCAATTTACAGAGCCGATACAAGATAGCTCATATCATTCGCCCAAAATTTTCATTCCCTGCCAAAAGTCCGTATCCTCTCTCGAAATCTTTCCTAGCTTCTATTTATAGTTACAAATTTGCCCTCTGGGCTGACACCTAGCATCCCCCACCTGTCATTTACAGGGATTTCTAATATAATCGATCACCAAAAAATGGTCACTTCATTTACAAAATATTTTGACAAAAAGAATAGGGACAGCTGTCCCACAGCTTACGCCTTACATATAACAGAAAATTTGCTAAACTCAAAGCATTCCCTGCTGGGCACGTGTCTGGCTGAAAAGAGTGGCTCACTGAATTCAGCTTCTTCATTCCTGTGCGTGAGCTTCTCCTGGCAAAGGGTCGCCCAAGTTGATGGTCACTGATGCTGCCTGGGAAGAGGTCCTCGACTCCCCTGCTGATGCTGCTCCTAATTGGGAAGGGGGAATGGGACTGGCCAGAATTTCTGCCATTGTTGGGGAAGAGACTGCTGGGAGAGGGGCTGCCGGGTCTACTGATGCTTCTGCTGCTGTTGCAGCTTTCCTGACCTCCTCTTCTATGTAACTGTGCCACACACCTGTATCCCTTATGATTATGTTTGCTGCAGCAGGAAACAGGATTTTCTGAGAAGTTATATTCTTCCCGAGCTCTATTTTAATGCTTTGTACTTCTGCTTCAGCAACTTGATATGTTTCCTTCAGCAGATGGTTGTGAAGCGTTGATGAACCGATGTAATGTTGGAGATCATCTATGGCAAGGACATCAATGCTTTTCACATACTCCATCTGGACGCCTAGCTCTTCTTTCAGTTGAGATAACCGCTGCTCTTTTCCCGGGAAGTCTTCTAGGGTCTGAGGGAAACTTAATGAGCAGTTATCATGGACTCCTTTGAGCTTTTGGTACAGGTTGTTGATTCTATCTGTGGTCTTCTGCACACTGGCCATCAGCTTATTGGCACAGTTCCGGCCAAAATCCAACAAGGCTATATCTTCATTAAAATCTTCCACGGTCTTGAAAGGAAGATGCGGGGGGAAACCTCCTTTCCCTTCCCTCCATGCCATCTGACTTATGACATTTGCTTTGACACGGGTATTCTTAGCCTTGAGCCTGTGGGCTTCCGCATTCACCTCCTTTAGCCTAACCGTCATGGCCTTGAGTTTGCACACCTCATCAGTGATTAGCTCTTGAGAGCCATGCACTTGCTGTAGTATATTGCATGACAGCTCGTGGAAGGGGGACATGTCCAAGGTTCTGCTTTCCGCTTGCTCTAAACGCTCAGCTAATGCCTGCTTGTCTGTTTCTAGCTGGGAAGCCTTTTCTTCTGCTCCACTCTTCTCTGCTTCTGCAATCATTATTTGGAGTGCTAGCTGGTCCTTTTCCTCCTCCAGGTAGCTGTACTTGTTTGCCAACTCCTTGTGCTCAGCGTACAAGCAATTATACTTGTTCACTGCCAGGTCTCTTTGAGCTTGCTCATTAGCCACGTTTCGCTGCAGGGTACGTGCTCTTTTCTTTGTCAATATATTTTCTTTGACTATCACCCCTACATTGGCAAATGATGCTTGTGCTGTCGCTATAACTGCGGAGGCCATGGCAATGGGATCCGCATCTGTGTTCTGCATGACAGCGACCTCTCGGTGGGTAACTATGTCGTCATGGAAAGGACTTTTAATCCTTTCTTCTGATTGGAGGACCATTGTTTTTCTTTTCTTGTCATAGACAAACTCATTCCATTTGGACACCGTACGCTTCCCAGATGGAGTGTACGGTACAATTGGTCGGTTTATGATGTCTATGTCTTCTTCCATAGGTGGGGTCCGGACTTCCTGAGCGGGGTCTGTCCCTTCCCTTTGGGTACTAGAGCCACCTGCCTGAGAGGTGTCTATCTCCATGTCCTGCGCACCGGACTCACCTACCTGGGCATCTTCTCTTGCCTTCAATTCTTCCTCCGCTTTCTTCCTTGCTTCAGCTTGCTCAATTTCTGCTTCTTTCTGCTTTTGGGCTTCTTCAGCCTCCTTCCGCAGTCTCTCATTTTCAGCGTCCTGCTGCTTCCTTGCTTCCTCGACTTCCTTTTGTAACCTCGCCTCTTCTCTTAACCTGAGCTCTTCCTGAGCTCGGGCATCCTTGGCTTCTTTCTCCTTTTGCTGGATGGTCTTCTGGGTTTTGGTTGAGCTAGAGCTCGCTCCAGTACTTTGGCGACAGATCCGTAGTTCAGCCATGTTGCTGATGCCTCTGAAAGCTTCCTCCTCGGCATCGGGGTAGTGGGAATATTCGAAGTTCGCATAGTTCCCCTTGCAATGCTCGGCCACTTTACCCTTTCTGTCGTTCCTGTGGAAGATGACCTCACCGAAATGGAAGGCCCTCAACTCTTGAACAAATTCATCGGCAGAGGCCACCCCTGAAAACTTGTAAGCACCTATGCAGAAAGGTAGGGGGGGAAAGGAAGCCTTGTGTAGCTTGTGGAGGAATGCTCCAATCCCATCCAAGAAGAGTTGTCTTACTGCTTCCTTGAGCACCACATAGTCTGTGGCATACTGCGGCAATATGTATGGGGGCTTAGTCCCTCCGAACATTCTCAAGTAGGTACCTTGTTCTGAAAAGTAGAAATCCCCATAATCCTCAAGGACTTCCAAAGCGTTTTGGGACAGGCAACTTGGTTCTTCCTTGAACATTTTCTCGTATAGGGGCATGATGAACCCCTCACAAATGAGTTTGTAGCTGGGCTTGTAATTCTGAGCCCACAACATCTTGAATGCAGTGTAGACCGGGGCTGTGGCCCTATCCCATGTACACCCCAATCCGGGGAACTCTATCTTGGCCAAGATACAATCTATCAGGTATGAGGACATGAAGAATTCAGCCTTCTTCGAGGCCAGCCCGGGCTTAGCAGCACTTATCATTGAGGCCAGACTATCTGACAAGATGGTGGCCCAGTCAAACACTGTCCCCTTAAATGCCACATAGTGAATGATAGGGACCCACTGAATCTTGTATACTGTGCCATCGGGCATGCCGAAGATTCTACACAGCATCAGGGCGATCAACCTATAAGGAGCTCTTAGATTCTGTACGTCATACTCCTCCCTCTCTTTCTTCCTCAAATGTTTCCCTTGCACCAGTAGCTTTTTGGCCATCTCGACATTGTCCATCTGGTTTAACCATTCATCGGTCAGAGCTTGCTGGACACGGGGAAACCTGTAGGCTGCCGCCAGATACGCGGGTTGAAATGAGGCGATAGCCATGTTCCCGCTATCATTTATCACTCTCCCATCAGCATCTGCATGTTGGAGTATCCACCCGATCACTTCAGCACAGGGGAACAGCTCAGGGCGGGTAGCGGCTCTAGTTATGCCTGAGGCTCTGATATTTTGATAGATCGGTGCCTCCTCCAGCAACATATCTGGGATCTCTTGGTCCCTGATCATTCTGTATATGTCATCCCATCTGATTTCTGGAGGGACACCAGTGGTGCACCTGGTGTCTTGGAGCGAGGTTTCAATCTTAGGAGGAGCAGGTTTCTTTTCTGTCATCCTCGCCTTCTTCTTACTGGGTTTCGGCATATTGAATTATCCCTGATAACATCCATATACAATTCATCATGAGTTTGAGCCACAGGTTGTATGGTTTCAGCAGAGAGCAACAATTGTTTTAATGAGATAAATCAATGAAGCATGTATTTAGGAAGTAAAACATTAGTTCAATTATAAGACACACATTGAAACATTTGAAGCTCGTAAACGATGAGTGTGGGATAAGCTATGTTGCGGGCGCTACTGGTTTTATTGGACCGATAGGTGATTCGCGGAAGCAATCGGCCTCCGGTTCCGCTTCGCGGAAGGAGAAGTCCTTCGCTATGGCTGCGGTTGGAGAGGTCGAAGGCGGGGAAGAGGCGGGTTGACTCGGTGAGGGCTATGGATGCTATCGTCACGCGCGGCCACTTGCCGAGTCACTATGGGAGGCTTTGGTCTGAGCGAAGGTAACGGCGCCGGGGACAAACTGACGGGGAGAGCTAGGGCGGCTTCAAGTTTTGGCTCTCGTGGCTTAACCGCTTACGGGTTTCGGCTTCGCGTGTAGGGACTGGGGTTTATGGAAAAGGGCCCAGGGTTCACGGTCAGGGATATGGAAAACCCACAGGGTTTTGATAACTTAACCCACGACGAGGGGCGCGGCCCGGGGTTTAAATTCAACATAAGGCATGGTTAACTGCCCGCACCCATCAACATAAGATATACGTTTTACGAAGGCCCACGACGATTATGTGAAACGAAAACTCCGTTCACTGTACCTGACGGGCAAAACATAGCCCTTGACGGGTGTTTTGCCCGTCACAATCCCACTAAAACCCAATAATTTCCCCAAAAGGACAGCTCAGTAGAGAAAAACAAGGTGAAGATCCTACCTGGCACCGTGGGGATTGCTTGAGCAAGGTGGCTGCGAGCACGGAGGCGCGAGGTGAGCTGGAGCGATTTGCACGGTATCACACGTCGCTGGCCGGTTCAAAACAATGGTGTATTGGTCGAGCCCCCCCATGGTATTTTATAAGGAATGGCACGTGTGAGCATTTAATCGGGTAGGTGGCGTGGTTAAAACGGGGTTTAAATTCGCCGCGCGTAGCGGTCACGTCAAAGCACCTCGGTTTCCGTGCGACCGCCACTTGCGGGGCCAGTTTGTGAATTGCATCCGCCGTTGCGGAAGGATTCGATGAAAGCTTCCGACGTTTCGGGGCTTAAAGCGGAAAGGAAACGCGAAGCCTTCCGCGAGAGTCTGTCGCGTAGCGGACGGGTAACGCCAAAGCTTCCGCCCTTTCGGAACGGTATAGCGAATGCTCCCGGTATTTTCGGAAGACTTTTGCGAAAGCTTCCGTGAACCAAAACTTCAAAGTCTCGTTGATTTTCGGAAAGTTTTTTTGGCTACGGCTCCCGCTAGTTTCGGAAAGCTTTTGGGAATGGCTTCCGCCGTTTCGGAAGCAAAACTTATATTTTCCGCAAATTCACCCGGGATCGTTTCGGAGTCCTTTTGCCGGTCGGGGTAAGCAATTGGCTTCCGCTGTTTCGGGAGGGTAGCCCGAAGGCTTCCGCTGTTTCGGAAGCAAAAGCTGAAGGCTTCCGCGACAGCTTCTTGAGAAACTTCTAAGTCTTTTCAAGGTTTCGGAAGGCAATCGTGAATTTCTCCGCGGGACTTATCCAAATGGTTTCCGCCGTTTCGGGACGTTTTCATGAATTCCCCCGCCGTTGCGGAAGGGTTTCATAAAACGTTCCCGCTTATTTTCTTTTGGAAAGATATCGCGGCGGCTTCCGCTGTTTCGGAAGGGTTCCTTGAATTCCCCCGCCGTTGCGGAAGGATTTTACGAGGGCTCCCGCGGTTGCGGAAGGGTTCCCTGAAAACTCCCGCCGTTTCGGGTGGGCTCACTTAAACTCCCGTCGTTGCGGAAGGTTGAAACTAAACATTCTCTAAGTCCTTTGTTCCCGCAGTCTTCTCACCGAAAGAAAATCTAAGTCCTTTTCGGGAGACTAAGGTGAATGAGCCCCGCCATTTCGGGAGGTTCGAATGAAAGGCTCCGCCGTTTCGGGAACTAAGTTGTTTCGGAGCTTGAACCGTTCCGCAGAAGCAACGATTGAAAATTTTCCAAGTGCTTTTACTTCGGAAGAAAATGATGAACTGCTTTGTGTTATTTCGGCGAGTTTATCCGAATGGCTTCCGCCGTTTCGGAAGACAGAGCTGAATTGTTCCGCCGTTTCGGAAGACAGAGCTGAATTGTTCCGCCGTTTCGGATGGCTTTGTTGAATTCCTTGCCGTTTCGGGAGAACAACGCGAACCTTTCCGTGGTCGCGGAAGACTTGATCGAAAGCTTCCGCCGTTTCGGGTGGTTTTGCCCAATGGCTCCCGCGGATTTTGACAAAGGAAATCTAGGTCCTCCTCTCGGAAAGGTTGGACGTTTGACTCCCGCTGTTTCGGGGCAAAGTCCGGATTACTTCAAAACGTTTGGGCAAAACTAAGTTATCTTTTGGCTTAATGGGGAGAACATGGGCGGATTGACGGCAAGCAGCTCATCCGGGAAGGAAAAAATTATGCTGAAAACAGAGCGGACGCCTGGGATGTCTTCTCAAACAGACTTTGTACGAAAAATACAGGAGGGGCCCCAACATGTACAAAATTTTGGGGAGGGGTGTTGCTGCAACAACAATGGCGAGTCGCTGGCGAACACAGATCTCTGAAAAAATACCCTACATGGTCCGGAACTTCATTAAAACATCCGTCTCGGGTGCACTACTCAGCTGAGCATTTTAGACTCATGCGGGGAAAGGAGCACTTTTCCTGCTAGTCATTGGGAAAGGGGAGCTTCGACCGAGGCATCTTCACCACTCTCAGAGGGCCAGCATATGAGATTCATTTTAGGAGGGTCATCCCTCAAATGGTCACTACTGCCGGACTCCACAGGATTTGCAACACTTCCTCATGGACACTATTGTTCTTGTTCCTCATTCCCATGCTGCTGGCATCCTTTGGGATGCTTGTATTTTGGACAGCTTAGCTGTTTGAGCCTTCCAGGGATATTTTCTTTTGGACCGATCTTTGATTTGGGCTCCTCAATCCATAATGTCCTTTTGTGTGAGTTAGAGGTTTTATTGATTTGATCAAACTTCACGGACGGAGAGGAGCCTATTTTGAGCTGGGCCTTTTGGACAGCCTTCTTGATTTTACATGTCCCTTTTGTTTTGTCTCAGCCATGCTTTAATTGAGGCGAGAATCCCTGGAAAACAGACTCTTGAATGTAGGCCATTTTGGCTTTTAAATCAGCAGCATGGAGTCATTTCAATACCCCGTGTCTTCGAGAAGTGCCACTTTCCATGGGTCCAACTTAGGTAACCTTTCTTGAGATGCCTATGAAGTGTGAGAGTGGGTGGAACCCAACGATAGTAATGAAGATGGCCATGGGTCTCTGCTATTGAACAGGGTTAATGTGACTAGCAGGGTAGGCTTCCCCCCTCTTGAATATTTCAGCGAGAGCACAGCAGACCGGGTTTACTGAGCAGGGTCCCAGACTCACGGGTTGCAAGTTTTCTTTGAGAGAGCTGCCTTCAGCGGGAGACCCAACAAAAAAAAGGGTGCTTCAGAAAACAAAAACCTATTGAAAAGGTCAAATAACAAAACAAGAAACATCATGGCCGAAAAATAAAACAGCTAACAGCGAAAGCGAACAGACAACTTTATTTATGTACAGGAAGTCTCACGGAGACTCACGCGAAGTACTGTTTCAGGGAGAGGCCATTGAGTGGAAGGGCTACTTCCTCTCCCTCGAGATTTGTCAATTTATAAGTGGATGGGCCCAATTTTGCAGAAATTTGGTACGGGCCTACCCATAGATGTTGAAATTTCGTGTGCATTCCTTTGCCTTCGTGATTATGGTCCCATTTCAGGACTAAATCCCCAACTTCAAAGTCCCTCTTGCCGGATTTCCTCTTGTCGAACCATCTCTTAACTATGTCCTGGTGTCGATGAAATCGGTCTTTAGCTTTGTGTCGGGCTTCTTCCAGTCGAAGCAGGGTGTTTATCCTGGATTGTAAGGCTTGGCTACCAGAACCCCGAGAGGCTTGGGACAATTGCAAGGATGGCAGCAAGATGTTTGGGGGAAGTATGGCTTCCTTGCCATAGACAAGAGTGAAAGGGGAGACACCTAAAGCATTCTTCGGGGTTACCCTATCTGCCCATAAGGCATTTGGGAGAGCCACATGCCAACTTCTCTGGTTTTCTATCACTGTTTTCTTAAGGATTCGAATCAGATTCTTGTTTGAGGATTCAGCTAATCCGTTTCCCTGAGGGTGGTAATTGGATGAATAATGCAACTTAATTCCCCATTCATAAACAAATTCATTTATCTTGCAAGATGAAAAATAAGTAGCATTATCAAAAACAAGGGAAATTGGAACCCCAAACCTGGTTATGATGTTCTCTTTCAAGAAGCTGATAACTGTATCTTCATTGATCTTGCGCAGCGGGATAGCCTCCGTCCATCTGGTGAAATAGTCGGTAGCTGTCAGAATGTATCGGTGTTGCAAGGAAGAATTTGGATTTATTTCTCCGATAACATCTATGCCCCATTGCTCAAAAGGTTCAGAGATGATGACAGGCTGCAATGGGCCTGCGGCCTTAGGTAACTTCCCAGTGCTTCTTTGACATACATCACAGTTTCGTGCATATGTGTGGGCATCTCGAAACAGAGTGGGCCAGTAATAACCAGCTCTCAGTATCTTGTGTGCTGTCGTCTCTCCTGAATAATGGCCACCTGCGGGGCCATCATGCAATCCTTTGACAACTTTGTTTGCATCCTCCTTTTCCAAACATCTAAGAAGGATTCCGTCATAATTCTTTCTAAAAAGAATCCCATCAATGATTTGATAGGGTGCCGATTTCAAGCGGAGTGCCCTTCTTTGTTTAGAATTCCAGTGCTCGGGTAGATATCCCTGCTGTAAATAGTGCACTAGATCTCTATACCATGACTGGGGAGTTGTGAAGATATGGCATACCTCAACCGAATTGAGCTCGGCTTCATTTTTCCAATGGTGCTCTTCATCAGTCGAGTTTCCAGCCAGTAACTTGCATAGACCTTGTCCTTTGATGATTGTAGCCGGTTTAAATTCCAAATCATACTCCTGCAGAGCTGTGACCCAGTTTCCTCTCCTCTCTCCCAATTCCTTTTGAACGAAAAGGGATCTAACAGCTGGATGGGGAACTATGACTTTAGTTCTGTTCTTCAAAATGTATGGCCTAAATTGCTTGACTGCTTTGAAGACCGCGTAGGCATGCTTGTCCACTACGGGGTAATTCAGCTCAGCCCCTTGCAGACCGGTGCTCATAAACGAAATTGGGTATTCGTCCCCCAACTCCACTTTTTGCGTGAGTACAGCTGCGAGAGAATCGTCTGAAGCGAAGGTATACAGGATGAAATCTTTATCGAAATCTGGACTTCTTAAGGAAGGAGCTTTAGCTACAGCTGCCTTGATATTTCTAAATGCGTCCTTCTCCAAATCTGTCCATTTAAATTGTATGCTTTGTTTAACCATCTGTTGCAATGGCTTAACAATTTGTGCAAAATCCGGAACAAATCTGCGGACAAAATTAATGGTGCCCATGAAAGACTGCATAGATTTTTTGTTGTGAGGCATCGGAATCTTATTAATAGCTTGGACTCTTTCCTGGTCGATTGACACTCCCTCTTTGGAGATGATATGACCCAATAGCTTACCTTCGGGTACAGCGAACACGCTCTTCTTGGGATTTAAGGAAATACCATACTTCCGGCAACGATCAAAGATATGTCTCAGATGAACAACATGATCTTCCCTTTTCTTCGAAAAGACTGTAACATCATCTAAGTAAACAACAACGCATTGCCCACCCAATCCTCGGAAGGCAATATCCATCGCCCTTTGGAATGTAGCTCCAGCATTTATCAGACCAAACGGCATTCTCCTGTAAGCGAACGTTCCCCACTTAGTCCTGAAGGTAGTCTTGAGACGATCTTCTTCAGCTACTAACACTTGATTATAGCCAGAGAACCCATCGAGGAGAGAAAACAATTCAGATCCAGACACCATTTGTAGGATTTGCTCCATTGAAGGCACGGGGTAGTTGTCTTTATCTGAGGCTTTGTTTAGATTTCTGAAATCTACACATAGCCTAATCTCTCCTGATTTCTTCCTCACGGGAACCAAGTTTGCAACCCATTCGGAATGCCTAACTTTGAAGATTATCTTTGCGTCCAGGAGTTTCTTTAATTCCTTTTGGATCAGCGGTTCAAGAGTGGGATGCATCCTCCTTAATTGCTGCTGAAATGGTTTGACACCCGCTTTCATTGGTATAACATGCTGAATGATGCGGACGTCATATGTTTTCAGATCTTCATAGGTCCATGCAAAAACATCCTTGTACTGTTTAAACAACTTAATGAACCTTTCTCTTTCTCCTGGTGAACAGCATTTGCCAAGGTTGACAAATTTTGGTTCTGCCTCGGTACCCAAATTAACCAACTCATGTTGCATTGATGAGCTGTTAGTTTTGGTATTAGCTGGTCTTTTGAATCTATTTTGAAGATCGAAAAGCATTTCGAGGGCCCTTACCCCTTTTGGCATGAAATTTCCCTTCTCCTCTTCCTTCTTCATCAAATCATCATCATGTTCTTCCTCATCTATTGCAGCTCCTTGAAAACTGTCTTCATTTGTCAGGAAGCTGATAATCTGCTCGTCATCATCGAAGATTCTGAAGTTTGTGATGTTATCGGGAATGGAAGGCCTGAAAATCAATTCAATCGAGCATTTATTATTTGTCGGCACCAATCTAGAAGCAGATGTTGCTAACAAATCGGCAGCAGAATTTTGCAACCTAGGAATTGATTTTATATTGAAAGCGTCAAAATACATGATTAAATCCCATACCTCAACCTGGTAACCTTTCAAGTGCGGTGAGAGGCAATGAATGGTGTTTCTTACCTGTCTAACTACTATCTCGGAGTCACCAAAAACCTTCAGGTACTTAACATTTAAGCCAATGGCCTTCTTTAAACCATGCACCAAAGCTTCATATTCAGCGGTATTATTAGTACAATCGAATTCTAATCTACAAGACAAAAAATACTTGTTCTTCTTTGGATCCATTAGAACACAACCGGCTCCGGATCCTTCCAGAGTTTTAGAACCATCAAAGTATAATGTCCAAAAGGTATCTTTAGATTCAACTAAGTTAGTTTCTTTGTGGTCTACGTTAGCAACTAAATTGACTATGTTACAATCAACCTCATCAGTCCGAGAAAAATGAAGGAGATCGGACTGTTTGTCTGATTCATGGCAAAAGGTTTCAGATTGATAGTTACCCGGATCCATTTCCAAGAAGTAATTTCCCAGGACCGAGGAAGAGAAAGCTACAGCCTCATTCTTTTCTTCTAGCTGGGTTACGTTTTGTTTCATATGAGGTTCCCTAAGAATTTTAATCTGATTCTGCCTGTTCTGATAAGGCAGCCATAGATGAGACCAATCGGTAGCAAAATAGCCGCTCAACTTGGTAGACCAATCCCTACTCAGAATCAGCCCATAAGCTTCAGGAATATCGACCACCATTATGTCAATGAATTGGCAAACTCTAGGGTCGGCTGACAGTCTAATTAGAACATCTTTCATCTCCCCTATAACCTTGACAGCAGTCCTGTCTAATTGTATGATTTGAGCTGGAGATGGTACGGGCTGCCCATTAATTTTCTTACAAATTGAAAGTGGCATGACGTTTGAAGAAGCTCCGGAGTCTACCAGACAGTTATGAACATTGTGATTAAAAATTTCGAATGTCAGCAGAAATGGCAATGTTTGGGATTTGGATTTCCCACCGATGCTAGCTTCGTTAATTTCAGGATTGTCTTGAGAATCTGTTAATGTAGCGCTGGGTTTTGGTTGTAAAACATGAAGTAGTTTGTCTCGTTGATGGGGCAAGCTACACATGTCAAATATTGATACGTTTGCTTTAACTTTCTTGATATCTTCGATAATATCATACCCTATATCGGATTCATTCCCAATTCGAGTGGACTGATCTGTTTTGTTCAAGGTCTCCTTAGGCGGCTGAACTGTGTTATCAGCACTTGGCTGTTTGGCCGCTGTCTGGTTTACTTTGGGCTGTGGTGGGATGATTGGTATATGCCTCCTGGGCGGATCCTTTGTAATCTTAGGCTTATGGGAAGAGGTGGATGGGACAGGATCCGCAATTGGGCCCTTGCTGCGAGTAGCAACATTTATGGTAGAGGGAGAGCTGTCTGCGTAATCTTCTTCTACTAATTCAGTCATAGGTATCCAATCCCACAATACCATAGTAGTGTCCGGGGTTGGTTCCTCTAACTCAGGGCCTGACTCTTCTGGAGGATAATCCTGGTCTGGGATCTGAGAATCTAACATTTGGTTCATGACCAAGCTCATGGAATTGATCCATTGAGGGCAGCTCTTCTCCGAGTGTGGTTCTTGGTGAAAGGTGCAGAAATTCTCCCTCCCAATCTCATTCAAATTTAGAACAGGGGCAGTGTTCATTGGTGGGTGAGACTGTTCCCCGTCTTCCCTTCTCTTATAGAATGGCTTGAAAGGTTTCCTAGATGTATTAGCAGCCTTGTCCTTTTCAAGATCTACGATTTTGTTAGATAACTTCTGCATCATCTTAACTACGTTTTCCATATCCGTAGATGGCTCTTCTTTGCCTCTCGTGAGAAGCAAAGGTTTCTTGCTAGCTGCTGGTTTTGTTTCCACATCTAAGGCATGTTTAGCTATGCTATCAGCCTCTTCCTCTACCTTTCGAGCTTCCTCAAAATTCTCTATTAGGGTCGTTTTCTTGGATCGTTTTACAAACATTGCGATTGGACCTTCAAGAGCTGTTGTGTAGTATTCAATCAAAGACTCTTCTGTGGGTTTGTTAGTTTCACTAAAGTTATTCAACAGCGTTGTGAATCTTTGATTAAAGTCTTGAACCTTTTCCTTCTTCTCCATTCTCATGGATAAGAGCTCTTTCATAAGCGTGGCTACAGTTTTTTGGTTCCCGTATTTCTTGAGGAAACACTTTTCGAAATCATCCCAACTAGAGATTGAGCTGGGTTGAAGGCTAAAGTACCAAGATGATACCTTAGGCTCGAATGTATACGGAAACAACCTGCAGACTACGTCTTCATGTTGTACATTTAAAAGGTTCAGAGCTAAGTAAAAACTCTTGAGGTGATCCTCCGCCGAAATGGCCTTCCCTGGATCGTACTTAGGCAAGACCTTTTCTGGATTTTTAGGGAGATTATGGAATGGTCCAGCTAGGTTCAGCGCTCCCCTTGCTCTCCAGGCAGGTACAGCCATGTTTGGGTTCGGACGTGGAGACCCTGGTGGAGAATTGTAAGGTGAATTCGGTGGAGTACTTTTGGGAGTGGTAATTTCTTCGAGATTTTCTTGGTCTGACTTGTTAAGAGTGCCGGAGATTTCTTCCAACGTTAGATTTACCAGTTCTTCAAAACTCTGAACGAGGATCGAATCACGGGTATATTGCGGCTCCTTTCTGGGTGTAGTTTTCTTAGGGAGGAAGTTGACAGCGTTTAACCCACCTAGCTGTCTAACGTAAGATCTAGTATGTCTTCTCAAGTCCTCTATTTCTGCAAAAGGAACAGCGTATAAAGCTTCCTGAGGCTCAGGGTCAGAAACGAGGCGTTCTTGGTCTGTTAATCCAAGATCTGGGCTGTTTGAAAAGTTTTCTTCAAGCGGGTTTTCAGTGTTATCTATGACCGTGGAAGATTTTCCTCTATCAGCCATGCACTTCAGGCCCTCCTTCTAGCGCCAAAAACTGTTGATGCCTCGGATATCGTAGCATCAATCAGAAAGGGATTCTCCCCGAGAGACGGTCCCAATTAGACTATCTCCCGTTTGGTGTAGGGAATCCGTCCGGTTAGCGGTTCCGGCAACCGTGGTTTTGGACTTTAAATCCGATTTTACCGGTTATGGCCCGATCCACCTTTCTTTTGGATTTTATGTGTTTTATATGAGATGCACATGCCTAAATTATACTTAGTCTAAATGCAACTGAAACAGATTTAAATTTAGAAACAGGAACACATCTACCTATCCCTGTAGGGGAACACGCTTAAGGGGAGAGCAATCAGCTGTAACAGATATCATAAGCCACGAACAGATAACTATTATTTCTCACGGTCAAAGCTACAGCAAGATGAGGATCTTGAGAAGATAGCTTCTCATTTAAAATGGAACGCATCTGTTGCTCAGAAAATAAACAGAGAAAAGCTACAGGATTAAGGAAACAGATCTACACTGAACCTACAGAACGAATTTATTGCTTATGAACAGAAGAAATCAAAATTGTTTGATCTAAGTAACAAGAATAAAGAAACAGCTCTAGATAGAACGAAACTGGAATTAAACTAAAAGATCCCTGCAAGGAGCAATTAAAAGCATGAACAATGAGCCATACGAATTATCCTGAAGAAAGAACAGTTAGCCATTCGTTCTAGAAGAAAAATCTACAGCAATGGTAAAAGTATCAGCAGGTAGCTCCTGATTTAATATGGGACGCATTCATTGTCCATGAAATAGAGAGGACGCATGCATAGATAAGAGCAAAATCATTAATACAAAGAAATAATTCAGAAGTAATAATGATCTCACATTGCAGAATTGCAGTCATTAGAATAGTCCAACATAAAGCAACCCAACATTCCAAGCAAAACGTCCATCTCCTGTGGCTTCTATTAGAAAATTCAATTTACAGAGCCGATACAAGATAGCTCATATCATTCGCCCAAAATTTTCATTCCCTGCCAAAAGTCCGTATCCTCTCTCGAAATCTTTCCTAGCTTCTATTTATAGTTACAAATTTGCCCTCTGGGCTGACACCTAGCATCCCCCACCTGTCATTTACAGGGATTTCTAATATAATCGATCACCAAAAAATGGTCACTTCATTTACAAAATATTTTGACAAAAAGAATAGGGACAGCTGTCCCACAGCTTACGCCTTACATATAACAGAAAATTTGCTAAACTCAAAGCATTCCCTGCTGGGCACGTGTCTGGCTGAAAAGAGTGGCTCACTGAATTCAGCTTCTTCATTCCTGTGCGTGAGCTTCTCCTGGCAAAGGGTCGCCCAAGTTGATGGTCACTGATGCTGCCTGGGAAGAGGTCCTCGACTCCCCTGCTGATGCTGCTCCTAATTGGGAAGGGGGAATGGGACTGGCCAGAATTTCTGCCATTGTTGGGGAAGAGACTGCTGGGAGAGGGGCTGCCGGGTCTACTGATGCTTCTGCTGCTGTTGCAGCTTTCCTGACCTCCTCTTCTATGTAACTGTGCCACACACCTGTATCCCTTATGATTATGTTTGCTGCAGCAGGAAACAGGATTTTCTGAGAAGTTATATTCTTCCCGAGCTCTATTTTAATGCTTTGTACTTCTGCTTCAGCAACTTGATATGTTTCCTTCAGCAGATGGTTGTGAAGCGTTGATGAACCGATGTAATGTTGGAGATCATCTATGGCAAGGACATCAATGCTTTTCACATACTCCATCTGGACGCCTAGCTCTTCTTTCAGTTGAGATAACCGCTGCTCTTTTCCCGGGAAGTCTTCTAGGGTCTGAGGGAAACTTAATGAGCAGTTATCATGGACTCCTTTGAGCTTTTGGTACAGGTTGTTGATTCTATCTGTGGTCTTCTGCACACTGGCCATCAGCTTATTGGCACAGTTCCGGCCAAAATCCAACAAGGCTATATCTTCATTAAAATCTTCCACGGTCTTGAAAGGAAGATGCGGGGGGAAACCTCCTTTCCCTTCCCTCCATGCCATCTGACTTATGACATTTGCTTTGACACGGGTATTCTTAGCCTTGAGCCTGTGGGCTTCCGCATTCACCTCCTTTAGCCTAACCGTCATGGCCTTGAGTTTGCACACCTCATCAGTGATTAGCTCTTGAGAGCCATGCACTTGCTGTAGTATATTGCATGACAGCTCGTGGAAGGGGGACATGTCCAAGGTTCTGCTTTCCGCTTGCTCTAAACGCTCAGCTAATGCCTGCTTGTCTGTTTCTAGCTGGGAAGCCTTTTCTTCTGCTCCACTCTTCTCTGCTTCTGCAATCATTATTTGGAGTGCTAGCTGGTCCTTTTCCTCCTCCAGGTAGCTGTACTTGTTTGCCAACTCCTTGTGCTCAGCGTACAAGCAATTATACTTGTTCACTGCCAGGTCTCTTTGAGCTTGCTCATTAGCCACGTTTCGCTGCAGGGTACGTGCTCTTTTCTTTGTCAATATATTTTCTTTGACTATCACCCCTACATTGGCAAATGATGCTTGTGCTGTCGCTATAACTGCGGAGGCCATGGCAATGGGATCCGCATCTGTGTTCTGCATGACAGCGACCTCTCGGTGGGTAACTATGTCGTCATGGAAAGGACTTTTAATCCTTTCTTCTGATTGGAGGACCATTGTTTTTCTTTTCTTGTCATAGACAAACTCATTCCATTTGGACACCGTACGCTTCCCAGATGGAGTGTACGGTACAATTGGTCGGTTTATGATGTCTATGTCTTCTTCCATAGGTGGGGTCCGGACTTCCTGAGCGGGGTCTGTCCCTTCCCTTTGGGTACTAGAGCCACCTGCCTGAGAGGTGTCTATCTCCATGTCCTGCGCACCGGACTCACCTACCTGGGCATCTTCTCTTGCCTTCAATTCTTCCTCCGCTTTCTTCCTTGCTTCAGCTTGCTCAATTTCTGCTTCTTTCTGCTTTTGGGCTTCTTCAGCCTCCTTCCGCAGTCTCTCATTTTCAGCGTCCTGCTGCTTCCTTGCTTCCTCGACTTCCTTTTGTAACCTCGCCTCTTCTCTTAACCTGAGCTCTTCCTGAGCTCGGGCATCCTTGGCTTCTTTCTCCTTTTGCTGGATGGTCTTCTGGGTTTTGGTTGAGCTAGAGCTCGCTCCAGTACTTTGGCGACAGATCCGTAGTTCAGCCATGTTGCTGATGCCTCTGAAAGCTTCCTCCTCGGCATCGGGGTAGTGGGAATATTCGAAGTTCGCATAGTTCCCCTTGCAATGCTCGGCCACTTTACCCTTTCTGTCGTTCCTGTGGAAGATGACCTCACCGAAATGGAAGGCCCTCAACTCTTGAACAAATTCATCGGCAGAGGCCACCCCTGAAAACTTGTAAGCACCTATGCAGAAAGGTAGGGGGGGAAAGGAAGCCTTGTGTAGCTTGTGGAGGAATGCTCCAATCCCATCCAAGAAGAGTTGTCTTACTGCTTCCTTGAGCACCACATAGTCTGTGGCATACTGCGGCAATATGTATGGGGGCTTAGTCCCTCCGAACATTCTCAAGTAGGTACCTTGTTCTGAAAAGTAGAAATCCCCATAATCCTCAAGGACTTCCAAAGCGTTTTGGGACAGGCAACTTGGTTCTTCCTTGAACATTTTCTCGTATAGGGGCATGATGAACCCCTCACAAATGAGTTTGTAGCTGGGCTTGTAATTCTGAGCCCACAACATCTTGAATGCAGTGTAGACCGGGGCTGTGGCCCTATCCCATGTACACCCCAATCCGGGGAACTCTATCTTGGCCAAGATACAATCTATCAGGTATGAGGACATGAAGAATTCAGCCTTCTTCGAGGCCAGCCCGGGCTTAGCAGCACTTATCATTGAGGCCAGACTATCTGACAAGATGGTGGCCCAGTCAAACACTGTCCCCTTAAATGCCACATAGTGAATGATAGGGACCCACTGAATCTTGTATACTGTGCCATCGGGCATGCCGAAGATTCTACACAGCATCAGGGCGATCAACCTATAAGGAGCTCTTAGATTCTGTACGTCATACTCCTCCCTCTCTTTCTTCCTCAAATGTTTCCCTTGCACCAGTAGCTTTTTGGCCATCTCGACATTGTCCATCTGGTTTAACCATTCATCGGTCAGAGCTTGCTGGACACGGGGAAACCTGTAGGCTGCCGCCAGATACGCGGGTTGAAATGAGGCGATAGCCATGTTCCCGCTATCATTTATCACTCTCCCATCAGCATCTGCATGTTGGAGTATCCACCCGATCACTTCAGCACAGGGGAACAGCTCAGGGCGGGTAGCGGCTCTAGTTATGCCTGAGGCTCTGATATTTTGATAGATCGGTGCCTCCTCCAGCAACATATCTGGGATCTCTTGGTCCCTGATCATTCTGTATATGTCATCCCATCTGATTTCTGGAGGGACACCAGTGGTGCACCTGGTGTCTTGGAGCGAGGTTTCAATCTTAGGAGGAGCAGGTTTCTTTTCTGTCATCCTCGCCTTCTTCTTACTGGGTTTCGGCATATTGAATTATCCCTGATAACATCCATATACAATTCATCATGAGTTTGAGCCACAGGTTGTATGGTTTCAGCAGAGAGCAACAATTGTTTTAATGAGATAAATCAATGAAGCATGTATTTAGGAAGTAAAACATTAGTTCAATTATAAGACACACATTGAAACATTTGAAGCTCGTAAACGATGAGTGTGGGATAAGCTATGTTGCGGGCGCTACTGGTTTTATTGGACCGATAGGTGATTCGCGGAAGCAATCGGCCTCCGGTTCCGCTTCGCGGAAGGAGAAGTCCTTCGCTATGGCTGCGGTTGGAGAGGTCGAAGGCGGGGAAGAGGCGGGTTGACTCGGTGAGGGCTATGGATGCTATCGTCACGCGCGGCCACTTGCCGAGTCACTATGGGAGGCTTTGGTCTGAGCGAAGGTAACGGCGCCGGGGACAAACTGACGGGGAGAGCTAGGGCGGCTTCAAGTTTTGGCTCTCGTGGCTTAACCGCTTACGGGTTTCGGCTTCGCGTGTAGGGACTGGGGTTTATGGAAAAGGGCCCAGGGTTCACGGTCAGGGATATGGAAAACCCACAGGGTTTTGATAACTTAACCCACGACGAGGGGCGCGGCCCGGGGTTTAAATTCAACATAAGGCATGGTTAACTGCCCGCACCCATCAACATAAGATATACGTTTTACGAAGGCCCACGACGATTATGTGAAACGAAAACTCCGTTCACTGTACCTGACGGGCAAAACATAGCCCTTGACGGGTGTTTTGCCCGTCACAATCCCACTAAAACCCAATAATTTCCCCAAAAGGACAGCTCAGTAGAGAAAAACAAGGTGAAGATCCTACCTGGCACCGTGGGGATTGCTTGAGCAAGGTGGCTGCGAGCACGGAGGCGCGAGGTGAGCTGGAGCGATTTGCACGGTATCACACGTCGCTGGCCGGTTCAAAACAATGGTGTATTGGTCGAGCCCCCCCATGGTATTTTATAAGGAATGGCACGTGTGAGCATTTAATCGGGTAGGTGGCGTGGTTAAAACGGGGTTTAAATTCGCCGCGCGTAGCGGTCACGTCAAAGCACCTCGGTTTCCGTGCGACCGCCACTTGCGGGGCCAGTTTGTGAATTGCATCCGCCGTTGCGGAAGGATTCGATGAAAGCTTCCGACGTTTCGGGGCTTAAAGCGGAAAGGAAACGCGAAGCCTTCCGCGAGAGTCTGTCGCGTAGCGGACGGGTAACGCCAAAGCTTCCGCCCTTTCGGAACGGTATAGCGAATGCTCCCGGTATTTTCGGAAGACTTTTGCGAAAGCTTCCGTGAACCAAAACTTCAAAGTCTCGTTGATTTTCGGAAAGTTTTTTTGGCTACGGCTCCCGCTAGTTTCGGAAAGCTTTTGGGAATGGCTTCCGCCGTTTCGGAAGCAAAACTTATATTTTCCGCAAATTCACCCGGGATCGTTTCGGAGTCCTTTTGCCGGTCGGGGTAAGCAATTGGCTTCCGCTGTTTCGGGAGGGTAGCCCGAAGGCTTCCGCTGTTTCGGAAGCAAAAGCTGAAGGCTTCCGCGACAGCTTCTTGAGAAACTTCTAAGTCTTTTCAAGGTTTCGGAAGGCAATCGTGAATTTCTCCGCGGGACTTATCCAAATGGTTTCCGCCGTTTCGGGACGTTTTCATGAATTCCCCCGCCGTTGCGGAAGGGTTTCATAAAACGTTCCCGCTTATTTTCTTTTGGAAAGATATCGCGGCGGCTTCCGCTGTTTCGGAAGGGTTCCTTGAATTCCCCCGCCGTTGCGGAAGGATTTTACGAGGGCTCCCGCGGTTGCGGAAGGGTTCCCTGAAAACTCCCGCCGTTTCGGGTGGGCTCACTTAAACTCCCGTCGTTGCGGAAGGTTGAAACTAAACATTCTCTAAGTCCTTTGTTCCCGCAGTCTTCTCACCGAAAGAAAATCTAAGTCCTTTTCGGGAGACTAAGGTGAATGAGCCCCGCCATTTCGGGAGGTTCGAATGAAAGGCTCCGCCGTTTCGGGAACTAAGTTGTTTCGGAGCTTGAACCGTTCCGCAGAAGCAACGATTGAAAATTTTCCAAGTGCTTTTACTTCGGAAGAAAATGATGAACTGCTTTGTGTTATTTCGGCGAGTTTATCCGAATGGCTTCCGCCGTTTCGGAAGACAGAGCTGAATTGTTCCGCCGTTTCGGAAGACAGAGCTGAATTGTTCCGCCGTTTCGGATGGCTTTGTTGAATTCCTTGCCGTTTCGGGAGAACAACGCGAACCTTTCCGTGGTCGCGGAAGACTTGATCGAAAGCTTCCGCCGTTTCGGGTGGTTTTGCCCAATGGCTCCCGCGGATTTTGACAAAGGAAATCTAGGTCCTCCTCTCGGAAAGGTTGGACGTTTGACTCCCGCTGTTTCGGGGCAAAGTCCGGATTACTTCAAAACGTTTGGGCAAAACTAAGTTATCTTTTGGCTTAATGGGGAGAACATGGGCGGATTGACGGCAAGCAGCTCAGCCGGGAAGGAAAAAATTATGCTGAAAACAGAGCGGACGCCTGGGATGTCTTCTCAAACAGACTTTGTACGAAAAATACAGGAGGGGCCCCAACATGTACAAAATTTTGGGGAGGGGTGTTGCTGCAACAACAGAACCATTACCCTTGAGTTCTACTGCTCGTAGGTGCTTGTGAAGCTATAGATTGAGGATGCAGAAGGTTCTATAGCAGCCAATACCAAGTTGGACTTCTTCTATGCACACACTGGAAGCACCCAGCAAGATGGATCACCCAAGAGAACCGTGGATTGGTGAAGGGGATGCCTGAGCTAGACGGGTGTTATGTGGGGCAGGTATTGTCGAATACAAGGCTGTGAGGGCTGAGTGAGACCCTTGTAGAGCTATGTATGAGCATTTGGCTAAGCACGGAGAGCATAATGGGTTGTGGGCTGAGAGATAGATGCCTGTAGGTGTTTCCTTCGCCCTGGTGGCCTCATAGCCCAGCTTGGGGGTGGCCTCTTAGCAGCAGAAAGAGCATATGTTGGAGAGAGTGCCTATGGTTGGGTGGAAAAGCGCTCTTAAATAGCTAGTTGCTTGGATCTACGTTGGATAAAGATAAGTATTCTTATGCATTTGAATTTTGAAATGTTTTATTTGCTGCCTGTAATGTTATGCTTGTGTATTTGCATGCTAGATGTGCGTGGATAGATTTTAATTCCGTTGTGCATTTTTATTTACATTTCTGCACACATTTCATTTGTTTCAAAACGTATTATGGACTTGGGGTGAAATTTGAGAGCCTAGGTTTTCCCAACGTACCCTCCCGATGATCGGATTGGGTGAGGGGGACGTTACAAGATTGGATTGGACTTTAGTTCGATTACCCCATTTTATGGATCCTAGTTACTGAGAACAAGGATGAATATTTATGGAACATAGTCACTCAACAAATGGGGTTTTATAAAGAAACAGAGGAAGGGAATTCTCCTTACCAGTGGAGTAATGAACATAAGACAAGGATAACCACACATGGGTGTATGATAACATTAAATGCATACCAAAATAAAGTAATGTCAACATGAAACACAACCCTCCATTTGAAGGAAATAAGTATAGGTAGGTCAGGGTGATAAGACCTTGCCCAGATGGTAAATTATACTCTGTTAACTTGGACTTGGACCTGGTAATTGTTAGAGTGCAAATGGGTACATCCCAATACCTCCACTAGTAGAGAATAGCTTTACTTGCCTTGAGGACACGCCGAGAGTTTGGTTGGGGGAGAAGACGAGCTATACATTTGGCATCTTTGAGGATCCTTTTTATTACCACAACTTACCTTTTGACCTCTATAAAACCCTTATATGTCTCTCTCCATGCTTAATATCCATATTTTTGGTAATGATATGAAGTAAGGTGTATTTCTGCATATTTTGTCTAGCATTTGATGGATGAATGTCGATTATGTATTTACAAAATCCACTATGAGATTTTGATACTCTAGAATTAGCAAAGGAATCATTTTCTAGGAGTTATGGAATCAATAGAGGGAGTTGTGGAACTTACCCGGGAATATCAACAAAGCTACAAAACCATACAAATAAGCTACCTGACTGGCTTAATGAATCATTTGTGACATTGAGGTATGGGATGACCTTTAGGATCCTACATGGAGATGTAGAACCACACGAAGCGGTCTCATAGCTTGGAGACTCAACTCTGTTTTGATTCTAGATCCATTCCACGTGCGCCAGCTGGAGAATTGTGTTCTTTTTCCAGAGAGAAGTTATGATCATCATGTTGATTTTGTCATTAATGCTCGCGTTATGTTAGCTAATACATGTGAAGAAGATCGAATCTCACGACTCAAGCTATGATTAGGATATTGTTTCAGATTTGTTACACTAATGATTTTTTTCCCTACAATATCAACATCTCCTTGATTGTCGGGAAAAATTAAAGTTATCTATTGTATGTATAAAAAGAGACCAACCTCCTCCTATGGGGGTTAGCCATAAACAGATAGAATTGGAGAGCTCTTATTGTACTCAAAACTCTGATATTTTATAAGAATATTGTTGTTGTTGGTTTTGATTCATTGAGTAGCTTTGTGTGATTGAGTGGCTTATTCAATTCATGTCTTCAAAGCAATCCCCCCTTCAGAGGACATGTGTTGATTATAGACTAGTTTTCTTTTATGTAATTAGATTCATGTTTGTGACAAATTGATTTGTGTGATTTATTTCTTTTTTATAGTTATCAATTGGCATGACTATTCCTTTTAATAGAGCTTGGATTGGTTATCTATTGTGTGATGAAAAATGGTTATTCCATGACATGGACGCAAAATGCATAAGTGATTACATCTTGGCAGTTGAAATAGAGTTATGTAGATGTTGATTGATCTCGTGTGATCAAGTTGATGTTATTTTAGTTGTAGTTGTTTTTACAAGGAATCATGTAGAAAATATATTGCTGGTTTGAGAAGTGTTAATTAAATTTATAATATCTTCCCTTCTGCCAGGATAGATAGGGTTGATTTTCTTTTTGTAAGATCAAGTAGGGATTGATTTCTTTCTACGAGAATAGACAAAGATTTACTTTCTACAAAATTAATTAGGTGGTTTGATTCTGATTAATTCCATATTATATCAGTAAGTGTTTGGTTTTATTTAATCATTTGATCACTATCTGGTTCTAAATCTTTAAGTTAAAAGGTATTTCCTTCCTTCTATAGAGATAGATGATTTAAAACATCTTCCTGCCAAGAATATCCTTTGCGCTCTGAATTAATCTCCAACATATAGAATTATACTATTATGCTTAAAAAACCATGGAGGTGTAGTGTCTGACATAGATTTTGTCTGGTGGCTCACATGTTCTTAGAATCCCTGGGTTGACCATTAATGAACAGTTCTTGATTGCTTTCTAAGTTATTGGAAGGTGATTGAAAACTTCATCAATACTACTTACATGTTAAGACAATTTCCTCCAGTATCAAGAAGAATCCCACCTACACCTATCACCATGAATACAATCAATTATGTTTTAATAACCCAACTTTGACCATATTTAATTATAACTATGCAACATGGTACAAATTTACCCGCATTTCCAACCATCCCTATCCTTTACCTGCGTTTTCAACCATCCCTATCCTTCCCATTTTCAAAGTAAGTTACAATGGGATTTCTTAAAATTAGGAATTTTTAAATATAAACTTGCTAACCAAAGATTTAACAAGTTATGCTAAGATTGAATTTATCAATGTGATTTCTTAAAATTGGTATCTTTTAAATATAAATCCACCAAACAAATATTTACCAATGAGATTTCTTACAATTGGGATCTTTTAAATATAAATTGACCAACCAAAGGTTTAGTAATTTATGTTAAGATTGAATTTATTAATGATGATGATGATGATATTTAATGTCCATTGAGACCAAATTTGGTCAATCGGACCTTAAGAGAAAAGACAAGACATAAATTAATTGATTTTCTTTAAAATATTATTCCTATGCTCAAAGAGCTTAAAGAGGAGTGTCCCTAGTTCACTGTAGTTTTAAGGAGCTAGAAGGTTAGAAAGGTCAAAGCACGAGAAAAGATTATGGAATTGAGATCTAATGTGGGCATAAGCAAGGAATTCTAGAAGAAAGTGATTTTCATCTTCAATGCTCATAGACTCGCACAGATGGAAAGTCCTTTCATCCCACAACGTTTTAGGAGTTGTTCAACACTCGGTTTCACTTTGAAGTTCATGAGAATTCATTATGATCTTGGCAATATTTTTTTTTGAGCTCGTTAAGATATAAAGATAATTTTGGTCCTCAAGATTAGGGTTAATGATTTCTTTATAATACTGTAATTTTATTTTAACCTCTAAATTTTCTTTGCACAACATTCTCTCTTTGAACATAGAAGTAATTATATTTTTAATGATATCGATATTTTGTAGAGTGACAGTTTCGTCAATCCCTCAATAGTCTGACCTAGTTGTGGCATCTTTAAGCTAACCCCACTTGAGGCGTAGGTGGTTTTGGCTGGAGTTAAGAGCAATTTTAGGAAGCCGGTGATCCCCTATATTGTTTAATCTGTGCTTGTACATTAGATATGTAATCATAGCCATGCTTTCAATGGGGGAGAGCCTCGCTTTTAAGAGTAGAACAAGATAGGATGTATTTCTCTTCATTTTAAGATTATAAGTAATAAATTGCTTCTAGATTTGCTCAATTCTTCTCCGGGATTCTTTGGAAATGATGCATACCAAACTTCACAGTTGTATATTATAACTAGGTTGTGACGAGTGTCATAGGGAGTGACGAGCATTTTAAAGAGGAATTTCTTTATGTCCCACATCACTAGGTTGGTCGACTTACAGTTGTATTCAAGACCGAAGTAGGCTTTCCACCCTCCATTAATCCCCTTCTCGATGTTATAATTCCAATTGATCTTATGATGGAAGTCAATTCCTAGATACTCATATGAAGTTAATTCCTCCAAGTTCTATTGTCATAAACAAAATTGTTATAATTACTCTTATTGGATTTGATAATCATGACTTTTGTTTTGTCGATATTAACAGTCATACCCATATTGGTGCATAAATCCTTGAGAGTTCTTAATTGATTCTCAATATCATAAGGGCACCTTTCCATAAGAACAATATCATCAACATAGAGAAGAAGCATGATAAGTATTCCTGCTAAGGTCGTGCCAGCACAACCTGTTTCTTCTAGACAATCTTCTAGCTTATCAATGTAAATGCCAAAAAGTGTAGGGGAGAGGGGGCACCCTTGTATAAATCAAATATTACAATTAATATCTTACGACCATCCTTCAGTGCTTTTGAATATGGCATTCTCATATAACCTTATAGTCGTAGCCCTAAGCTCAAAAGGAACCTTTAACTCTTCTAATCTATTCCAGAGGTTCTTTTTAGGCACAGTATCAAATTTTTTTCTAAAGTCCAAGAAACAAAAAAATAGATTGGATTTATTGTTGCGACATTCCTTTGTGATAATCCTTAGCATAACAAGGTGGTTCGTGGTTGAGTGATGTCTTCAGAAAATTGCATGGCCTTTAGCCCACTTACCTTCGTTTTATAGCCATATGCTAATCTTCTTTTCCAGAATAATACCATATAGTCTGGATAAAAGAGGGCTAATCATAATGGTTCGATAGTAAGAGGGGTTATCTTTATCTCCGCTTTTAAAAGTAGTAACGATAAGGCTTAGAGTCCAAGGCTTAGGAAACCCATGCTTAACTGCTAGACTACAAAGATTGTGAATGTAGGGGACGAGGATGGTGCTCTGATTTTTAAGGTTTCTACTCGGTACCCTTCAATGTATTTAGCTTTCCCATTAGCTAGGCATTTAATCCCAAATTCTATGTCTTCTAAAGAGAATACTTGCTTAGTTGTAAGGAGGACTTGAATTTTAGCCACAACATCAAGGATTCGTAGAGATTTTTAAAATACGAATTCCAGTCCTCCAACGAGATCTTATTATTCTCTTTAGTCTTACAAGTTAAAATTTGCCTCCAAATTTTTTTTGGAGTTGTCTTAGATAAGTGTAAGAGTTTTTCCCGTCTTTTATTTATATAGTGGTCCTTTTTTCTTTTAATACTTTTTTTGTATTTATTTGTCTTGTTGGATTTTAGGGACTAGAGTAGCTTCTTTGATTTCTCTAAACGCATTCTTACACTCGTTATCATACCAAGGGTTGGTACTTCTGTTATGCTTTTTACTAGAAATTTCGAGAGAGAACTTGTTGATGGCAGAAGAGAGGGAAGTAGTAAATTTATGATAGAGGTCTTCTATATTGGTCTTTTTAGAAAGAGGGAACAAATTCTTCATTAAATCATTTAGAAAGCTATTTGTATTAATCCTATCGTAGACCAAGTACTTTTAATTTTGAGAGTTTTTCTCTATGGGTTCGATATGCATGGAAAGACTAAGAATTACAATTAAAGGTCTCTGAAATTAGGCTCGTGGTGGTTTAAGATGTCAAAATTTATTAGTTTTTTAACACAAAAGGATATATGAAATGACATAATCAACCACATTGCTTCCAAGACCATGGTTGCAAATCATCGTACTCAAATTTGGCCACTTTTTTAGGCCGTTGCAGCTTATAATATCTTGGGCACTACAAAGCTTCACTAACTTTGTGCCGAACATTTTTTCACCTAAATCTTCAAAACTTCTATTGTACCTACTAGCTGAAACAAGGTCTTCATCTAACCAAAGAGTATTAGGGTTGGAGTAGTTGCTTACAAGGATAGCTTGGTTGCTTGAGTTTCAAGCATTAAAGTCTCCCATTAACATGATATTGCTAGCATGTCAGAAGCTAGAAATATCATGCTCTAAGCAGTTATAGGAACATATTAGTTATAAATCTAGGGGACTCACTCCACGAGCGATTTGACTATTAAAGTTTAGGAAGGTGTACATACACTACCCCTTCATATTTGAACTTATGACCTCCTATTTTAATTAGCTTCCATTTAATTCTTGACGTTCTTCTTACTCCATCTTTATTTATTGATTTCATTTCAGTAATTTTCAACGGCTATGTAATTAAGAATGTAAGTAACCCAGGGAGTAAAACGTGGAAGTTGTTAATACACTACCCCTTCATATTTGAACTTATGACTTCCTATTTTAATTAGCTTCCATTTAATTCTTAACGTTCTTCTTACTCCATCTTTATTTATTGATTTCATTTCACTAATTTTCAACGGCTATGTAATTAAGAATGTAAGTAACCTAGGGAGTAAAACGTTGGGTATATTTTAAGTTAAACTTCCATTTAATTGATGGAAAATTTGACCACCATTTATAAAAACTTTAACCATAAAACTTTGCTTTCAAAAATTTTAATTAATTTTAACACATGCAAAATCTAAATCTATAAAAAAAATTTAAAAACATATATTAAAAGGAAACTTTATTTTAACTTAAAAAGAAAATAACTTTAAAAATTTGAAAATATCCATCTATTCACTCAATCCATAAGTTTTATCCATCGATTAACTCAATCCATAAGCTTTATGATGCCAAAAATTATTGCATTATTAAAATTTATACCAATTAGACAAATAGAGAATATATACCATAATTGGAAATTTCTGGGTCATAATTTCAACCCAGAGAATATAACCCTAATAATATATACCATAATAGGGAATTTATGGGCCATAATTTCAACCCGTGACTTATCGGACGCCCCCACTGCGGTAACCCTGTGAACTTTGAACCTTGAGGCCCCATTCTTTAAAAGGAGCCTTCTCTTTTTCTTGAAAACAAATGATTGGAATTCCAACAATGTAGCCGTTGCCCGTCTCTGCAAATTTGACTTTGAATGTTGCTGCAATTTTGGAAATTTAGACGTTGGACAGGACATTTTCTGTCCATTTACAGCCTTCCGTTTTCCCTCCCAATCCAAACAAAATCTAAGCGCTCCTCTTCACACGGGTAATAAGAAGTTCCGATGTCTGTGAATTCGAACCTTCTTTATTCACCTTCAGCAGCGAGTGAGACAGAGAAGGGTATGGGCTCAATGGGGTTGAGAGACGAAGAAATGGAGATCGATCATGAATTGGGGTATCCAAGAGGATATGTGAAGCTCTGCCACGCCCAGTCCCACATGATCCAAATGCCTTACAGTAAAGGGCCTCCCCACACATTCCTTCCATACACATTGCACCCTCAGGATGTAAGTTAATCCAAGTTTTGATGTGGAGCTGCGTTAAATCCTGGATTTGTGGTGCCCGTATCTTGGGGTTCTTCAAAAAAATTAATACCACGATCTGCTTCAACATTAATTGCCCTTGTTTACTTGCAGATGATCAATTTGAAGGAGCTCAATCGATTGTTTCCAGGGACTTCACCAGGAGATTCAAATCCTCCGAATACCAAAAAGTATATTGATGTCCTCTGGAAGCAACTTGATCATCTCGGGTAATAACTGCTACTTTATCACATTCTGCCAATTGGGTTTCTTTCTTTTTCATAATATTGCTAGCACTTATATTGAAAGTCCATATTTTGATCATATTGAATATCCGTATTTTGATCTTATTGATAGTTAAAGGAAGCATTATATTCTTGTGATATCCTCTTAGGCTGAGAAACCCAGAGATTGTATTCATATTGTATGCAAGCTGATCCAGGGAGTCTTTCTGCAGGAATGCAGGATTTGACCCTGCTCAGTTCAGAGTAGATCCATATGGAAACGTTCTTTACTTCCATGCCGACCCTGCTTCGCCTCTGGCCTGGGAGGTGGATCACTGGTTTCCTTGTTCAAGTATGAGCTAACCACGTTCTTGGTGTATTTTGTATTTTATTCTTTTGCAAGGCACAGTTTGACAGAATGATATAATGGCCTGTGTGATAATGGGCAGGAGGGGGTGAAACTGTTCTAAGCAATCTGAGGCTCGTACAGTGGCAAGCAAAAGAAATGAAGCAGGACAAGCTGGAGTTCCTTGTGCCTTGGTGGGATCTGCAGCTGGGAGTCTCTGTGAACCAGTTCCTTTCCATATTTGCTTCGAGGAATGCAGATTTCAGGTAAGAGTTCTCTGTAAGTACCAAGTCCATCAGGAGCAAGAGAAACATAAAACTTTGAATCTTGAAAGGCATTCCTCAGAGAGAGAAGCATAAGTTTTTTCAAATTCTTGATTTCGATTGATCAGAAACACTATTCAGAAAGGGTATTGTTTAATTCTTCTACCCTGTCATGGCAGGCAGAGGGCTTTTGCATCTATGTTTTTTTCAGGGAAAAGCGAACAGCTAAATAAATTTACGGTAGTCGATTGCCACTCATGGCCCCAGCATTTTCTGGAAAAGAAAAAACAAGTTGGGCTTGCTCCAGCTGCAATAGTTCGGGTGCAAAAAGAAGTGGACAACCCACTAAAGCCCCTGAATATGAACCGACTTTTAGAGGCTGGTGAGTTTTGAAATCGAAATTTTATTGATGTACACAAGTTATTAAAGTAGGTCACTGGGACTAAAGAGTTCTAAGCTCTTGACATCAAAATTTTATTAATGTCCACAAACTACCAAAGTTAGGTCACTAGAACTTATGAGTCAAAGCTCCAGACATCGAAATTTGATTAATATCTAGGTCATTGAGAGTTCCAACTTCCATTACAGTTTAGTGCTCGGAATATATGATACTGGATAGCATTTTGGCCTAATATCTTGTTTGGCTAATAGTAAGCTCTTGAGAGTTCCAACTTCCATTAGAGTTTAGTGCTTGGAACATATGATACTGGTCTCTGGATAGCATTTTGGCCTAATATCTTGTTTTGACTGATGAGAAGCTGATTGCATGTTGGAAGGTGCATTCACTGGTAAAAGATGGACAGCAGAAGAAGATGAAGCCCTCTGCAAGGCAATCCAAAAGTTCAGACCTGGTTATTCTGAAGAAAACAAAGAATCCGAGCCAGGGATAGCTAACAGGTCTATTGTGCAAATTAAGGACAAGGTGAGACTGGGAATTTTAGATCTCTTTTGGACCTTGCTTTCCATGTTTATGAAAGGATATTCCCCTCTCGCTGTTAAATAAATGAAATACCATTAAATCTGCTGTAAAGTAAGAAGCTGTTATGCTTCAAAATTGGCAGTTTTATGAATGTTTGAAACTGAAGGATTGGACTTAATGAGGCATAGGATATGCACAAAAGGAATGTAGACACATTGTAACAGATGAGTATAGGGAGAGATAGAATTTCGTATATGTGTTTATTCATTTCATTAAGTGTTCATTTCATTGCGTGTTGCTTGGCTTAAAGGGAGTGTATATCTGAGTTTTTTAATATTCGCAGCGGCATCTTCTAAAGAAAGGAGACTGGCAGATGGATAAAGAGAACAGGGGTGATTTCAATAGTATTGAGATAGCCTTGTCCAGAGCTATTGAGAAGGAACAAATTCTGAAACAAGGACGGGAAGAAGAAATCAGGAAAAAGATAGAGGAAATTACCCAGTTAGATCAACACTTAAAAAAGTTAAAACAGATAAATGAGGCAGAAGCATTGGCTTTGGAAGACCTTGAATATGTTCTGATAAAGCACAGAAGGCGAAGTGAGAAACAGAGACGTGTGTCTGAGACACAATCATCATACAAGCAATGTGTGGAGAAGATGATAAGGGAGACCATGCACCAGTAAGAATATATTATTCTTTTCTCTGTTGAATGCTTAAGGTCATTAGAGACTGTCAAATACAGATGTTCTGAAAGTTGTTTGGGAGAAAATTGATTTTATAATTACTATTAGTATCACGTAGGTTGCCTAGCTTGGCTGTGTTAGAATGCAAAAAAATGATTTTAGATAATATAGGTATGAAAGGATTTTAATGACATTATAAATTTATCTTTCTATTAATTAGGAGGGTTTCAGAGTGGAAGCAATATTTGTATCTTGCTGTGCTAGAAGAGGAGAGAAAATGTACACTCGTACTTTTTCTTTCTTTTTCACTTGTTTTTCACTTTTCTCTCGAGCACATTAATTTTTTTTGATTTTGTTTCATTATTATTGGCTTTGGATAGGAATGTTGTATATAAGGAGCAGGCGAGGTTGAATCAGGCTGCTAGCAATGCCCTTATGGCTAGATTGGAGTCACTGAAGGCAGATGCGGACAAGTCAGAGAGAGAACTCTTCAAGAAATTCAAGCAAAGAGATGATACAAAGGAGTTACTCAGGCCATACTTGGAACAGGTACGTAAAAGACTCAGAGAGGATGACACAGCAAGCTGCTCCAAGAAAATTGTCAAGAGAGAAGCAGAGAAAATGCACTTTTACCTCCCCTCTACTATTCAACCAGTTACTCGGGATAAGGAATCTAGAAGATTGGCCCTGAAGGAATCTGCTAGTCTTCTTAAAAACATGGAGTCCTTGAAAGAAGCAAGTCTTCTTGCAAAGAATATGGAAGGGAACTCCAAAAGAATCCAAAAGGAACTGAGACAATTCCTAGAAGATGACCTAGAAGCATCAAGGGCTGAAGCACTTCTAGAAAAGAAACCAGGTCATGATTATGGAGATGCAAGTACTGAATCTATTGGGGATAATGCCAAGGAAGACGTGGCATGTGCAAATGGGGAGGAAGAGGATTTAGATGGTGTGCTTCAACAACTATTGTCAAAACAGCAAGAAGCACAGGCAGCTCGGGCAGATGCCAATGCAGAAGAAGAAAAAGATGATGATGAAGAGGAAAGGATTAGGCGTGTTGGAAAGGCCAACTTAGACAAATGGCTGCAGAATTTGCTGCAGAACACACAGGAAGGAGCGTTTTCAGACGAGGAAGAAGGAGAAGAAGAGGATACTATTGCCTCTGAGGTTGAGAAGGAAGAACCTAGAGGAGGTCTCTTTGGAGGATTGCTGAACAAATTGAGGAAGAAGGAGTCTCAACGTGATCACAATCAGGCCGAGGTTCAAAAAAATGTAAGGGATCCCAATGCCGTCAATCCAAGTACAGGCAAAAGAACCATGGTAGGGGTGGAGCACAGTTCGAAAGCAGGCATTGCCAGGACTGGAAAAGATGAGCCTGATGTCGTTTTGGGGCTGTCCCAAAATCTCCATTGCCTCAAATTGACATCTGGGAATGAAGAGTTCCAGAGGCAGCAGCAACACAATTTACCAGCAACAGTCACAGTGAATGCACATACAGGGCTCCAAAACAAAAGGCATAAGAAAACACTTCATATCGCTGAGTTGCCATCTGATGATGTTGGGAAGATTCTCAGGAACAGTAATGCATATAATCAAAATGGAATGGTGATTGGCAGCAGTAAAGGCTTGCAACAGGAAGCAAAGAAGGATTGCAGATTGAAGAGAAGTGCAAGTGCACCGCGGGCCCGCCCATCTGCTGCTGCTTTGGCAACACCTTTGTGTGGTGTTCAAAGAGGAAGACAATCCACTGGGAGAAAAATGCTTGTTATTGGAGAGGAAGAAGAACATGGGGAGTAAATGCAGAGTTCCTTGTATGATTCACTCCTTCGCCTTTGCAACCCATGAGGAGATACAGAGAGACCAAGGCAAGAGGAGTCTCAATATATCATCACATCATGAGTGATCATATACAGAGTCATTCCTATTATTTCATATTTTTTGTTGTCTTTCATTTTATCTTTGGTGGATTGCGTGAGCAAATTCAGTCCATCTGTTTCTCATCTGTTGTAGAATAGTGATTGATTCATTTGTATTTGTAGATGTTTTCAAGATTGAGAGTGGAGTGGCAAGATTCATCAACAACTCATTCCTGATGAGTATGCCAAGATTGTTTGTATGAGTAAAATTGTTTGTAGATATGAAATTTGAGGGTGGAAAGTGGCTGTTGGATTGAATTCAATAAGAGACGGATTAAAAACTGATGATTTGGATTTTACTATGAAGAAATTTTCAAGTCAAAATAATTGGCATGATGACCCATTTATTGCCAAACAAACAAGCATTGTACAGATCCAATTGACATTGATTAGTATGTAGTGTTAAAATGTCTTTCAAAAGGGATTGCAAAACGAAACAACATTTAAACCTAAGTATGTTGATTTGTTTAAAAAAAACAAAAGGGATTGCAAAACGAAACAACATTTAAACCTAAGTATGTTGATTTGTTTAAAAAAACAAAAACATTTAAACCTAAGTATGTTGATTTGTTTAAAAAAACAAAATGCATAGATGAAGAAAATAAAGTTGATGAAGATGCGTCCATTTAGATTATCAAAGAATATGGTTAAATGTTAAAGGGAATGTAAAAAATGTAAAAAAAAAGTAAAATGTAATGGAAAGTATTTAATGAAAAGTAAAAAAGTAAAATGTATTGTCTGCCATTAATTAAAATGTAAAAAAAAGTAAAATTATGGAAAGTATTTAAAAAAAATCCATATGGGTTCATAAAATAAAATATTATGAAAAGTAATTAAAAAATAGATGTTATTTATAAAATAAAAAATTAAAACTTAAACCCGGAGATATATCAATCAAGAGAGATTAAATTTCTTGAGTTTAAATTTAAAAAAAGAAATACACCTCAAGAAATTGGATCCCTCTCGGTGCTTGATAGATACGATACGTCTATACGAAAATTATGGATTTCTGTGCATGTTGCATGTTTATGTTCCGATGAATACGACATTGTTCAGTTTAAAATTGATAAAATCTTAATTAAATTGATAAAATCTTAATTATATTATTTTAAATAAATTTATTTCGTTCATAAACCCTATTTCTAGGGTTTGGGTAAAGGGAAAGTGTCTTTTTATCTCATAAAAAAAACAAAGAATAAAGAATGATGTGTGTTGTAGTTTACTTTTGTGGTGAAAAATTTAGAGATTTGATCTCTCTCGATGCTTTAGAGAACTAAAATTAAATAAATCTATACTAGTTTTAAATTAATTTTATAAATTATAATAATTATTATTTTTACATCAAGAAAATTAATTTAATCATAATAATATATTTATTTCTTTTAATATAAATATAAAGATTTGTCCCATTTCAAATTGTGAAAGCATCTCACAACCCCATTTCACAACTTTAAGATTATTTAATAGAAAGTTAATTCACTATTTGTATTTTGGTCGAAATGGAAAACAATAATCATGATTTTAAGTCCATATTTATATTCTAGTCAAAATGGAAAACATTTTTAATAAACTTTATATTTTTAGTCAAAATGGAAAACATTTTTAATAAGTTTGGGTGTCAATTTATTTCGGAAAATGAGGATTTTCATATTAAAATAATTAATTTAGTTTTTAAAAATAAAATTATATTTTTATTTATTGCATTTAAGAGGTGTATTCTACATGTGTCATTTTTAAAAAATAATAAAATATTATAAAAATAACATGTCCGCTCAAATAGATCTAAAACATTTTACTGTAACATTTGAGATCGTATTCCTCTGGGCGCTTGATAGATCCTCTTTTAAAATGAATCAATGCTAGTTTATTTATTATTAAAACTTTTTATTATTCAAAATTGTATTTTTTTACTCAATCTCCATATTATTTTATTTTATCCTTTTAGTTATAACTTTGGGTGTAGGAAAAAAGGCAACTAAAACGCCCCACTTTTTCGGTGATTTTTTCATAAAAACCAGTCAAATTTGTTCTTGGAAATTGTTATTTCGGCAATTTTGCAATTTCAGTAATCGTAATTGTCTATCCTAGACTAAATGCCCTATTTTAAAACTACCCAGATCGTCGAAATTGCGATTTGAGCACTCCAAATTGCCATTTCAGCTATTCTGACTCTGTCGGATTTTGGCAAGTCGGGGGCATTTTAGTTAGCCCTTATACTGGTCCATAACTTTGTCCCACATCTTTTTATGTTTTAATGATAAAGTGAAGTTGCCCAGGTTCGAAGGTTTTGGAAGCCCCTTAATGATGAACTAACCTGGAAGGTGGGACATTATTGGCATTTTAAATGCCTTTCTTGTCGAATCTTTATCCGCCAAGTTCTCCTTGGGAAGGGGAAGCCCGTCAGAATTATATGGATGCTTTCTAGGTCAAGACCATTTTTCATCCTGGCAAAGCGCAGAGTCTTTTGATGAAAGGCTCTCTGATAGTATCAAAGGCCCCGGGGAACAAGGGTGTTTCAACGGTTGTCAGTTTAAACCCTGCAAGGATAACAAAGTCCACTTTTGGGAATTCTTATGCTCCTCTAACTTGCTCAAACGGGAGAGGACCATTCTAGGAGGAGCTCTCAACTTCTCCCTAGGAGAAAGTGAAATTTGGGGAGCCAAAGCCCGTGTAGACGCTCTCTTTGACTATTTCATCTGGAGATTTGCGGATGTTTCTCTCTATGATATTCCCCCTATGGTTCTCAAACCCACTTGGTTGAACATGTGCGTGGGAGACAACAACATAGCCAAACACATTGACCATTTCTTGGTTATGAAGGGGTACTACAGCTGCCTATAGCTATGCGTCAGTGGGTTGGAAAGGATGACAATTCAAACCATTTCCCCATTTATTTGGAAATATAAAGGACTGGAAAGAAGCCTCCCAGCTCTTTCAAGTTTAATGCATGGTGGATGACAATAATGACTATAAAGATCTAGTTAAGAGGTGTTGGGTTAAGTTCTTTCTAGGGGGATGGGTCTTGGCAGTGACATCCTTTCAAAATAACCTTCTACACCTGAAACAATAGACTATCAAATGATCTGTGGAAAAAAGAGCCCAACATGATAAAGAGTTGAAGGACATTGAAACAACGTTGCACAAATTTCACTTAGACTACAAAAGAGGTTTTCTCTCCTTATCTAAAAAAATTCTATCGTGGTGATGGAATGCAGGAGAACAAAAATCCTTGATGAGAAGGAGGCCACGTGGCGCCTTAAGAGAAGAGCGCTCTGGATCCAACTAGGGGACGATAATACTAAGTATGTCCACAACTTTGTCAAACACTATCAATGTTAAAATATTGTAACTTCTAATAATATTATATTTGTACTTTATTATTCCGGAGATGTTCCCTTCCTCCAAGGTGACCCTATTGTATATCCGGAGATGTTTATTCCTCCGATGGATTGTGGTAACTAGGGTTATTAGATCTCCCATGTGGGGGTCGGCCCTGAGATAATTTATTAGGGGTTATTAGACTCTCTTAGGAGAGGTCGGCCCCATAGGGTAAAACATCAGTCGGGAAACAAGTATAAGTAGAGGAGGATGTTCCTCACTTATCTCACTCTTCCATCACTCGGAAAGTAGTGCACAAGTGAGAGAGAGGTCTGCATAGGAGGTAGAGAAGGAGCTCTAGTCTTGGACTACATCTTGTATTTGGTTGATCATCTTTATTGAGGAAAGCTTTGTTGGGTTTTCTACCCCATGAGGGTTTCCAAGGGTAAAGTCTTTGTCTATCTTGTGATTATGTTTCTTTCAGTGATCTTGCTAGTCAAATTAGTATAAAATTAACAATCAAAATACAAATTCAATATGGAGTATAGAAAACAATGACGGTTCCACTGCCTCTGGTTTTCAAGATCTTGCAAGATCAGGGGTTGAGCATTTCAAGCATCTCTATAGTGAGGATCAAGAGTGTCAGGTGGAAAATATAATCGAACAGATGGCCTTTTACCCGAATATGTTGACGGAGGAGAAAAATTAGATGCTCATGAAAGAAGTGAGCATGGAGGAGATGCGGTCAGCCATACACTCCCTACAAAAGGATAAAATCCCAGACCCGAATGGGTGGCCGGTCGAGTTTTTCAAAGGCCTTATGGAGGTATTAGAGGAGGACTTGTTGGCGGTAGTAGAAGAATTAAGGGCCAACAACAGGATTTTTGCTTTCTTTAATGCAACTCTTATAGCTCTTGTTCTGAAAGTCGAGAATGTAAAAAAATGGGAGGACTTCTGCCCCATATCTCTCTGTAACCGTGTTTACAAAATTATAGCCAAAGTCATTGTGGAAAGACTTAAGGTCATTATTAACAGGGGGATCTCCGAAGAAAAGTTTGCTTTTGTTAAGGGCTGACAAATCCACGATGCGGCTGGCATTGCTCAAGAAGTCCTCCATTCGGGCAAAGTTAAAGGGGTACCATTGGAAATCATTAAAGTGGATCTTCAAAAGTCCTATGATCAAGTGAATTGGATTCACTTGAGGTTAGTTTTTCTTAGCATTGGTATTAATCTCGAGTTTGTCAATTGGATAACGTCTTGTGTTCATTTAGTTTCATTTTCTATTCAAATTAATGGTTCTACATCTAAGTTTTTTAGATCGGGTAGAGGGTTACGCCAGGGGTTCCTCTATCCCCTCTCTTGTTCATCCTAGTTATGTATGGACTCGGTAGAGCTTTATCCATGGCACACAGAGGAGGATCTTTGAAAGGATTCTCCATCTCAAAAAGATTGAGGTTATCCCACCTTTTTTTTGTGGACGATTTCCTTTTGTTCACAGACGAATTGACTAGAGACTTGCCCACTATAAAATCTATCCTTAATCGTTTCTCTTTAGGATCAGGAATGGTCATCAATGATAGGAAATCGAATGTGTATCACTTCAATTTGTTTGCAGAAGCTATAGAAGATCTTTCCAGATCCTTTGCTTTCCTTGTTGAGGAGATTTCTGAAGGGATGAGGTATTTGGGTTTTGTCATCAAACCTAATAATTACAACAAGCGTGATTGTGTAATGTCCCTTGTTAGGAATTTTATTAAAATGATAGTTTTTCACTTTTTTCCCTAGTTAGACCTTTGACTAGTTTTGAGCTCTAGGTCCCCAAATTGCTCCAATTGCTTCCAAATCTTCTGAGAAGGTATATGGATGATATTAGAACATAAATATTTGTTTCAAGGATGCTTTTGGACCTTTAAAATACTTCTGCAAATCCTCTTTCAATTCTGGCCAATGTAGGGAACTTTACTAGTAATTTCCCTTTGACTAGTATTGGTCTCTAGGTCTCAAATTGACTCCAAATGCCTTCAAATCTTCAAGGAAGGTGTATGAATGATATTAGGACTTGAATATGATGTTTAGGGATGATATATGGCCACCAAAAGACCTCTGCAAACTCTCTTAAGATTCTGGACCAAGTATGCAATTTTACTAGTAATTTGGGGTTCAAATCCCTTTGGGGTAAGTACTGAAAATGGCTTCCCAAATGCCTCCAAACCCACTCAAATTTTTGAACAGAGGCAGGGTATGTCTCAAGGATTTTATTAAGGTCCCAAATTCACCATTCATTAGTTATTAAGTCTGTTCCAAACCTCTCCCAAACAACAACAAAAATCACTAGTTCGACCCTTGGGGAAATGGCACCAAATCTTCTCCGAATGTAAATAAATTGAACTTAATGACTTCAAATGCTCGAGCATTGAACACGAAACTTGTATAATACATCAATAAAATTCCATTCATCAATAAACCATCAGTATTTTACTTATCCATTTGAATCCATCAACATTACATTGGTTCACAACAAGGTAGTGGGGAAATGGCATTGTTCTTTTATTAAAAATGAGATTTATACATTTCTACTTGGAATTTCGACCTGAAAATTTCTGGAGATGAAGAACAGAGTATTTAATTAAAATTAAAAAACAAATGGGGCATTAGAAGCTCCCCCAAAGAGTACAATAGCTCACCAAAAACGCCCTCCCTCAAGGATCAAGAATATGCCACCAAAACTGGAAATGGTTGAAGGAGTGAGCTGCAATAGAAGAAACCATGAGCTGCCCTGTAGCTTACACCTGCAAATAAAGACTCCATTAAAGCTCCAAATGAAAGTTTTGAATGGCCTTTCAAATTACCAACTTGGATGGGAATCTTTCACCCTCGAAATTGGCTAAGGCAAGAAACTAGTCATCCACTAACTCTCCCTCTTCACAAATGCAATTGCAAATTCTACAAATGATCAAAATATGGTTTCATTCTTTATTCTTGACATTTATAAATTTCTATTGTCCTCCATGGGTCGAATTCCTTCCAAGAGACTCATGCCAACTCAAGTTGGGAAGAGATTCCAAAGAATGCCACTTGTACAACAATTCCTAGTTTCCCACTTCCACCAATCACATGTAGAAGCATCTTATGATCCGAATTTTAGGGGGCATATGGTCTAAATTCGGATGTATAAGCCATAAAAGTATTAAATAGAGAGGCCACCCTCTCTCATCCATGGTATTTAGTAGCACATAGTTTTGGCCCATGGTATAGCCTCAAAACACATTGTAATAATGTTATATAAAGGCCTAGCAAGCATTCTCATGATAACAAGTTACTCATTTGGTTTCTCTCTTATTTTCTATTGTTCATTGTGAGATTAATTAGATATGCGTGACTTATTGGTAATTAGTTTAAGAGGTGGGGCTCCTCTTTGAGCCTCACCTCCCATTCACTTCATATGTTTTTGTTCATGCTTATTCTTATGCAATAGTAGGGTTTTCATGTGAATTTTATGACAGATTTGTATGCTTAATCTCCTCCTCTCTTGACATTAAAGCCTTCCAGTTATCAGCTCCCAAGATCCGGATCAGTGGTATCAGAGCGGGTACGCTCTCCATTGGGACAATATTTTGAAGGATTATGCGGGTTCAACGGAGGTTCCACAACCTCTACAACAACCCATGCTTCTCTACAAACCCTTGGCATCTCTATACTCAACACTCTCACATTCAACAAACTTTGAACAGGTTCCATGGACTGCACAGGAGGTTTCATAGGCTCTACCATAGCTCATTTGAAAGGTATTTTTGTCAGCTCAAATGGGTATTTCACGGAATTTCATTTTGTTTCCCAGTTTGTGAGATATGCTTGTTTGAAGTAGCATATGTTTGTGCATAATGCGGCCGGACGTACAACAACTTTAAACAAATACTACTAACTCCATAGAATGTCTCAGAGGCTCTACCATATCTCATTAAAAAACTCTTTTCGTCTACTAAAATGGGTATTTCACGGAATTTCATTTCATTTCCTGGTTTGTGAGATATGCTTGTTTGAAGTAACACATGTTTGTACACAATGCGGCCGGACGTACAAACACTTTAAACAAGTGCTACAGACTCCATATAACGTTTCAGAGGCTCTACCATAGCTCATTGGAAAGCTCTTTCTGTCAGCTAAAATGAGTATTTCACGGTTTTTTATTTGGCTTTCTGGTTTCAGAGATATCATCGATTGAAGCAACAGATGTCTGCAAAATAGTGTGCGCGCGTCTCTTGAGCTTCAACAAACATTTTCTCAATCTCCGGGCCACCCTAGAGCAAGTATGTTATATGGATGGAAAGGTCTCTTCGAAATCTCAAATGGGTCTTCAATGGAATTCAATTTCAGTACATGCATCAGAAGCTATGAATGGATTTGCAGCAAGACATCAGCTGCACCAAAGATCATGAATTTTCAATTTTTTAAAAATCTTAATGTAATCATGGTTATGGGTCAACCACACAAAACCCATGGTTATGGGTTAACCACACAAAACCTATGGTTATGGGTCAACCACAAAAAACCCATAGTTATGTATTGTAATCATGGTTGTGGGTCAACCACACAAAACCCACGGTTATGGGTTAACCACACAAAACCCTTCTCTTCAGTGGAAACAAGCTTGTCATTGCCACCATGGTTATGGGTCAACCACATAAAACCCACGGTTATGGGTCAACCACACAAAACCCATGGTTTTGAGTCAACCACACAAAATTCTTCTCTTCATTGGAATCAAGCTTGTCATTGCCATCATGGTTATGGGTCACCCTTGCAAAACCCACGGTTATGGGTCAACCTCACAAAACCCACGGTTATGGGTCAACCCCACAAAACCCTTCTCTTCATTGGTAGCTAGCACATTGTAATCATGGGTCTCTTTTTTAACATGAAATGATGGGGACCATCATTTTCTAAGGGGGGAGGAATGATCCGAATTTTAGGAGGCATATGGTCTAAATTCGGATGTATAAGCCATAAAAGTATTAAATAGAGAGGCCACCCTCTCTCATCCATGGTATTTAGTAGCACATAGTTTTGGCCCATGGTATAGCCTCAAAACACATTGTAATAATGTTATATAAAGGCCTAGCAAGCCTTCTCATGATAACAAGTTACTCATTTGGTTTCTCTCTTATTTTCTATTGTTCATTGTGAGATTAATTAGATGTGAGTGACTTATTGGTAATTAGTTTAAGAGGTGGGGCTCCTCTTTGAGTCTCACCTCCCATTCACTTCATATGTTTTTGTTCATGTTTATTCTTATGCAATAGTAGGGTTTTCATGTGAATTTTATGACAGATTTGCATGCTTAATCTCCTCCTCTCTCGACATTAAAGCCTTCCGGTTCTCAGCTCCCAAGATCTGGATCATCTCAGCTGCCCTAACACCATTGAGTGCCCTCTTGGAGTCTATTTTTATCCCTGACATGTCATATATGTCATATGTCAGCCTTCAGGTCTGATTTTTGTCATAGGTGTCATAGCATCTTCATCATTGTTGTCATAAAGCTAGGGAATCTAGCCCAAGTGTCTCACTAGCTCCAAATTGCATCTTCCTCTTCCATGGGAGTTACTCTTCCTCTATAATTCGACCTCATTGACTCATGCCAAGTATTATTGACCTTATAAATCATCCCAAGAACATTAGGCTTCCCATGGATTCGAAATTGCAAGAAGAGGATGCCATGTGGTACATAAATTCTAGCTTGTGTGGGTCCCACTTCCTCCATGTGTCTTCATGATCAAATGCCACTTTGATTTTCACTTGTATATATTTATTTATCTACTTTATTAAATATTTATGCCATCCTAATGTTCCAACATCATTTATTATTCCCATTATTCCAAATCCCAAAGCTTCCCCCCAAACCTAGGAAACTAGTAATTTTCCTCGTTGGCAATTATTTGACCTTTAGCATCAATTTGCCAAACTCTAATTAATAGGGCCAATTTGCTTAGGCCATTGTGACCCAATGCCAAATTTGGGACATGAAAAATCCTCCCTTCCCAATATTGCTTGTTCTCAAGCAATTTCAAACATGGGTGTTGAAGAACCTGCTTTCTGTATAATTCTTTGAAGTTGCCATTGAATTTCCCAACCTTGAGTCTTTGAGTTTCCATGAAGATTTTAGAGAGGAACCACCATGCTTGCTGCTGCACTACTATGATAAAAATCACTTTATTAAGTGGGAAATCTATCTCCCATACTTCTTGTTTCCCCAAAAAATTGAAACCAATGAGACAAAAATTATTCTAGGGTCCCATTACTTGTATTGCACCCCAACAATTAAGAGTGCTCTCCAACCCATACCATCAGATAAGAGGATTCCTGGATCCCATTTTCTTGTATGCATTCTTCCAAACATCATGAGTGCAAAATATATATCATCAAAGTACATAACAACATAAGGAAAATGTACATCAAGAAGATGCTTCATCAAATAATCATGAAAGTGCTTGTACCTCCAAGTAAGTAGGCCACCATTTTCCAAGTGCATACAAGCATCGAGTGAACAATCAAATCTGATCCAATGACGCATGTGAGTATCCCATGTCCTATAATGCTGATCCAAAAATATGTAAGATGCATCAAAACAATCAGCCCTATATTCTTTCATCCAAATAGTTAATGAAGTTCCTCCAACATCAATTGAACTAAGCAAGGAGCAAGGAAGATCATGAGTCTTCAAGTGACTCAAGTGAAAATCATAAGTGTGTCCATGAAGATATGTATCATCATAAGGAAAAAAAATATTCTGCTGCAAATGTAAATAATGATGTGCTCTTTTCATGCCATCCTCAAAAATAGAGGTAGGAGTTACATACCCCTCATGTGGCACCATTAGAAAAAAACCTTTCACCCAATTTTCATCCCCAATTGATGTGGCTGAAAAAGAAGTAGGGGGTGAGGAATTATGAACCAACCTTAAATCCTTACAACTCTTACCCATTGAAATCTTTAATTCATCTTCTCCATAATTGGCTTGTCCAACTATTGTGAGATCATGTGCCTCCTCCAAGGCTTTGCAACTCTCTCCATGAGGCAACTCATAATCCATCTGAAAAAGGACAAGTGCTTGTTCTTCTTCTTGTTTGAGTGTAGCATCTTCAAGAACCTGCATATCAACATGTACCTCATGTTCCACCATTACATTAGTTTCCTCCTTTGTGACTTAAATTATTTCATCCATTTCCTTCTTTTTTATTTTTTGTATAGCATCAAGGTATGTACTAAATGGTATACTTCTCTTACATTCTTCACTCAAATCATTCCTTTCGTTTGCTATTGTAGTAAAATCCACTTGAATGTCAGGCTCTTATTTGGGGATAAGAAATTTAGGTGCAGTAGACCTTATTGTGCTCTGAAATTCATTTGCTCTATTATGGGGTCCGGTGCTTGAGGAAGTATGCTCTCCCAAAGGCTTCTTTTCCTCACTATGAAAACTGTTGTTGCCTCCTACTCCTCCTTTGCTTCCAAGTTTCCTAGCCATCAATTTGAATCTTTCCATAATCTCTTTGTTCATGTCTTCAAAAAAAATTTCTATGGATGTAATAAATTCCTCCTTAGGATTTGAGGTTCCCTTCTCATTCCTAGTCATAGTTTCCTCAAAAAACAATTGCTCTTCTTTTCCTACTTTTTCCTCTTCAACAAAAGCACTTTTGGTTTCAATATCTAATGGTGTGGTCTCTGAATTATTTTACTCATGAATATCAGACCACATTAGGTTCCAAGATCATGCTCTGATACCACTGTAATGTCTCTTGTTAGGAATTTGATTAAAATTGCAATTTTTCACTTTTTTCCCTAGTTAGACCTTTGACTAGTTTTGAGCTCTAGGTCCCCAAATTGTTTCAATTGCTCCTAAATATTCTGAGAAGGTATATGGATGATTTTAGAACATTAATATGTGTTTCAGGGATGCTTTTGGACCTTTAAAATGCTTCTGCAAATCCTCTTTTAATTCTGGCCAATGTAGGGAACTTTACTCGTAATTTCCCTTTGACTAGTATTGGTCTCTAGGTCTCAAATTGACTCCAAATGCCTTCAAATCTTCAAGGAAGATGTATGCATGATATTAGAAATTGAATATGATATTCAGGGATGAGATATGGCCACCAAAATACCTCTGCAAACTCTCTTAAGATTTTGTACCAAGTATGCAATTTTACTAGTAATTTGGGGTTCAAATCCCCCTGGGGTAAGTACTGAAAATGGCTTCCCAAATGCCTCCAAACCCACTCAAATTTCTTAACAGAGATAGGGTATGTCTCAAGGATTTTATTAAGTTCCCAAATTCAACATTCATTAGTTATTAATTCTGTTCCAAACCTCTCCCAAACAACAACAAAAATCACTAGTTCGACCCTTGGGGAAATGACACCAAATCTTTTCCAAATGTAAATAAACTGAGTAAAATGACTTCACATGCTTGAGAATTGAACATGAAACTTGTATAATACATCAATAAACCATTAGTATTTTACTTATCCATTCGAATCCATCAACATTACATTGGTTCACAACAAGGTAGTAGGGAAATGACACTGTTCTTTCATTAAAAATGAGATTTATACATTTCTACTTGGAATTTCGACCTGAAAATTTCTGGAGATGAATAACAAAGTATTTAATTCATATTACAAAATAAATGGGGCATTATAATCTCCCCCAAAGAGTACAATATCTCACCAAAAATGCCCTCCCTCAAGGATCAAGAATATGCTACCAAAACTGGAAATGGTTGAAGGAGTGAGCTGCAATAGAAGAAACCATGAGCTTCCCTATAGATTACACCTGAAAATAAAGACTCCATTAAATCTCCAAATGAAAGGTCTGAATGGCCTTTCCAATTACCAACTTGGATGGGAATCTTTCACCCTCAAAATTGGCTAAGGCAAGAAACTAGTCATCCACTAGCTCTCCCTCTTCACAAATGCAATTGCAAATTCTACAAATGATCAAAAGCTGGTTTCATTCTTTGTTCTTGACATTTATAAATTTATAATGTCCTCCATGGGTCGAATTCCTTCCAAAAGACTCATGCCAACTCAAGTTGGGAAGAGATTCCAAATAATGCCACTTGTACAACAATTCCTAGTCTCCCACTTCCACCAAATCACATGTGGAAGCATCTTAGCTTCCCTAACACCCTTGAGCGCCCTCTTGGAGTCTATTTTTAGCCCTGACATGTCATATATGTCATATTTCAGCCTTCAAGTATGATTTGTGTCATATGTGTCATAGCATCTTCAACATTGTTGTCATAGAGCTAGGGAATCTAGCCCAAGTGTCTCACTAGCTCCAAATTGCCTCTTCCTCTTCCATGGGAGTTAATATCCCTCTATATTTCGATCTCATTGACTCATGCCAAGTATTATTGACCTTATAAATCATCCCAAGAATATTAGGATTCCCATGGATTCGAAATTGCAAGAAGAGGATGCCATGTGGCACATAAATTCTAGCTTGTGTGGGTCCCACTTCCTCCATGTGTCTTCATGATCAAATGCCACTTTGATTTTCACTTGTGTATATTTATTTATCTCCTTTATTAAATATTTATGCCATCCTAATGTTCCAACATGATTTATTATCACCATTATTCCAAATCCCGAAGCTTCCACCCCAAACCTAGGAAACTAGTAATTTTCCTCCTTGGCAATTATTTGACCTTTAGCATCAATTTGACAAACTCTAATGAATAGGGCCAATTTTCTTAGGCCATTGTGACCCAATACCAAATTTGGGACATGACAGACTGGGGATGGCTGATAGGGAAAGTTGAAAGGAAACTGAATCTATGGTGCAATCGATGGCTTAGTAGTGGGGGGAGATTGGTTCCACTCAAGTATGTGATGGAGGACTTACCTATTTATTGGTTTCATATGGAAAATGTCCCTACGGGGGTTATTGAAAAAATAAGAAAACTATCGTATCAGTTCCTATGGAAAAATTCAAAAGAGGAATTTTCTTTTGCATGGATCTCTTGGGAGAAGATTGCACTCCCAAAAGAATAAGGAGGTTGGGGTTTAAAGCACTTGGGCCTTTTTTCCAAAGCATTGATTGATAAAGGCATCTGGAGGATCATTAAAGACAAAGGGCTATGGGTCGAGGTCATCATATACATATATTCATCCCTTATCAATAATTGAATGGATCCGCTCCAAAGACAAGTTTTGTAGGGATATGTCGTCTTCCTGGTGTTCAATGGTCAAATATTTTGACCTCATAGGAAGGGGCCTTGTTTGGAGGATAGGAAATGGCAGGCAACTTTGCATCGGTCAAGATCCATGGCTTGGATGCTCCCATGATTACAAACTTCAAACACATATGATAGATCATCTTGCAGAATCTAGTTATCGCTTTCTACATGAAGTCATTACAGGACCTGAGCCTTTTTTCAGAAGGCATGGATGGTTGTCTACTGAAGATCTTATTTTTCAGAACGAGGATCAAGCATTATGGGAACATTACACAAATGATTTAAAGAAATATCTTGTAATGATAATGGAGGCATAGGATGAACTGATATGGATTTACAATTCAAGCAGGGGTGATTACACTCTAAGGAAAGGATATAAGACTCTCAGGGAAGCAGAAGGTCATCTGACTCCTCCTTGGTGGAATAAGTTTATTTGGGATATAAACAGTCCCATTAAAATTAAATGCTTTGCATGGCTGGTTTTGTCAAAATATATTCCTATATGGAAAACCATGAAGTGACATTTTTGGATTGGTCCGAGTAGATGTCCTTTATGTTTGAAGCAGAAGGAATCCATCGAGCACTTGTTTTTATTCTGCTCTTTCTTTGTCAAACTATGGGCTCAAAGGATCCTGGTGAAGAAGGGAGAAAGCAGAGGAAATCATCCATGAAATAGATACAGCACATATATGTGATTAATTTTCCTTTCTCCCTTTTCCTGGGAGAAAGTGTCTTATGAACATGCAAAGAATTATCTGGTTTAGGAACCATTTTTGCACACTTTATATTGTATGGCCTTTTGGCATGGAACTGATAAACAATTTTGTTAAAGACGATATATATTTACACACTTTTGTGTGAAGACTAATGGTCTCTTTTTGGATTCAAAGGAGAAGATAAGGCTGTCAAGCCTATGTAAAAGGGGTTATATTTCAATTAATATAATGCGAATGTTTTTTGGGAAAAAAAAAACTTTAAATTTGCTCAAATTTGTTCAAATTAAAAAAAAAAGTTGAAATTTTTGAATTTATTAAAGTTAGAATACTCATTGTACAATTAAAGTTTTCATATATAAATACTTCAAAATTTACTCAAATAAAGAAATATTGAAAATTTTGAATTCAATTCCTTTATTAAATGAGAATACTCATTCCTTTATTAAGTGAGAATACTCATTCCTTTATCAAGTGAGAATATTCATTGGACAATTTAATAGTATGAAATTAAAGTTTATTAACATAATAATATTTTGGAAAATTGTTTTAACCTAATTATAAAAAGTCTCAATTAAACAATGAATTACCTCACTTAAATTACCTCACTTAAATGTTTTGATTTAAAAAAATATAATTTATTCATCTACTCAAACAATTATCTATAATTACAAAAGTTTTTATATATAAATATTTTTAAATTTGCTCAAATAAACAAAGAATTGAAAATTTTGAATTCGATTCCTTTATTAAAGTCACAATATTCATTGAACAATTATAAAGTTTTCATATAGAAATATTTCAAAATTTGCTTAAATAAAAAAATAGTTGAAAGTTTTGAATCTGATTCCTTTATTAAGGTATACTTGGACAATATAATGGTATAAAATTAAAGTCTATTAACATAATAATAATATAGTAAAAATTGCTTTAACCTAATCGAAAAAAAGTTTTCATTAAACAATTTTTAATTTATTTATTTATTATTAAAACTTTTTCTTATTCAATTTTTTCTTTTACAATCTCCATATTATTTTATTTTATCCTTTTAGTTATAACTTTGTTCCACGTCTTTTAATAACTTTGTTCCACATCTTTTAATGTTTTAATGATAAAGTAAATTACGTTATTTAAATGTTTTGATTTAAAAATATATAATTTATAGATTACAAATTACTCAAACAATTATCTATAATTACAAAAGTGTTTATATAAAACTATTTTAAAATTTGCTCAAACAAAGAAAGTTGAAAATTTTGAATTCCATTCTTTTATTAAGGCTAGAATATTCATTGGATAATTACAAAGGTTTTCATATAGAAATACTTCAAAATTTACTTAAAAATTAGTTGAAAATTTTGAATTTTATTCCTTTATTAAAATGAGAATAGTCATTAAACAATATGATGATATGAAATTAAAGTTTATTAACATAATAATATTATTGAAAATCTGTTTTAACTTAATTGATAAAAATTCTTAATTAAATAACTTTTAATTTATTTATTTATTATTCAAAATTTTATTTATTTATTTAATCTTTTTAGTTATAAGTGTGTTCCACATCTTTTTTATGTTTTAATGATAAAGTGAATTACCTCACTTAAATGTTTTGATTTAAAAAAATATACTCAAACAATTATCTATAATTACAAAAGTTTTTATATATAAATATTTTAAAATTTACTCAAATAAATAAAAAATTTAAAAGTTTAAAATTTTGAATTCGATTCTTTTATTAAAATCAGAATAGTCATTGAACAATTACAATATAATAACATAAAATTAAAGCCTATTAATGTTGAAAATTTTGAATTCGATTCCTTTATTAAAATCATAATACCCATTGAACAATTACAATATAATAGCATAAAATTAAAATCTATTAACATAATAATAATATCTTTGAAAAATTGTTTTAACTTGATAAAAAAAATTTCAATTAAACAATTTCTAATTAAATAAACATTAATAATTATTTATTTGAAATTTTAATATAATTTTAAAATAATTTAATGTTAATGATTTGTGCCTTTGTATTCTTTTGATTCATCATGTTTCATTGTATTTGACCTTTACGTGTGATCAAGCTCAACCACCTATTACTTGAAGCATCAAAGTTATCCAAAGTCCAAGCTACTACGAGTATTTGTATTAGTAGTTAAATAACTTTGATACGCCTTCAATAAAGGCAAACTTATCACTTGATCTATATAAATGTATTTGTCATCTAATTTTTATTACGGTGTAAGTTAAATGTTTTATGTTTTTTTTATGGATTTTGTGGTGATTTTTTTAAGTCAAATCTTTATTAAAATTGTTGAAATGGTATATATAAGTTGTTGGAATTGCAAAAACAAAATACTTAATTGTTTTTTAGGACACTCAATTCATTTGTATAAGAAAAATGCAATTTGAACAATATAAATCGTGATTTCATCAAAGATTCATCGTCGGATTTCGACACAAATAACCAAAAAGTCCAAAGCCTAGAATGATTAGCCAACTCCTTTTATTATTAAGTCTTATTTATTAAGGGCAATTGAGATCACCATACCTCTTTTCATAGTATGAGTCACAACTATCTTCCACATTGCTTCAATCATGTCATTCTTTGCGTCCCATTCTTTTGTGCGGATAATAAATGTACAATTGAGCACTCCACTTTCATTTTTTTTTATTTGATTGGGTTATTCAATCTTAATTGTTGTAGGAAAACCTACTAAATAACATCCACCTACCAATTCTATCATAGGTAAGAAAACCATATGATAGAATCAGTGACTCCACTAGGAGAGTTCCTTAGAATTCTCAATCATTTTGGGTATGTTTCCTTTGATGAAAGAGAACTAACCTTTAGTTCTTGCAACAATTGTGTGATCTTGTGTGGAGATCAATCAATCTCTCTGTAACATACCCATAATCCTCGGTACTATGTTGAGGGAATGGGGTATAAAAAATTTCCCTTGTTCCATCCTTCAACAACCAAGTTTGTTAGTCTTTTAATACTACTCATCATATGTAAATATTCTCATTTCATGTGAGTAGATCTATCTAACTTGAGATTCGTCATTAATATTTAATCTTCGTTTAATTAATAGCGTACTCAATGTCGCTAGATAATCATGCCATTAGAATTATATCGTATTTATTAAACCAAGGTTCACCAATGATATGGTGCATAGGAATATCATTTTGCAAATCAACTCTAAGAGGAACATAGAAGTAAATCCTACATAAATTCAAATAGTCACATTATATATATAAACTTATTAAGGACTCCTTCGTAAAATATTGAACTACCATATGTCCTCCCTACTCGTCAATTAAGATTTGCTGAGAGTATAAGACTTTATTATAAGAATATCATGACACTTATCAACCAAGTCTAAGTCTTCATATGATGATCCCTTACACAATAATAACCATTTTAAGGTACCACTTCATTTCATGAGTGTATTTCTTCTTCATGGATTTCCCATCTAATTACAAAAGCATAATACATAGCTTATCGTCATGTTAATGCATCGATCATCCAGATAGGCATGTACATCTTTAATCAATTAACCCACATTATTTATATACAAATCTCATGAACTAACTAAAGTTCACCAAATATCATGATGTAAAAAGGGTACTTACTTGACTAGTCAACCCTCAACAAAAATTATAAATCAGTACCTACATAAGTTCATATTTCACATATAGGACTATAATAAATTCATCATGGATTTCCCAATAACTTTTATAACCTCAAGGACACTTTCTTACTCACTATGCAAGGCTAGTTACTCAAAACTTTATCATATTAACATGTAACACATAATTAGCATAGTTTAAATCCTTGTTTGTCCACTTATCTACATATTTGTTGTCCTAGAATAATGCATACATCACTAACAATTGATCACATAGTATCGTCTTACGCAAGGGTCCATATTTATCACCACTTCATCTTCTAAAATAAGTTTAAGTATTTCGAGATACTAAATCCCTAATTATCTTCACACATACTTCTATGTGGATCCATTAATTCATTAGAAAAAGGTGCACGCCATACCCTAGTATCACGCAGACCTACTAAATATAGATAAACTATCATAAACACATACTACCATTACAATCAATGTACCAAATTACTTTCAACATCTGAGTGCGATTAACTAACAAAGATAATCAATATACAAATATAAATCCCGACAATCAATATACCACAACATTTACAATAATGATATACATCTAAATTCTTTATATCTAAAAATAAAACATTGACGAATACTTATTTGAATTGATAGACCCATGCGACTGAAGGTTTGACTGTGACTTTCCTCCAACCATTTGGCTCTATGTCCGGTGTATATTTCTGCCACAAAGAGGCCACCTCCAAGCTGGCCAATGAATCCACTAGGGTAAAGATGTAACGAATTGCCATATGCTAAAATATTCATCATTGTTTCTAATCAAGACAAGGTGTAGTTCTCGAGTCTAATAACCACTTATACTATGAAACGAGAACTCGACACAGTTCTTGTTTTTCTCTCTCCTAATTTTAGTAGCTATTTTTAGCTCCGTTTCAAAAAGGGTTGATACCAGTATCACACATTTTCATTTTGAGGCATTTTTTCGGGCCTTTGAATTATCTTTGTGGTAAAATATTTTTTATTTTTATTTTCAAGTGCGTTTTTAGAAATTTAACAAAATAACATACATTTATAAGCAATTTATAATGAAAAACATATTCATTTTGCAATTTTTTTTCTATAAAATAAGACATTTTTATGGACAAAATAAGACATTTTTATTGACAAAATTGTAAAAAATTTCAGAAAATAAAGACATTTAAAACTATTTTCAATCAATTTTGAGAGATTTTTTATATACAAATGATAATATTTCATATTATTTTCAGAAAAGTGATGATTCACATAAATTCAAGAAAAACTATACCATATATTTGTAAAATACATATGAAAAAAATTATATATAAAATTTTTTGCAAACAAATTAAAAAAAATAAATTAAAACCTAAACCCAAAACAAATACTATATAAAAAAAATTAAAAACCTAAACCCAAAACAAAAACTATATAAAAAACAAATTTAAAAAAAAAAAAAAATTAAACTCAAAATAGAAACTATATTAAAAAAACAAATTTAAAACCTAAGCCAAAAATTAAAACTATATAAAAAATAAAAATTAAAACCTAAAAAAAAACTATATAAAAAATCAAGGAGGGGGAGGGGGAGAAGGGGGAATTGTTTTTTTTTTAATTTTTAATTTTATTTTTAGATTGTTTTTTTATATAGTTTTTTTATGGGTTTAGGTTTTAATTTTTTTTATGTAGTTTAGGGGGTCGGTTTAGGTTTTAATTGTTTTTTATTTTATCTTTTTTATATAGTTTAGGAGGGTGGGTTTATGTTTTTTTTTTATAATTTTTTTTATATAGTTTAGGGGGGTGGGTGTAGGGGGAAGGGGCGGGGAGGGAAGCGAGGGGGTTTATTTCTTTTGTAAATCTAAATAAAAAAAATATTTTTTTTTAAAAACCAAAATTAAAATTTGTTTGTAGATTCCATCATCAATGCACTGCAAAAACATCGCAATCAACAATCAAATGAACAACAAAAGATGTACAAACATCACAAGAAATGTTATGATGCTCCACATAAGTATATGGGTTTGATAATTGATGGCATGGATCAGAAAAAAATATTCTTGCCACATTTTTGCATGGATCGATCTCTCATTATGCAGCTGTCAACGATGATGAGATCGCATGGATCGATCTCTATATACTCTGTGTGAATATATCTATATTTTGTGCAGCTGTCAACGATGATGAGATCGCATGGATCGATCTCTATATTTTGTGCAGCAGTCAACGGTGATGAGATTGCATGGATCGATCTCTATGTACTCTGTGTGAATGTATCTATATTATGCAGCAGTCAATGGTGATGAGATCACATGGATCAATCTCTATGTACTTTGTGTGAATGTATCTACATTATGCAACAGTCAATGGTGATGCGATTGCATAGTATATTGACAATACACAAAGTATATATTTAAGAAAATATAACTATGAGATATATTTAAGAAAATATAACTATGAGATGGGGATCGAGCTCAACCGAGCCGTCCCCTATCTCGGAATGTAATATAAAGAAAATGCAAGCGTTTAGAATAAATCGGGACTAGTCTCCATAGTCGTCCCTTTTGTAGAGATCATAATATGTTTATAACACAACGTTTTTAGTTATTGGGATCGAGCTTTGGCCGTCCCATAATTTATTATCACAACATAATTGGGTGATTTCATGAAGATGGATAATTATTTTTGATCAAATATGACGATGAAAAACATAAATTTTACCTATGTATTAAATTGAATTCCTCGAAACTCAGATTTGTCACATGAATTTTGACATGCGGTTAAAAAACAAAATGTAGAGAATTATGTTGGTTTTCCAATGATATTTTTTTCGAAATATATCAATGTCATTTATCGTATCAATTTTTCATTTAATGAAACGTGTGTACTTAAAATTTTGAAGAGCAATTAACAAGTAGTTTGTGTGTGTGCACAATAATTTAATGTTAAAGTAATAATTTAAAAAAATCAAACATGTGAACATGATCTACACAAAATTTACTAGTGCTGACATATTTTTCTTTTAATTTTTCTCGAAAAATTATATTTATTATTATTTTTCGAAAATGCCCAATGAATATTTCAATCGCAATTTGCACACATGTGTGTGTGTGCACCAAATATTTTGATTGTTTACATAATTTTCAAAACTAAAATACTCTTTTGAAGAGGACGCACTGATCTAATGCTTGTGTATTTTTTCAAATTTTTTGGATGTGTATTTTGAATGTTGTTGATTTATCTTTGAGCTCAATCAAACTTGTTGGAAGGGTTTTTTAGGGCAATTTTGAGTAGAAATTTAAAAACAAAAGACATATGAAGATAAAAAATCATAAATTTCATGTATATGGGTAGAGGATTCATTGACGAATCCAATGGTATCAAGTCCGCCCATTAATGTGCATTTAATTACATAGATTAAGCCTCTGAAAGGTAGACGAAACTTTCTTTCTGCTGTGAAAAGGGCTCTCGGCTTGTTTTTTAGGCCCTCGATTGAAGTATTTGCTTGATCGAGGTATTTAAAATACTTCGATCGAGAGTTAAATATGACCATTAGAGGAAATTTGGATGAAAAATGGGCCTCCTAAGGAAAATGGTAAAGAAAGCCATGTAGGCAATTTTCTATACTATTTCACTTTTATCGAAGTTACCAAGGGTTATTTCACTTTAATCAAAGCTACCAATTATATTGCAGTGTTTTACTGTGGAGATCGATTTTTGAGCCGTCCTTTCCCCTCTTCACTGTGAAGACAATACTATAAATCATAGTAGCATAATTCGGTTGTATTGGCATTTCTAGTACAGATATTCGGAACAATTCGAATTCGCTGAATATTCGGTATAGATATGATACGAATATAGATTCTTACTAATGAAAAAGTAAATTTAAAAAACCAAATTTTAATTATTTAATAACTATAAAATATAAATAACATTCAATTTATTACTTTCTTATTAAAAAGAATGGTTTTTAATGTACATTTATGCTAATTTGGTTTATATATTTGATTAAAAGTATTATGTATAAGAATTCTACTTCCATATTTTATCCGTATTGGATTTTTTTATTATGTATTTTTTCCGTATCGAATCGTATCCATATCCGTATTCGTACTCAAATTATGCTACTATGCTATAAATCAATATATACCTACAATCTAAAACTTTGCAGTGGTTGTTTCATCCAATTTAAAGATTGGCTGATGCGAAATCCTCATGTTTTGTAATCTTTACCCCTTGAGCTCCAAGTAATCTCCCTCCTTCCCAAGATATCTCAGTTCTTCTTAAGAAGACTCGGCCTTTCTCTCCATGGTGACAAATGGCAGCGATAAGTTTTTTTGGTAATCTATTAAGATCTTCTCGCAATGGCTAAGCTAAATAGTAAGTTCATATTTATAAGTATTAGATTCTTTTCGAATGGAAAGATATATGACTCACCTTCCTTTAATTCCCCAAGGTACTGTGATGACCCCAGTTATCATAAGTTAGATTCTCGAGGCTTCGCCAACCTCTAACCTCTCCCCCTAGTTGAATTAATTTCCCCATCGTTTAGTTGCATCATAACTTTTAGTCTCCTAGGTCTATAATCAACCATTACAACTTAGGAAATACATAGCATAGCTTACAAGGTTTACTGATGGGGCCTTGGCCTTGAGCTACTCACCAAAAACAATACATAATTATAAAAAGAATTGGGGTAAGAGAGTGACGTTACACTCTTTTTTCCTTCTCCACTATAATAAGATTCGAGATCACAACATGTAGGAGGATCGATAACTTTAGGATGAGAGGATCCAAACTTTGATGAAGGAAGTACCGCAACATGATTTAGGTATTTGATTTGTTGCTAATTTTTCTTTATAAATAATATATATCTACCTTTTCCCCATCCCCACCAAAGAAGATAACTATGTTGTTATTGATTAAATATTATGAATGGATACTAGATTTGGATGGGATGTAATTTTCCTAAAAGTTACTTAGATTTGTCATATGCATTTCAAGTTAGATTATTGATTGTAATGAAAGTAGAATGAGAAAGCCTTTATTTGTTTGAAGTGTGTCTAGATCTATTGGAAGAATATTACAGTTTGGATTAGATCGAAAGGATCACACATACAGCTTTAGAAGACCTTCAACAACCAAGTTATTTTTTATTACTTTCACCTTTCATTTTGTCATGCATGCAAATTTAATAAAAGTTAGATAGAAATCTACCTGTTCATTTATCTATGAACCTGACCCGCTCACCGAAGGATAAGCCTAGTTAATTATTAAGTAGGAAAATCATAAGATAGAATCGATGACTCCACTAGGAGAGCTCCTTGGAATTCTCTGTCATTTTCGATCTGTTTTAACAGTTTGATTTTTCCATTATCATAAGCTTTAGGAAATTATTAGGAATGAAAGCAATTTGAGTTATGGGTTGTTTGTTTCATGTTTTTCTCTATTTGGCGTCATGTTCATAATTGTTCTCAATAACAATCGTGATCGTTTGAGCTTTTTCTTAAGAACGAGTACCTTCGTTCATGCTTTCTCTTTATGATTGTCATAAGCACATATGAAGCAAATAGTTCAAAAAAGTTGAATGGTTGTCTCTTTAAGCATTTTGCATGATCAAGGTCTAAAAAATGAAAAGGAAAATTGTGCATGTTTCCTTGTTGTTTGGTTTGATCATCGAAAAAGTTTTGTGAATCATAATGGTAATTTGTATAGTGCATTTGAATGAGCAAATGTTAAAATACTTCAATATTTGCCTTGCTTCATTAAAAGAGAAATTGAAATACATGATGCATTTTAATTAATTTCTTTATATTCCAATAAATTTTGAGTCTTACAACTCACCATAACAATTGCTCTATATATCTTGAAGGAAACAACAAACTTTAAAAGCAACATAACATAAAATCAACCAGACTCTTTTTTTATCATAGCAAACACATATAGTATGGGTTGTAAGGCCATGGTGCAGGTTTTGGGAGTTAATTCTCCAAGGCCATGAGAACTAAACTAAGAACTATTAAAGAGTGCAAAATCCATTAGTATAAAATAACACTTGTCATGGAGGCATGCCTCAAACACACTAAGCAAAAGGTGAATCTGCACAATCATAGAGATTCTCACCTCTTGTTTGTTTAGTGGGTTATGCATGTATGAAAACTTTAGCATATTTGGCAAGTCCTCATGGTGACACCATTTGTTTAGAGTTCTGGGTCTAGGACTAGGTTCTATGTTCCTTACCCATATGCAGACACCTAACCCATGACTATTTTGCCCATATTCCTTTTGAGAAGTGGTAACGATAGTGGTTTTCCTAGTTTTTCACATAGAACAAGTTATACAACTAGACGAGAACTTTTACTCAAAACGAGAACTCTAGCCATAAAACTCATATTTTTGCATTAAAAACACCAAAAAACATGACTGAATCAAAAAGTGGCGCTACCAGTAGCACCACTTTTATTTTGTGGTTAAAAATATAGACATGGACCAAAACAATCCTTATTGTTGTTTACACAAATCTTAAAATCAATCTCTGAATTGAAAACCAATGCTACCGGTAGCACACTTTTTTCATAAAATTATATTATTATATCATTGTATCATAATTTAAAATTGTATTTATTAAATCTCTTAGTAACATTATATAAAACTAGCACCGAGTTAAACACAAATTATTCAAGAAATTATTTCACCTCTCTTTGCATATAAAATAAAAGAATTTATGATATTATTCATAATAAAACTATATATTAAACCATAAAAACCTAGAAGTCATGATAAAGTTAAAAAACAATAACTTACAGAAAAACATAATTAAAAAAAAAATGTGAAAATTTAAAAACGTAAAATTTATTAAAAATATTCAAAAACCAAATTAAAAAAAAAAAAAATTACAACCTTACAAAAAAATTTAAAAAATAAACCCAAAAAAGTAAAAAATGTAAAAAGAAATAAAAATAAATCCACTTTAGTGGCAGCGAGATTCTGAGAATTGCGATTGGCAAGAAGGGGGTTGTGTGGGCAGGGGGATGGGGAGCGGAGAGGGGGGTGGAGGGAGGGAGGGAGGGGGGCGAGTGAGGATGGTGGAGAGGGATAGCAGAGGGGAGTTGGGAGAGGGGGAGAGGGGGATGGGGGAGGGAAGGGGAGGAGGAAGGGGGAGCAGAAGGGTTAGGCGCGGCGAGTTTTTTTTTTTTTTTTTTTTTTTAATTTAAAGTTTTAGTTTCAAATTTTTTTAATTTGTTATAAAAATTTTATTTTTTTTTAAAATTTTGTTTTTGTTTTTTCATTTTTTTTAAATCTTTAACATTTTAAGTTATATACATAAAATAGTTGAAAATGCGTTAAAAGAGGTTTAAAATGTCTTTATTTTCTCATTTTTTTTACAAATTTGCCCATAAAAATTACTAATTTAAGATAAAAGTTCAAAGAAAAAACTTCTAAAATGTGTATATTTTTCATTCTAACTAGTTTCTAAAAGTAAAAACAATTTGAAAATGTATATATTTTTTCATTATAACTAGCTACTAAATGTATATGTTTTTGTAAAATTTGAAAAAAACGCATTTGTAAATAAAAAATATAGGTTTTTTATGACCAAGAAGTTTCCAAATCGTAAAAAAATGGCTCAAAATGAAAAATGGTGCTACCTGTATACACACTTTTTGAAACAAAGTTAAAAACAACTACTAAAATTGACTCCCCCAAAAAATGATAACAATGTCGAGTTCTCGTCAAGTTCTATAAGTTGTTATATGTGGCTACAAGTGGGAAGTGCTTGTAGTACTTGAGATAAATGTGTAACATATACCTTATCTCCCCTGTAGGGTACTTGTCTTCACAAGAGTAATTGTACCTTAGGTGACTATTGTGTGAGGGATAACTAACTATCTCTCACAACTTCGTTAGTTGGTCCTTGAACCCTCATCCTCTTAGGCTAATCCTTGGAAGGCTCTCTATCCAACTCTTCATCAATTGGATCGGGGTAAGTTTAACTGCCTGGAATAGCTTTTTGAAGAATGAATTTTATTGTTATTGCTTTTAGTTTTTTAAGGAAATGCTTACTGATGATGCGTGTCTAGTTTGGATTTAAGTTTGACTACTTTTAATTTAATATAAATATTTGTTTAAACCTAACTATTAAAATTGGTAAATCGTCTAACTCACCAATCTAGGTGGTTAAGGGGTTCTCTTCCTAAGAGTGTATAATGGACATTAGTGCAAAGGTGGTTAAATAATCTCAACCCTATTCATAGCGAGTCAGAAGAAGACACACACGGCTCTTGGGAGCCCAAATATAGAAGTGTATGTTCATTATGGATCTAATCACAACGCATCAAAATATTTCAACCTGCCAAAGGTTGAGACTATGGGAAACCAACCTCTAGTTAACTTAATCCTTCATTGATAGGTCCACAATACCTCTCTTGTTTCAGTTGGGCATACCTCTGCCTAAATATCCATTTACCTTTCTCCATAGTATTCACTGTCTCTTCTTTCAAGATTACATCTGTAAATGCACACATTCTAATATATGGTCCTCCTAGTGGTGGTATTCCCACAACAAGCACTCTAAGGCCAAGTTCCATCGCCTCCTTTACGGAAGGGAAGATTCTTGTATTTCATGTAGGAAGTGGGTTTACACCCACATCTAATATTCCTATAGGTGGCTCAATAGTTCCAAACATGGTTTTACTTTATGGTTGGACTATTCCTTTGAATGTTACTCCCCCACCCAACACCGGTAATGTTCCAAGAGGCCGCAATTGCCATGATAATAATAATGTACACGAGGTAGCAATGTCCCAAAAGACAACAATGCTTTATTTTTTTCGTTTATTTATATTTATTATTTAAAACTTTTTATTATTCAATATTTTTTCATTCAATTTTTCCATTCTTTATCAATATCGATATTACATATATTTTATTATATTTTTTAATTGTAACTTTGCTCTCTAACTTTTTATATTTTAATGACATGTTAATTATCTTTAATACTTTGGTTTAGAAATGTATTTAATAAATTAAAGATTACCCGAACTATTATCCTAACTACAAAAGTTTCCATTTCAACATAAAAATACTTTAAAAAATTGCTAAAAAGAAAGAATTCAAAATTTTGAATTCAATGTCTTTATTAAGATCACAATACTCTCATTGGACAATAAGAAAAAGTCTCAATTAAATAATTTCCTAAAATAAAAAAGAAGTGTTGATAGTGAAATATTTGAAATTTTAATATTTATTTGAAATAGTTGAATGTTAATGATTTGTGCCTTTATGCTCTTTTGGTTCATCACGTCTCATTTTATTTGATCTTTAACGTGTGAGCAAGCTCAATGTCCCCACGCCCACTATTTCAAGGGATCAAAATAATCCAAGTTAGTACGAGCATTCGTACTATTATTAAATCAACTTTGATACTCTTTTATTAATGACAGTCTTATCACTTGACATATATAAATGCATTTCCCATACATGAGTTTTTATGATCGAGTCTTATCTATTGAGAGCCATTGAGATCACCATAACTATAGTCTATTCTCATAGCTCCACTCACAACGATCTCCCACATTGCTTCAATCACGCCATTCATTTATTTTTTATTTGATTGGGTTATTTATTCTTAGTTGCTGTTATATTTTGTGATGTGCAGTTTAAAATTTCTACGATTTGAGTCAGAATAGATTTTTTTTTGGAGATTTTGAAAAAATATGGTGGTGACTTTCAAAATCTAGGTTACAGTGGTCAAATTCTAGAATTTTGGGTGCCGCAGGGGCTTTTGAGGGTGTTGAATCCATTTCTACCATCAAAATCTCAATAAAACATAGCTAAATTCCATTTTTGCAAAATAAAAAAAAATCAGATTCCGACTAAACATAGCTGTCCGATCCAAATCGTCGAATTTTTAGACATCTCCTATTTTGTGATATTACTTACACACTTAATCTACTTAAGTGGTTATTAAGCGTACATTATTGTTTAGATTGAATTGATTGTGACACATTAATTACACCTTTACATATTATGATGTGGAGTCTAAAAATTCTACAATTTGAGCCAGAATAGATTTTTTTTTGGGTAAGATTTTGAAAAAATCTAGTGGTAATTTTCAAAATCCAGGTTACAGTTGTCAAATTATAGAATTCTGGGTGCCCTAGGGGTTTTTGAGGGTGTTGAATCCATTTCTACCATCAAAATCTCATTAAAACATAGCTAAATTCCAATTTTACAAAATACAAAAAATATCAGATTCCGACTAAAAATAGTCATCCGATCCAAATCATCGAATTTTTAGACATCTCTTATTTTGTGATATTATTTACACACTTAATCTACTTAAGTGGTTATTAAGCGTACATTGCTTATATTGAATTGATTGTGACACATTAATTACACATTTACTTATTATGAAATCACTTATGCATTCTCAAACTCTCATAAAGCTTATATGAGATTGATCGATTGTTTATAGTGCTTTTTTTCCACTATCATACTAATTGACATGTCATGGTTGTAGTGTCTTAGCATGGCCCAAGTTACATTGTATTGTACTTGAACAACATAAATAATAAATTATGAGCAATATTCAAAGAAATATAAACTATAGAAAAGTAAATAGGAGAGACAATGATAATGGACCTACAAAATGTAACCTTTGTATTAATCATCCAGAAATAGAGAGAAATGTTCACAAGCCTCTTCCACGCCTCTTCAAGGAGGAAAGCTCCTATTGTGCATAGTTCCAATATAATAAAAGCTCTTGAAAAAACATTACAGAACCTTCTAGTTATATAAATAGTTTCTTACTAGCAATACACTAACTACTTGTGGTCCCATCATTAATAAGTACCAATCACATTATGGGCCTTATTTAATAAAGATGAAAGTTTTTACATTGAGTAACTACCTATTGGGTGTTAGCTTTAGAGGTTACTCCAAAAAAAATTACACCATGTTTGTGGGTGCTTCTTGAGATGTGGGGTGCAGCGTGTGTGGTTAACCTATGATGTTATGTGATGGACTTGCAAATTGGAGGTGCTTACTCTTGGCTACTAGACCTTGTGTGGATGATTATATGGTGCTCTTCTTTGGAGCACTCAAGACTTATGGAGCTTGGTGACTTCTTCTTGTAACTGACACATGGAGGGAGGTTGCTTGCTTGGAGGATACCTTGGGACTTCTAGAAGAGGGTGTTGATCCCTAATCAACATGGGGTTGCTTGCTTGCTTGCATGGAGGCTAACACTTGACTTGAGGATGCTTAGGTTAAGGGAGTGGACATGTAGGTGAGGAGGCGCATGAACTTGGAAATGTATTGGAGCGTTGGAGCCTCAGAGGAGGAGCATTGGAACTTAGGGAGTAGTTCTTATACTTTGGAGCTTTGGAGGAGGAGCATTGGACGATGGGGACTAGTTCTCATGCCTTGGAGCCTTGCTTGTTGATCATTGTCAACTTGGATCTTGAAATTTGTCACTTGGAGTAGAGTGATTCACATGTGTGGACTTATTTTTTCCTTGTAGGGTAGTCGTAGTGGACAAGGTCCACTTGTCATTATAGACCTCCCTTATTGTTATACTTATATTTGAAACTCTTAACCAAATTCAACTGAAGAAAAGCAAATTGAATGATTATCTATAGTTTTTATGTAATTTTACCACTAGGCCGCAATTTTTTCTAGGGAGAATCAAGAGCCTCATGGATGTCCTTAAGGAAGGTTGTGGGTGACTTCCTTTCTTCAATAGAAAACTCCAACCACCTTATAAAACCCTGAAAAAGGAAAGAAGGCTTTGAAAGCATAAATGCCTCTAATGAAATATGTGCATGGCTTATACATGAACTGGATGCCTTTACTTAACTTCAAGTATATCACCCTCCTACATCATAAATAGAAGATCCAGGGTTGGAGACACACACAGAGAAATTACGATGAAAGCAACTAAACTTCTATTGGAGAAATCAAGAGTCTCTAGCAAAAATAGTCTCAACCCTAGTTTATTTTGTTTAAAGAGAAATAAATTTTAGTTCTTGCAGGATTGGTTTCATCTTGTGTGAAGATAAATCAACCTCCCTTTGGCTTCTCCACCATAGTAATATTTGAGATCACAAATAGCAAGACGATCTGTACTTCTAGCTAAGGATGTCAAGAGAATTTGGATTTTATTGAAGGAAGTATCGCAACAATATTTAGGTGTTTGATGTGTTGCTACTTTTTCCTTATAAATATTGTAGATCTACCATTTTACCTCCCCCCTACCAAATTTTTTTTTTCTATTGATTAAATATCATGCATGGATATTGGATTTGGATGGGATGTAATTTATCGAAAAGTTACTTAGATTTGTCATCTGCATTTCAAGTTTTATTATTAATTGTAATGAAAGCAAAATGAGAAAGACTCTATTTGTTTGAAGTGTGTGCAAGTGTATTGGAAGAATATTGTAGTTGGAATTAGATCGAATGGATCGCACTCAAAGATTTGAACAACCTTTAGCAACCAAATTATTTTTTATTACTTTTACCATTCATTTGGAATCCATGCAAATTTAATGAAAGTTAGATAGAATCTACCCATCCATATATCATTGAACCTAACCCACTCGTCAAGGGATAAGCTTACTCAATAGATAGGAAAACCCTGTAATAGAATTAGAGAATCCACTGGGAGAGCTCCTTAGAATTCTCTATCATTTTGGGTTTGTTTTCTTGGTTGAAAGAGAACTATCCTTTAGTTCTTGCAACAAAAGTTTGATCTTGTGTGGAGATCAATTATGATCCACATCATAGTTGGAATTTATTGTCAGATGCTAACTTTGACACATCTTCAACCAATCATCGCTGTTGATACAACTCCGACAAGTTTCGACGCGGCATGACTTCGACAACTTCAACACTTCGACATGTTTTCGATTTCGAGACAACTCCGACGAGTTTCGACTTCAACATACTGCGACATGTTCCGCACCTTCGACATGTTATAAAATCTTGCAATTCATGACATCGACAAGCAACGTCGACATGTGACCAACAACTGTCGAAATCCGAAAGACTGACTCTCTGTCTTCTAGTCGACTGTAACGGTTGAATTGTTGGAACTGTTCTGACTTTTTCTTTGTAACTGAACGTAATGGGCAGGCACCCAAGCATCTCATACTTCTTTATAAGCATGTAAACTATTGTAACATACATTTGATCAAAATCAATCAGTTTTTGATCTATTTGCAAGTAATAGAAGAACAGTTCGCATTCCTGCATATTGTTTGTGCGTATTTGTGTTATCTGTATTGCGTAATCCTGCTTTGCTCATTCTGTTTATAAGCTTCCGCCATAACACAGCCGACTCATTCAGTCAAACTGTTGTTCCCTTCGTGCTTCCTGGACACGAGCCAGATCATTAGTATCAGAGCACACTCAGTTTTGTTCATGCTTAAGTTCTGCGTATACACTTCTCTCGAAGTTACCTGACTTATTCCAGTTCAAACTCGCTCGCAATCTCAACAATCCAAGCATATGTGATCTCCATAAATGACAGAAGAAACAGACGATAGACATGCAGCCGACAAGACAACACACCTTATTGAGCAATATTGGCTTGAAAACAGACTGAAATGTTCACCCAGTTCAACGAGATTCTCATGCGATTCGCTTCGACATACGGAGGATCTTCGACGAGAACTCACTCCGATAAAATCAGCCCCTTCAAAGTGAAAATGAATCTAGACATACCGAATCTTGAAGGTAAGATTGACGCGGAATCTGTCAACATTTGGGTGCAACAATTGGAATCCTATTACATTGTAAATCAACTCTTGGAAGCTGAAAAAATCACCATTGCATCCTTAAAGATGTCTACCTCTGTGCAATGCTGGTGGGAGAACCTCTCGACAAAGATGGAGAAAAGCGGAGAGCGCATCGAAACATGGGATAAATTCGTCGAACACATTCGAAAGGAATTTTACCCGCCAAAATACCACGAGCAGCAGTATAAGAAGTGGCAGCTACTAAGGCAATGGAAAGACCAATTGGTACAGAATTACACCGACGAGTTCTATCGACTTATGGAAAGAATTGGCATCAGAGAAGAAGAGAAATTGCTTGTTCTGAAGTACGTTAGAGCATTGTCCCAGTACATCCAGTAGTAGATGGAATTTTTTACTGTCAATACGCTTGCAGATGCTTTCCACTATGCCAGCAAACTGGAAACCAAGAAGAAAGGAAAAGCACGTTTTGCGACAAAGCCTACATCAGGATGACCAACAAGAAGGCATCAGCCGACTTCGACAAGTTGAAATCTTCTCAGCCGACACCGCCAAAGCCAGAGCACTGAAAGAATCCTTTTCACAAAAGGGAACGTAGCAAACAACTGCCGAAGGAAAAATGGTGCGATTACCACCACTCATCTTGGCATGATACATCTGAATGCAAATCTCGGAAGACATTTTTGACAAAAGTGTCAACCTCCGACGCGTTCGACAAGACGGTGGAAGAATCTGATCCAGATGTAACGATCCTTTTGACCTTGACCACTTCAGCATCCTCAACTATCGTCAATGAGGAGGAACGAGAACGCCTGTTCCATACATGGATATGGGTCCAAAGAAACTCATTACATTTGATTGTGGACCACAGGAGCCAGAAAAACTTCATTTCTGAAGAACTTGTGAAGAAACTAGGTCTTGTTACCACTCCGCATCCTCAACCTTACAACATCGGTTGGATGAAGGATGGACAAGAACTACGGATCACTCGACAATGCAAACTCGCCTAATTCATAAATACTTTTAAATATATAGTACTCTGTGACGTGGCACCACTCTCCGTAGCCGACGCCCTGTTTGGGAAACCTTACCTATGGGATAGACATGGAAGTTATCATTCATGGCCTCAGAAGGTGATTGTCAGAATCCGAAATCGATGGTTCAACATACTAGAGCGTCAACCTACACCGACGGTTGCACTGATATCTACCAAACAGACAAGGATGCTCATCAATCATGCTCAAAAGTTCGCATTAATCATGATCAAGCCGCAACATTCTAAGAAGACTACAGCAACAAGTCGAGTCACCGACCAATGTAGTTCTCGACAGAAGCAGCAAGTCGATCATATTCTCAATGAGTACCAGAACCTCTTTCAAGATCTAGACGGAGTACCTCAACATTGTCAGGTAAAACACTCCACTGAACTTGTTCTTGGTTCTTCTTTGCCTAACGCATCTGTTTACAGAAGATCCATTCTCGAAAATGAAGATATTCACAGACAAATCCAAGAATTAATCAACAAAGTTCACATCCGGCTCCTCTCCTTGTGGAAGTCCAGTCGTCCTGGTTCCGAAGAAAGATGGGACTTGGCGCATGTGCATCAACTACAGAGCTCTCAAAAAAATATCGGTGAAGAATTGGTACCCTCTGCCGCGGATAGACGAGCTCATCGACTATCTGAAAGGTGCTAAATTCTTTACTAATCTCGACCTCAAGTCAAGATACCATCAAATTCCAATCGAGCCCTTAGATGTGTGGAAAAATGCTTTCAAGACCAAGGAAGGATTGTTTGAATGGTTAGTCATGCCTTTCGGCTTAACCAACGCACCTGCGACCTTCATGTGACATATGGATAACCTTCTTTTACCTTTCATCGGCAAATGGGTTATTGTCTATATTGACGACATATTAATTTTTAGTCGATCATGGGAAGAACATGTCAGACATCTTTGACAAGTCCTCGACACTCTCCAGCAACATCAACTCTATCTGAACATGGAAAAGTGCTCTTTTGCGATGACCAACATCAAATATTTGGGGTATGTAATTGACTCTGCAGGCATTCACGTCGATCCAGACAAAGTACAGATCCTCAAAGATTGGCCCATTCCTAGAAGCATTCAAGAACTAAGAATTTTTTTTGGTTTGGCGAATTTCTATCTACGATTCATACTCGGCTTCAGTCACATAGCCTGGCCCTTGAATTAGTTGACGAAGGGAAACGGGAAATTGTCTTTCAATGGACAGAAAAACAACAAGTAGCTTTTGAACAGCTCAAACACAGGCTCTGCACTGCACTAGTACTTGTGTTACCTGTTTTGAATCAACCCTTTGAGATTGAGACAGACACATCGGACTATGCCTTGGGCGTAGTGATCACTCAGTATGGTCACCCAGTTGCTTTTAATTCCGAGACTTTTAACAACATAGTTAGAAGATACTCGACATATGAAAAAGAACTGTACGCCATTGTGCAAGTTCTCAAAAAATGGAGGCATTACATCCTTGGCAAGGAAACGGTCATTCTCACTGATCACAAGCCTCTACAGTTCTCTCTGACACAATCAAAGTTGCAGACAAACCGACAACTCAAGTGGATTAATTACCTACAACAATTCCAGTTGGTGATTAAGTATCAGAAAGGTAAAGCTAACGCCGCTGCCGATTTCCTTAGTCGACTACCCATTACTCTCCTTTTGACAGTGCTAAGTATGCAGGGATACGACACGACCACTTGGAAACAGTTGTACAAGGACGACAGTGAATTCTCAGTAGTCTACCGATAGTTACAGACTAACAAGTCGTCGACCTCAGACTCCGACTATTTCCTAAAGGATACCTTGCTATACAAGCTTGGACAGCTTTGTGTACCAACTAGTGAGAAATGAAAGTATCTCATTTGTGATGCGCACTACAGCAAGATTGTAGGACACTTTGGAGTAGCAAAAACACTTGCTATTATGCAGAAGTATTTCTTTTGGCCTACACTTAAACCCAACATCAAAAAGTACATTCGATCATGAGTGGTTTGCGTCATTTCCAAGCCACCTAATCGGTCGACTACTACTAATATCTAAGCCAGACATCAGCATGACTCGATATTAGTAGTAGTTGACTGATTTTCCAAGATGGCCATTCTCATACCATGTAATAATACCATGACAGTGTAGTAGACCGCTCAACTCTTCTTTACACACGTTTGGAAACACTTTGGTTTACCCACAACCATCATTTCTGACCGAGATGCCAGATTCGTCAGCATCTTTTGTAAGACCCTCTAGCAATAGATGGACACACGACTCTCATTGTCGACAACTTTCCATCCTCAGACTGACGAATAGACGAAAGTTGTAAATCGCCTTGTGGTACAACTGCTTTGCATGTACAATCACAAGCATCGACGCACATGGGATGATAGTCTTCCATACATTCATCACAGCTACAATCGTGCTCAACATGGGATGATAGTCTAGTTTGGATTGAAGTTTGAATACTTTTAATTTAATAATAACATTTGTTTAAACTTAACTATTAAAAGTGGTTAACCATCTAACCCACCAGTCTAGGTGGACAAGGGTTTCTCTTCCTCAGAGTGTAAAATTTCCATTAGTGCAAAGGTGGTTAAATAATCCCAACCCTATTTTTATAACCAAATTTGGCACTTATCCGTCTGTGACAACATTTGCATGTTGTACTCTCATGACGACACTTCGTGATGACACTTCATGAGGCTGATGTGGGTCACACGAAAGGACACTATGGATGGAAGAGATATATTTTGGATCTCAATAGGATGGCCTTAACTTACTCATGATCCATTCAACAATTAGGGATATTATGAACACATTTGGAGACCAAAACACCTCCCGAAAAACCCTAAAAATGACACTTTTACCCCATTTTTTCACCCACGTGCAGGTTGCACATGGATCACTTGCGTGTTATGTGCACCTTTCTCCATAGATAACCAGCGTGTGCCTCAATAAATGCCAAAAAATATAAAAAATCTTGAAAAATGGGTGGTTTTGGAACTCCCTCGGTTTCAACTGCTCCCTCCTCGACCCTATCTTCTTCTTTCACTATAAAAGAGAGGGAGAGGGGCCATGAATTGGAGACTTATACCATGCAATGTTATGATGGAGAAATTTTGACTCCCATCACCATAACTTGTTCCCTAGATGATCATAAACCCTACTACATTTGATAAGAGGTTGGGATCCTTGGAGGAGAGAAGTGAGAGATCCACAATTGAGGGTTTCATGAAGTGCCTTGATTGAAGGAAGGTAACATTATGTACTTGATTCATTCTTTAATGAAAGAGTAGAGATTCTTCCCTTTCCAAACAACTCTATATGTGTTTATCTCATATTTGGTTGCATAATTGATGTTTATTAGATCAATAGATTATGTTCTTTTGAATGCCAAATATTTATTTGTATCCAAATCAGTTTGAGGAAGGTATTTGACTTGGTTTTGTAGGTTATTGGATTGGAGAGCAAGAGGAAATATCAAGGAGAAGACCAGGATCAACCTTTAGTAGTAAGGTGGATGTCTTCTTAACTCATAACTTTTTCTTATTTTGATTAGTGTACAACCTTAAACATATGTTCTTTCCAACCCCAGTATGTTGGTGGCCTCACCCCAGCCATAGGATTTTTTCCCTAACAACATAATTGGAGAATCTAGTGGGGATAATCCTAACTGATTTTTGGTATCCAAGGTTATTTTTCTAGTTAGATTGAAGGCCTGAGTCTAATTTCAAGTTAGGAACAATCTTTGGGCTTTGTTAGACCCTTCCATTGTCAACTTGAGAGTTGGATTTGCTTTTTTAGACACTTCCAGTACCCACGCGTAGGTGACAGTACTTACATGTGCATGTTTTCCTCATACATGCTGGTGATGGTATTCTCACCTGCGTGTTACACCCTATTGTTCCTATTGTTCACCAAAGTGTTCCTCCTGTAGGTGACTTTTTTACTTTCAGGTTTGTTTGGGAGCTTTTGTGTGGATTTTTTGGAGTGTGTGTTGATCCTTGATCTATGTAGGACCCATTGGAAGTGTGTGCTTTGTCTTTTCATGGCTCTTGACTTGATTTTAGGGATATTTTGGAGTTAAGTTGGGCTTGTATGAAAAAAAGTTGGAGCCTCTAGACCCAAGTTGGAGATCTTTTAACCAATTTGGTGTTTTTTGACCCAATTTGGATCTGTCTGAACCTATTTGATCCTGTTTAATTGGATTTGGAACCTATTGACGGTATTTGATTCAATTTATGCCTATTTGAGTGAAAAATCCTCTTTTGGTAGGGTTCTTGTATTTTCTTAGGCTTTTGGTCTTTCCTTTGATGTGAAAGCTCAAGTGTTCTTTCTATTGTTTAGGACCTTGATTGCATTGATTGTATGCATACCTGGATTTACCAAACCATATTTCCTAGTAGGTCCTTTGGTTTAGTTGAGTATAAAATTATCTATTGTATGCTTTTCCCAATTTTGGCATGCTTACATGAATGGAATGACTAGTGTTTATGGCTTCTTTTACTATTTAATTAGGATATCATAAAGTTGTTGCATTTGATTTGGTTGTGTGCTTATTCGAATTTGATGTTTGTTTCTCATCTTGAAAAAGGATAAAAATTTGGTTTAAAATTGAGTTGGTATTAGTTGAGTAATTTTCAAAGTCTCTCAAACGATTTGGAATTGCTTAATATTGAAGACAAAAACAAAAAAATTATTTCGCATAGTTAGTTGTTTTGGTACTTGCATGCTTATATTCTAGGATTGATTTTGCATTTAGGTTATAAATCTTAGTTTATTTTTGCATTTGAAAAGACCAAAAAGTGCATTATATATGGAAAACTTGCATATGCATTTTGAATAATGTATTTAGAACTTGCATTGGAAAGAAGTTGAGAGTGAAAAGTGCATGTTTGTGACATTTAAGTGCTTCATATTTCTGTTAAAGAATATATTTCTTTAGTTGCACTTGTTTACATCTCTTGAAAAGTTTTGAAAGTACATTTTAAAGCAAGCAATAAATAAGTTGAGATAGGATCTCAGGTTTTCTTCTAGTTTAGAAACACACTTAATAGCTAAGTTAGGATTGTGGAGGTAGGGAGTTGTGATTTAAATCCTCCACGATCACTACAACTGTTAAAAATTAGGTTTCTTTCATAAGGGAGAAAATCCAACACCGTAAGGGTATGTGTAGGAAGTTACTCTACCATAGGAGTCAAGCACGAGGTCGTGTGAGGTTGATTTGCAAAGATATTCCCCCAATGCTCAATCTAGCATCTACTAGGGGTTTTGCATGTATGGGGACTTTTTACAATACATAGTGTTGTTGTAGAGTTTTGGGCTTAGTTACCTTGCCGATACGCATGATCTCGGCCTGCGATTGTTCCCCTGGACGTTGTCTTCGGTTTGGTAGCCACAATATCATGTATTTAGGATCATACACACGTGTTAGTAGAGGATTTTATGCAACCATCTTGAGTGGACCTTGTGATTAGAGCGTTAGTACCCTTGGAGGGTGTTTTACAGATTTATCTGTAAAAACACTTGCACCAAGAAGGGAAACACGCCCAGCCTTGGTAACTATTATTAGATATTCACTGATTAGACATGGGCCCTCGTCATCCCAAGATGATATATGGGATATCATACCTCACTCTTTATTGGATTGTTCTTGTAGCCAAGTACTCTTTTAGTCTGAGAGTTGTTTGCTTGTTTGACATCTTTCTTGAACTTTTTAGTGTGTGTTGTTTGATTTTTATTTTTGTAGACTTTCTTCTTAGTGTCTTCTGTGAGCCATTGAGTCTGATCAACCTCCACGCAGAGCTAAAAGTATTCAAGGACAATCTCTTGAACAAAGATAAGTCCCTGCATCGAGGCGAATACTGGACTATACTGATACACCCCCTCAGGGGGCAAAAGAGGAAAACTAGGAACATCAAAAAGAACAAGCAGCAGAAGAGAACAGTTCTAGGTCAGGTGAGTATGAGAGTTATTTTGACGAAGGACACTTTAGAGATACAGAGGAACAATTGCATAACTCTCCTAGAGTCCATTCTCCTCATCCTGAAGAGAATTTAGGTCCCATTGAAATTGATGACCTCTTAGATCCTTTTGGAATTTTGAACCCACCACAAAGTCCTAGTTTTTCCCAATTAGTTGGTATCCACATTCCTAATCCATTGGCTAGGAAGTTTAACATGGAAAATAGAGAAAAAAAATTACTTCAGGAGACATATATACTTTGTTTAGTACTTTCCCTGTAGGAGAATTTACTTTTAATACGACATCCACAATAGGATCGATATGGTTTCCCCCATCCTCGATGATACTTACTGGTACTAGTTCGTTAACTTAGGTGAGTTCGAACCCTTTCTCTTTTGTATTCCCTTTTTCAAGATTTCAACCTATGTCTGATACCATTCCTCCTATTTCAACTATGACCATTGCTTCAGGTAGTGTCCCATCTATTCCTTTCCATAATATCTCGCCCTTCAGTGGACATATGTCTATGCCTAACCCACCCTTCATTGGAGTTGTTTCTAATTCCACTCTACACCAGTTAATCTTACATTTCCAATATTTTGGATGTATGAGTTCAAGTAACCCTTTTGGTTCAAATATATCACAAGGTATTCCATTTATACAAGGGGCACCATTACTATATTTCCATGGGGGAAGAATGTCACTCAAGGAAATGTCCCTTTTACTAGGGTGGGATGTTCCAATATGGCTAACCGTGTTATGACAACTGCCTTACAAGGTAGACAACCTTTTGGAGGGATGGGAGGGACTGTTGGAACAACTTATCCATTTTTGCAACACCACTATGGTTATAAATTTTGACAACCCAATCAACTTTTCACCAATCCTGGAAATCCATATATTTCGGGACAACCATATGCCAACACCAACCAATGGGAAGCTAATGCTCACGGAAACTGGAACACCATGGCTCAGACGAAGTTTCCATTTTTGTCTACTTTGAATTTACATGATATTTCAAAGTTAACTAATGATCCTATGTTACATGACCCGAGATGGCCACCCCTACCCAAAAAACTTCCTTCATACATCCCAAAGTTGGAAGGTAAACCCACAGAAGACTCAACTAACCATGTGATGAATTTTCATCTATGGTGTTCATCCAATTATTTTATGGATGATTATTTTCAACTGCATCTTTTCCAAATGAATTTAACCAGTGTAGCGGTGAAGTGGTATGTTGAGCTACCACTATCATCTTTTCAAACTTTTAATGCAGTTTCCATGGTATTTTTGAACCATTCTCAACTACCATTCCATTATGAAACTGGAACTGAACTGTTGACATCTTTTCGTCAGGATAAATCGACTCATATCTCCGACCACATCCATGAGTGGTAGAGGGGATGTAGTTTCATCAAGGCTCAAATCCTCAATGAATTCCTCACTGATTGGTTCGTCAAGTCATTGAAAAAGATGTGGCGCTATCTAGGGTTCAGACCTAAGAGAAGGCTATTATGAAATCCCATCAATTGGATTTAGTTTATTCCCAATCCAGGATGTTGTATGATATTCTACCCACTGCTCCTAGAGTAGAAGATGACACAATGAAACCCATCCCTACACCTCATGTTGATGGTGTGATCCGTGCAGTTGAGAACAATCAAGTTATCTTAGGTAACAACTTTCCAAGCCAAAATTCACTGCCAACTGGTCATATTAACACACAAAACCTTAAACCCAATCCTCCTTCAGATGTTTTGTCAATAAAGAACTCTCAGTGCAACCAACATCCTGGAGGGAAGCCAAAATGGGAATAAGGGGAACAACAATTGAAACAATAACACTAATGCTGGTGGGGATAATAATGAAAAAGCTAAGATGAAATTCCCTTTCTTACTAGGCGAGAAAGATCATCTAACTTATAAATTCCCTAAGATGGAAATGACACAAAAATTTTTGGCTCGACAAGAAGGGTCCTCCCAAACTACTGTTTTAACCAATCCATTTCCTCATCATCAACAACAGATGATTGCTGGTGCTCACCAAAACCATGTATCCTCCCAAAGGGGAAACCAGGGAACCCCCTCTCAAGGGGGAATTTCAGGCCCAGGTGAAGTTTTTATCTATGAATGGGATTTGTATCTCCAGACTAGAAACAATAATTATGAAACTAATTCATCTGGATCTAAAGGTAAGGAACCGCTTAACGCTGATACAAACAATTCTTTACACATAGAAAATCCTACCAACGATACTATGCCTAGAATACCAAATGGTGTTCTCAAGAAAGTAGCTTTCAATCCTAATGCATGCACTGCTCATAACTATAGTATAGTTGAAGATTTGTATCAGGTTCCATGTGCAATGTCTATTCTTGAGGTCCTCCAAAATTTTCCAAATCAAAGGAAGACCTTACTTTCGGATTTTGGAGCTCTAGATCCTACATAAAGTTAGGTGATTTATTTCGATTTTGATAATTGGAAGCGTCGTATACCCCACCATGTTTCTTTTCAGATCCAAATTGTATCTAGAAACACTAAGATTCATCGGACAGTTGTAGATGAGGGTGCCTCCACATGGGTCATGTCTTTATCATGTTGGAAGGATTTAGGATCACCTGATGTGATTGCTCCTGTCACCATGTTGAAAGATTTCAACGACCATCTTTTCCAATCTCATGGAATTATCCCAACTTTTCCTATAGAGATAGGGGGGAAAGTAGTAAAAGTGGATGTAGAAGTTGTTGATTCCCCACTTGACTATAATCTATTGCTAGGAAGAACTTTTACTCATGTTATGATGGCAGTGGTCTCTTTGATATTTCATGTCATCAAGTTTCCACATGAAAGAAATATTGTAACAATTGACCAATTATCCTTAAATAGTAATGAGTTCAACCAAGATCATGGATCCAATATTCCTTTAGTTTACCATTCCACGAGGAGTTGTGAAAATATTGGTGTGGGGATGTATCCTTCATTAATGGGAACCTTTAATATTCCTCCACTCGATCTGCATATTGATGCATCGTCGATACACACAATTTCAACAATTGCTATGGGACTTCCACACACAAGGTGACTCAATTTAAGTCTTCATACTTTAACAACCCTTGGAAGTGTTTAGCCTCTGAAGCTGAGTATAGTCATATCAACCAACCATTATATACCTTGGGTACAATTTCTACTGAGAATAACCTTTGATTTCATGCTTACCTTCTTTGGATTCGGTCCCAGTAGTTGACCAAGTGATCCACACAATAGGGTCATTGGAGCATGCTGTCCACCCTATTGTTCCAACTAAATGCTTAAACATGTGTTCTATCCGGTATGACATACTTCCTTCCGATTATTTTTTCCTAGAATCTATAATATAGTATGCCATTCATTTGGATGATGATCCAATTGCATTTCAGTCCAGCCCTGGTTTTCCTTTGGAGTTTGATCTTAATGATTATTCCTCACACACTACTATTGTTGAGTCTATAGAATCCTCCAAAGAGTTGCAAATCGATGTTCCTGCTGAGTTTGATTCTGTTTCTATAATTTTCAACTCTCGTGATGATGATTTTGTTTCTAAAGATTCCTTCACTTCTTTAGACTTTGGTCTTCCTATCAATTTTGATCTAGTTGATTATAGATCTTCAAGATTTGGTACTATAGAGTCTCCTTTGGATAACTCTACCTTAGTTATGCTTATTGTTGAAGACGATGAAGTTGATTGTATTTCTACCAAAGTGACCTGTATCAGATCTTAGTCTTGCACATTTTTTAAATATGATATTGGTACTGTTGTTTCTTGGAGATAGGATTCTTAGTTGGACTCATGGTCGCTTACTGATCGTTTTCGATATATTGTTCGATCATGCTAGGTATATTCAGAACCTTGCATATAGGTTTAGGCTTCCTCGCTGTAACGATGCATTTGAACCTTTTTCCATCCGAATTTTCCATAGGTTATAACTTGTTGGATATTGGTGTGTTAGCCATATCTATATGCATTATGCACTATTCCAACAGCAAAGCCTACCTAACATGGGCCAACCTAGTCAGCACCCATATGACATTTTGGTGCCCATGATGAGTTTTTATCATAGACTCGGGAGCCTTTCTAGTTTTACCATGACTTTGAGAAAATTCCTCATATCTTTCTTTCTCATACATTTCTGGCCATTCCTTATAATGATCCCATTTTTGTGTTTAAGTTGCATATGCATTTTCCTCGATCCCGCTTGCGCTTATGAGCCTAATGTCGGATTCCATGCTTTAAGATCGTTATATAAGCCTCCATCTCTTATCTCATTTCCGTTAATCCATGTATCATTTGGCCTTTGCAACTTGACACCCCTTACCTAGATGAAACATACCCTAAGTGTCCTTGTCTTGCTCATGTTCCTTGCATTATGCATAAGTATGTTCAATGCGCTTGGAACTAGTTCTGCATACCCATGACACTTGTTTCCTCCTGTTACGAGCATTCTTCCATCCTTCCTTCGAGCTCTTTAAAAACAGTAAGGAGGCCACGAGTTTACTTTTCAAACTCATTAAACTTTCATGGAAAAGAATTTTATGGAGTCCCCTTTAAGATCTTTTCAGAATCCTTAAATAGGAAAAGATTTCCAATTCAACTTGTCTCTTTCATACTCGTTAAAGTACTTGAAAGGTCGTCTATATGGTATAAGTTTAACCCTTTTTGGACCATGTAGACTATGTACACAAAATGAATACTCTAGTCATTCGTAGCTAGAAGAGTTCTCTCTTACATTGTTTTATCCTTTTTCCAGTGAGGAGACTAAATTTACAAAAAATTCCACCTTGGAGTCTTCTTTAGGATTTTCAAACTCTCTAAACATGAAAACACTTGCAAGCATCTACCAACTTAGGCTCGATATAAAATTCTCGATATGGTGTATAGATTTCTTGTTTAAGTTTTTTAGACTCTTTAAAATTGAAAACACTGGTGAGCATGAACAAATACGAGCTCGATATTAAAATCCACGGATCAGTATTATATCAAGTAACCTTCTATCTTGTCTTCAAACTCGTGAAACAAAGAAAAAAGTATTGAGTTTCCCTTCCATGGACTCATAAAATTACACATAGATGGACCCTTATCAAGCATGCTTTATTTCTTTTTCAATCTTCTTAAAAAATGAAGAAGGTACCTAAAAAGAGAAAAGGGAAAGGGAGGATCTCAAACTTTCTTTCAGTATAATGGCAACAATTCAAGCATAACCTTGAACTGAGAACCTATTTTTAAGTCTATCAAATTGTCGGGTTCTAGTTTTGGCCTTAGTATAAACCTGATATCAGAGTTGTTACTCCTTCGGTTGGTTACTCTTCCAATCATATGGAGAATCTGTTAATGTCTCCTACATTGCAAATGTATATCATGGTCCCTTTGTGTTCAAAGATTCCTAAGTCACTACTGTGTCGTGCTCATTGTTCAAGGATAAATCCCGTGTCGTCCATTCTACAGTTTACTTGACATCACATGTCAGCCATTCCCTGGTGTCAGTATGTTTCATCATGTACTTAGTCCTACTCCAAATCAGCTCAGTCCTTGATTGTTCCTCATGTTGGATGATGGAGGATTCCTTAAGGCCCCCCTTCCAATGAACTTATTCCCATCGTATTCAACTCATTTTGAGCTAGGAATGAATTTTAGAGTTTCGGTAGTACCTTGGGGATTGCAACCATCAATGGGAATTTCCCTCACCATTGGATAGTGAGAATACATCAATGTATCCCATTTGATGGATTCTTCAGGTGTTCGACTCCAAGAACATCTATTCACACCTATTAGAATGTACTAGGTGTTAAAGATAATGCAGCTACGAGATCCATTCTCTGGGAGGATGGCACCCTAGTCAGTTAACTAGGGTTCTTGGTCAGTTGAACAGGAAGTGTAAGTCCCTAGCAGGTACCCTATCCCCCCCAACAGTCTAATGTGGTTCTTGGTCTAGGACCAAGCAATTTAGATCCATGGAAAAGTCCCTATCATGTGGCTAGGGCCCTTGTCTGTCTCTAGAGAATTCTGGTCAAGGTCCAGACAGTTCCTTGGTCATAAGGAATAAGGAGATCATGCAAGTAGAGACTAAGACAATTTGGTTCGGGACTAGGCATATTCTTGGTCTAGGACCAAGCGGGTCTTGCAAGTGTATTCCTGGTCAGTTAACCAGTTGGATCTTGGTCAATTAACCAAGATGATGATGTGTGATGCTCTACTCTCCTAGATGGTTGAGATAGGTTCTTTCACCAAGGGACTAGCCACCCCTTGATGAAGTCACTAGTAATTGACCTTAGGAGCAGTCAGGAGGACTTGAGGATCACATCATCTAGTGTGAACCTTCCAGATATGGTGATGATAAAATTCCAGTTATTGTATGGAACAATTGTGGACCACATACATTGAGAGAGAGATAAAAGCTTGTTTTCCCTTCCTTGTGGTTAGAAGGGTTGTCTTCCCACCTTGTCTTATCGTTAGAATGGTTATCTTCCCACCTTGTTGTTACACCTCCTTGTTGAAGGGTTTTTTTCCCACTTTGACTTATGGTTAGACTTACATTGGTTTGGTCTTGTGTTGACCCCTCCCTTGTTGATCCTATGTGCTAGCGCCCCCCCTTTGAGTGTGGTAAATTGACCATTGGTCTTGTTCTTGGTACCTTATCCTAAGATGTCTTAAATTTGAATTATATTTTATATGTGGGAACCTTACTAAAAGGTTGGACGCATTGACCTTGTTTGAGTTACCCTAATGTCAAGGAAGGATTATAAGGAGAACTACTTCTAGGAGGTCATTGATAGATTATAAATTCAAGTCTAAACCTTTCATTCAAATGTATATTCAAGAGAAAACTCAGCTCTGGTTTAGTGTGTGACTAATCTAGGGTTTCAACAACATTGTTGGGTGATGTCTAGGGTTCTCTTGCCTCTTATGCTTGGACACTCTCTTTTGTTTTTAACCTACTGCTTAGGGATATCTCTTTGAACGCCATTTTACCCTTCTTCTCTCCCACGTGTGAGTCCTGGACTCTATTTATATTTTGGAGGGAAAATAATACCTGCTTGGACTGTGTTGCTAGGGTACCTCACCTTGCTTCTCTCTCACACATGCGAGTCGTGGGCTATCTTTACTATGGAAGTGTTGTTTCCTGTGATTAGGGTTGGTCGTTGCTTGAGTGGACAATGTTGAGGTTTTTGTTTGTCTCCTTAGGGTTGTTGCTTGCTGTTGGTACCTATCTTGGTCTGTCCTTTTGTTGTTGGTACCTATCTTGGGTTGTTGTTTTCTATTGTTGACTGTCTTAGGGATACCACTTGATGTCTGGGACTGTTTTGGATTGTTTGTGAGGGTTGCTACCTATGCAGACAATTTTGTGGATTCCATTTGTCATATTGTGGGTACTGTTTCCTGGTGTGGGCTATTCTAGGGTGCCTCTAGCCTCCTTGTGACTGTGTTTAGGGTGTTTCTATCCTTCTTGTGATAGTTGCTTCCTTTTGAAGGTTCTTTGGGCCTATTGTCCTTTGTTTTGGGGTTACAGTCCACTGCTAAGACTTATGTGAAGGCTTATAATGTCCACTGTGAGGGATGTTTGAGAGTATTGTTCTCTATTGGGAATTTTTTGACTATCCTAATTAATGTTCTGGATCTGATCTTGATTGTTGTACCTTCTACTGTACTTGTATAATCATCTCCTCTCTCTCTCTCTCTCTCTCTCTCTCTCAGATAAGGGCTAGACTTGTTCTATTTTTATTAGCTTTCCTTCGAGAGGCAAGGTCTGATCTGAAAGTCAAATATGATTATAAGGAAGGTCGTCACCATCAAATAAGTTATCAGATATATTTTGTCTTGTTAGTAAGATTTTATTTACTACTTACCTATTGTCTATGATTTTATTTTAGTAGTATTGTTTTATTGTTCATGATTTTTCAGTAGTACTTTCACAGTGTACTTCTGCTATTGTAAATATTTGCTTCGAATCCTAACTAATCTAACACAGTGATCCTTAGTGAGTGTTAAAGTTGAAAGAGCTGAAAATTATTTATTAAAGTTTAATTTTTGTTTAAAACCATAAGTATCCTGAAAATTTAACATGGTATCAAAGTTTAGGGTTTGTAGCTAACTCTGTTTTTGCAGCCTAATAGAGTCTACATATAACCTAAAGTAAGGGCTAGAACAATGTTGGCACAACCTTAAAACTTTTGATTTGCAAGAGGCCTGTGAAAGGTCTGATCTGCTACTCTCCAATGCTATGAAAGAAATAGAACCCAAAATTTAATCTGTTATCAAACTAGAAGAATATCAAAGTTGTGTAGAGCTTCTTCATTTATAATTTTTATGGAGTGTTCATTGGCCAACAAAGTAATGATATGATATTTAACTTCATATTTTCTAATCCATTTTTTCAGGTCCATTAAGTTTTAAAATCTAAGGAGATTCTTGAAGGATGTTTTCTTTTACTTGTTCCTTGCATTTTCCTCAAGTGATGAGTATGGCCATGACCTTGTTAAGACAGATAATATTCTTGGCAATCATAGTATTTATAGTAAGACTGTAATTATCACGGGTGAAACATGATACTCATTGTTTGATTCTTCTAGTAGTCATTTTCTTGTGTGAAATATTAAGTTGTGTATGTCTGAGTATGAATTATTCCAGGCCATAATTGCGGATAGTTCATGTGATCTTACTTTAGTCACTGAAATTGCCAAATATAAGTTTAGCATGATTATTGCAAGAGTAATAAATTAAAAGAAAGTACCTAAGCTCAATGACCTATTATTCTTGTGTAATAAACAGGGTATGTATGCAATGACTGTTTGATATATAAATGCAAAGAGACAAGTATGCAAGTGAAAAGAAGTTTAGTACCTCATCTATGTATGAAATAACCATGACCATATGTTTTTCATATCTAGGGTTATGATCTCACCAATATTATACTAATGAATGTGTGATGATGCATGAGGATGATACGATGATGATGCCTATGCACACTTAAGAAGTGCATGTCCAATGCAATGACAAGATCAAGATAGACAATGTGACTTCCGCATAAGGGGAAATATTAAGAGGGGGGACTTTCTATCCCAACTTGTTTGATTCTTTAAATTGTCACAGTGAAACATTTTTTATGACATATATGTGTAACTAATTTTATACTCTTGATGGCATATAGATAACTGCTTAGTATTTGGATGGATTCCAAAACTATGTCATTCTGTGAAATTGGTAATGCATTAAAATTTGGTTATTGCTGACTATCAGACTGAATTTAACTTGTTTAACTTGTAGGAAAGATCCACAAGAGGAGGATGACATGAATTGCTTTGGAAGACAAGTGATGAAGTCTTCAAATCATGTTTATGTTCATAGTTAGATGAAAAATTACAGAGGTAGATGATTGCTCAGATACATAGGGAGTAAGAGGCCCCACATGATGTTGGATCAGTTATTCTAGATGTTAATCCTCCTAAGTGTAGGCATGATAGAGTCATCCAAGTCTTATGCTTACAAAAGAGAACGTGCCATATATTGATGACTTGTTCCTTACTAGAGAAGAACAACTTGTAAGCTCTGAGATCGAGAGGGATCCAACTGTGCTCTTCAATCCCCAACAACATGGGATTGTAGAAAAAAAGAGTAGAGATGTGAAATTTCATGAGAAAGATGTTTCTCATCACTTCAGAGAGCCTCCAATTAATATAGACATGGAAGTGAACCCAATCCATGATTCATATCTTATAGATGAGAAAAGGGAGGAGACCAGTGAGTCTTTAGTTGATCTCATTGAGGAGCCTATTGAGAGGCTTCAAGGACGCTCCAGTGTGAGCCACGTTGTTAACGCCTAAAAGTCGCACACATGCGACATTTCGGCGATTCATCTAGTAAGGCGTCATCAACATAAAGAATGCATCTCACAACAAGCATCCTCAACAGATCCAATACACAACATCGGTCCATAAGTGCCAAGAAACAGTAAAAAAAAAGGGTAGCACGGATATTACACAGTTGACCCGCGCTATAACGCAGGTTACTTAAAAATATGGGAGGATCTTTAGAAGTCCTCCATTCGGCCAAATTTAAAGGGGTACCATTGGCAATCATTAAAGTGGATCTTTAGAAGGCCCATGATCGAGTGAATTGGATTCACTTGAGGTTAGTTTTGCTTAGCATTGGTCTTAATCTCGAGTTTTTCAATTGGATAGCGTCTTGTTTTCATGCAGTTTCATTTGCTATTCAAATTAATGGCTCTACATCTAAGTTTTTAGACTAGGTAGAGGGTTACAACACGGGTGCCCTCTATACCCTCTTCTGTTCATCCTAGTTATGGATGGACTTAGTAGAGCTTTATCCATGGCATGTAGAGGAGGATATTTGAAAGGATTCTCCATCTCATAAAGACTAAGGTTATCCCGCCTTTTTTTTGTGGACGATATCCTTTTGTTCACAGACAGATTGACTAGAGACTTTCCCACTATAAAATCTATCCTCAATCATTTCTCTTTAGCATCGGGAATGGTCATCAGTGATAGGAAATCCACTATGTATCACTTCAATCTATTTGCAGAAGCTATAGAATCTCTTTCTAGATCCTTTATTTTCCTTGTTAAGGATATTTCCAAAGGGATGAGGTATTTGTGTTTTGTCATCAAACCTAATAATTACAACAAGCGTGGTTGGGGATGGCTGGTAGGGAAAGTTGAAACGAAGCTGAATCTATGGTGCAATCGATGGCTTAGTCATGGGGGATATTGGTTCTACTCAAGTCTGTGATGGAGATCTTACCTATTTATTGGTTTCATATGGAAAATGTCCCTACAAGGGTTATTAAAAAAGTAAGAAACTATCCTAACAATTCCTATAGAAAAATTCAAAAGAGGACGTTTCTTTTGCATGGATCTATTGGGAGAAGATTGCACTCCCAAAAGAAGAGGGAGATTGGGGTTTAAAGCACTCGGGCATTTTTTCCAAAGCATTGATTGATAAGGCCATCTTGAGGATCATTAAATACGAAGGGCTATGGTCCGAGGTCATCATTTGCAAATATATTCATCCCTTATCAGTAATTGGATGGATCCGTTCCACATACAATTTTTGTAGGGATATGTTGTCTTCCTGGTGTTCGATGGTTAAATATTTTGACCTCATAGGAAGGGGCCGTGTTTGGAGGGTAGGAAATGGAAGGAAACTTTGCATCGGTCAAGATCCATGGCTTGGATGCTCCCATGATTACAAACTTCAGACACATATGATAGATCATCTTGCATAATCCAGTTATTGCTTCCTACATCAAGTCATTATGGGACCTGAGCCTTTTTTCAGAAGGCATGGATGGTTGTCTGCTGAAGATCTTAATTTTTAGAACGAGGATCAAGCGTTATGGGAACATTACACAAATGATTTAAGGAGCTCTATTGTAATGATAATGGAGGAAGAAGATGAACTAATATGGATTTACAATTCGAGCGGGGGTGATTACACTCCAAGGAAAGGATATAAGACTCTCAGGGAAGCAGAATGTCATCTGACTCCTCCTTGGTGGAATAAGTTTATTTGGGATTTAAACAGTCCCGTTGTTAGGGAATTTGCCTTATAGTAGGGGATAGATACTACCAACATACAAGGGGTTGACAGATAGATACACAGGGTTCTACATACATTACTGTAAACAAATAAGATCAAAGTTCAGAGAAAATGTACCTTGTTTATGACGGTTGGTCCAAGCTTTTCTTTAGATCTCCACAACAACAAACCTGCAAAACACACAGACCTTCCTCAAACTAGTTTGACTATAAATAGATATTGATATTAATGAATGCAATAACATCAAATTATAACAAAATACAATAGAGATTAACACTTTATTGGGAAAAGAAGAGTATCTCAATCTTTTATTGTCAAAAGAATGCAGTAAGTACAAATGTTATACTTGAATCTACATCCTCTCTCTAGACTTGGAATTTCTTCAGCATAACAATAGCTCTCACTATTGGTTCCTTTCTCATGGCCTCATCTTGCATTTATGGAAAGGTAAGGAGGGTTGGTTTCGAAAGGAAGTTGAATTGGGAAGTTGGAATACCTAACTCAAGTAATCCCAATTCATGTTTTTAATATATTTTTCAAACTTTCCTTAAGACACCCGTGACTATAACATCTAGCAACTTGTGAGTGACTCACAACATATGGGATCAACAACCCGCAGGTTGTTAGTATAGATACCCGTGAGTGACTCGCGATGTGTCAAGTATAAGAATCGCGGCTTTATGGTGAAGGTGTCAGAAAAATAAGTTTTTAAGCTGAAGGAGTAAGGATTCAACTCCAAATCATCCAAGGTCAAGTGAGCTCTTCCATCCATAATGTCCTTTTGTGTGATCGACAAGACAGTGTGATCACGGACGGAGAAGTGCTAATTTGACCGATAACAGGTCCCATTAAAATTAAATGATTTGCATGGGTGGCTCTATAAAAATCTATTCCTATATGGGAAACCATGAAGCGACATTTTTTGATTGGTCCGAGTAGATGTCCTTTATGTCTGAAGAAGGAGGAATCTATTGAGCACTTGTTTTTATTATGCTATTTTTCTATCAAACTATGGGCTCATGTATCGTCACTTAAAGGGATATCTTTCTTTTGGTATGGCGCTGACTTAATAGAATCTCTCAAGATCTGGACTGAAAATCCAGATTTTAAAGCCTATGAAGCTCTCCCTGTATTCTACATATGGTATAGTTGGAATGCTCAGAACAAAGCAATATTTGAAGATGTTATTATGTCTCTCGAATTATCAGGCTACCGAGTAATAGGACATATGGACCACATCCCGAGTTCATGTAAATTGACGACGAGCAGACCGGTTTCCATTGAACATATTGATAGATCAAAGTCGTGGTTGTATTTCGATGGAGCGGCTTCCAGAAATCTCGATCGAGGTAGAGCAGGGGGTATTGCTCACTTGTCTGACACGGTATCATCTTCTTTTGCAGTAGGTCTCGGTGGGTGTTCAAACAACTACGTAGAGTTTTCTGCTCTCTGCCTTGCGCTAATGACAACCATCATCAAAGGAGTAAGAACGATTCAAGTTTTTGGGGACTTGATGCTTATGGTGAAATGTTTGAAGAAATGGAAGAAACCAGACAATATCTTCTTGGAAGCCATCTGCTCAGAATGTTTTAGAGAAAGGAATGGGGCAATCGATTGCCTATCCAACATTGGATTAAGCATACAGGAAGGATCTTGGCAAAGAAGGGAGAAAGCAGAGGAAATCATCCACGAAATAGATCCAGGACCTATATGGGATTAATTTTCCTTTCTCCCTTTTCCTAGGAGAAAGTGTCTTTTGAATAGGAAAAGAATTATATGGTTTAGGAACCATTTTTTCATAGTTTATATTGTATGGCCTTTTGGCATGGAACTAATAAACAATTTTGTTAAAGAGGATATATATTTACACACTTTTGTGTGAAGACTAATGATCTCTTTTTGGATTCAAAGAAGATAAGGTTGTCAAGCCTATGTAAAAAGGGTTATATTTCAATTAATATAATGTGAATGTTTTTTGGGAAAAAAATAAATAAATACTTTAAATTTTGCTCAAATAAAGAAAAAGTTGAAATTTTTGAATTCGACTCCTTTATTAAAGTTAGAATACTCATTGTACAATTAAGGTTTTCAAATAGAAATACTTCAAAATTTACTCAAATAAAGAAATATTGAAAATTTTGAATTCAATTCCTTTATTAAGGTGGCAGACAATATAGTAGTATGAAATTAAAGTCTATTAACATAATAATATCTTGGAAAATTGTATTAACATAAAATATATTTGGAAAATTGTTTTAACCTAATTATAAAAAGTCTCAATTAAACAATAAATTACCTCATTTAAATGTTTTGATTTAAAAAAATATAATTTATTCATTAAAAATTACTCAAACAATTATCTATAATTACAAAAGTTTTTATATATAAATACTTTAAAATTTGCTCAAATAAAAAAAGAATTGAAAATTTCGAATTCCTTTCCTTTATTAAGGTCAGAATATTCATTAAACAATTACAAAAGGTTTTCATATAGAAATATTTCAAAATTTGCTTAAATAAAAAAATTGAAAATTTTGAATTCCATTCCATTACTAAGGTATATTTATTGGGCAATATAGTGATATGAAATTAAAGTCTATCAACATAATAATAATATTTTTGGAAAATTGGTTTAAGTTAATTGATAAAAAGTTTCAATTAAACAATTTCTAATTTATTTATTTATTATTAAATCTTTTTGTTAATTAATTTTTTCTTTTACAATCTTCATATTATTTTATTTTATCTTTTTAGTTATAACTTTGTTCCACATTTTAATAACTTTGTTTCACATATTTTAATGTTATAATAATTAAATGAATTACCTCATTTAAATGTTTTTATTTAAAAATATACAATTTAAATGTTTTTATTTAAAAATATACAATTTAGAGATTACAAATTACTCAAATAATTATCTATAATTATAATTACAAAAGTTTTTATATATAAATACTTTAAAATTTGCTAAAATAAAGAAAGAGTTGAAAATTTTGAATTCCATTCTTATGTTAAGGTTAGAATATTCATTGGACAATTACAAAGATTTTCATATAGAAATACTTCAAAATTTGCTAGTTGAAAATTTTGAATTCTATTCTTTTATTAAAGTGAAAATACTCGTTGAACAATATAATAATATAATAATAATATGAAATTAAAGTCTATTAATATAATAATATGATTGGAAAATTATTTTAAACTAATTAATAAAAAAATCTTAATTAAATAACTTCTAATTTATTGATTTATTATTCAAAATTTTATTGTTTTATTCAATTTCTATATTTTTGTATTTTATCTTTTTAGTTATAACTTTGTTCCACATCTTTCTTTTATGTTTTAATGATAAAGTGAATTATCTCACTTGAATGTTTTGATTTAAAAAATATAATTTAATGATTAAAAATTACTTAAAAAATTATCTATAATTACAAAAGTTTTTATATATAAATATTTTAAAATTTGCTTAAAAAGTTGAAATTTTTGAATTCAATTCCTTTCTTAAAGTCAGAATACTCATTGAACAATTACAATATAATAGTATAAAATTAAAGTCTATTAACATAATAATATTTTTGAAAATTTGTTTTAACCTAATTGATAAAAACAAGTCTCACTTAAATGTTTTGATTTTAAAAAAATAATTTAATGATTAAAAATTATTTATAATTACAAAAGTTTATATATATAAATATTTTAAAATTTGCTTTAAAAAGTTTTTATATATAAATATTTTAAAATTTGCTTTAAAAAGTTTTTATATATAAATGTTTTAAAATTTTCTTAAAAAGTTGAAAATTTTGAATTCGATTCCTTTATTAAAGTTAGAATACTCTTTGAACAATTACAACAATATAATAGTATAAAATTAAAGTCTATTAACATAATAATATTTTTGAAATTTTGTTTTAACCTAATTGATAAAAAAAAGTTTCAATTAAACAATTTCTAATTTAAAAAACATTAATAATGATTTATTTGAAATTTTAATATTTTTTTAAATAGTTCAATGTTAATGATTTGTGCCTTTGTATTCTTTTGATTCATCATGTTTCGGTGTATTTGACCTTTACGTGTGATCAAGCTCAACCACCCATTATTTGAAGGATCAAAGTTATCCAAAGTCCAAGCTACTACGAGTTTTCGTATTAGTAGTTAAATAACTTTGATACGCCTTCGATAAAGGCTCACTTGATTTTAATAAATGTATTTGTCATCTAATTTTTATTATGGTGTAAGTTAAATGTTTTATATTTTTTTTTATGATTTTTTAAGTCAAATCCTCATTAAAATTGTTGAAATTGTATATATAAGTTGTTGGAATTGCAAAAACAAAATGCCAAGTTGTTTTTTAGGACACTCAATCCATTTGCGCAAGAAAAATGCAATTTGAACAATACAAAATTGTGATTTCATCAAAGATTCATCGTCGGATTTTGACACAAATAACCGAAAAGTCCAGATCCTAGAATGATTAGCCAACTCCTAGAATGAGTAGCCAACTCCTTTTATTATTAAGTCTTATCTATTAAGGGCCATTGAGATCACCATACCGCTTTTCATAGTATGAGTCACAACTATCTTCCACATTGCTTCAATCATGTCATTCTTTGCGTCCCAATCTTTTGTGCGGATAATAAATGTACAATTGAGCACTTCAATTTCATTTTTTTTTATTTGATTGGGTTATTCAATCTTAATTGTTGTAGGAAAACCTACTAAATAACATCCACCTACCAATTCTATCATAGGTAGGAAAACCATATGATAGAATCAGTGACTCCACTAGGAAAGTTCCTTAGAATTCTCAACCATTTTGGGCATGTTTCCTTTGATGAAAGAGAACTAACCTTTAGTTCTTGAAACAATAGTGTGATCTTGTGTGGAGATCAATCACTCTCTTTGTAACATACCCGTAATTCTCGGTACTATGTTGAGGGAATGAGGTATAAAAAATTTCCTTCGATCCATCCTTCAACAACCAAGTATGTTAGTCTTTTAATACTACTCATCATATGTAAATATTCTCATTTCATGTGAGTAGATCTATCTAAATTGAGATTCGTCCTTAATATTTAATGTTAGTTTAATTAATAACGTACTCAACATCGCTAGATAATCATGCCATAAGACTTATATTGTATTTATTAAACCAAGGTTCACCAATGATATGGTGCATAGGAATATCATTTTACAAATCAACTCTAAGAGGAACATATAAGTAAATCCTACATAAATTCAAATATTCACATTATATATATAAACTTATTAAGGTCTCCTTAGTAAAATATTGAACTTTGATATTTCCTTCCTACTCGTCACTTAAGATTTGCTGAGAGTATAAGACTTTATTATAAGAATATCATGACACTTATCAACCGAGTCCAAGTCTTCATATGATGATCCCTTACATAATAATAACCATTTTAAGGTACCACTTCATTTTAAGGTTCATGTTCCAAAACGATGGATGTGCCTTCTTTTACTTCTTCAATGATCCACTTACCTAGTTCCAGGTTCATGCCCTTTTTGAAAGTTTGAAAGAGAGGAAAATAAAAGTATCTTTCATTCTTATAGTTTCTTCGTAAACTGGTCTGGGAGTAAAGTTTCCACAAAACTTCTCCCGCATCCACTTTTAACCTTGAGTGAGTCACCAAAAACTTATAATTTTAAGATCTCTTTTTCGACAACCAAAGCTACTTGATTACCATAATCAAGTCACCAAAAACTTGTAATTTTGAGATCCCTTTTCGACAACCAGAGCTAGAGTTAATTTTAACACCATAAACTCAACTATATTGTTTGTCCCTATGCCAAAAGCAATCCTAAATTTTAGAAAATGTGAATCATTTAGGAAAATAGTGCCTCCCCCTCTAACTTGTGAATGATTCCGACACACCATTAAAAAATTCCCAACATATAGTTTTATATTATAATAATCACTACTAAATAATGCTTTAAAAAAGAACATATAGAATAAAGAAATGAAAAAGGTTAAAAAAATCTAACATAAAGTATATATAATGACTTAGCAATAATAAATTAATAAGAGCCACGAGGTGGCAATGTCCTACGCCATTGCAAATTTTTTTTTTGGAATTTGCAGCATCTTTGTTTATCAAAACGTAGGGATATTGCCACGTTGATGATAAGCTCCCTCATAGAACTAGAAGATAGGTTCATGAAAGGCAATAGAGAGGGAAAAGGACAGCTCAAAGCTCGATCTCCACTATAAAACGCTGCAATATAATTATGTTGTAATAGTAGATTATGGGACGGTTAGAACTCGATCCTAATAGCTAAAAACATTGTGTTACAAACATATTATTATCTCTACAAAAGGGACAGCTATGGAGTTTGGTCCCAATTTATTCTAAACGCTTTCATTTTCTTTATATTACACTCTGAGATAGGGGACGACCCGACTGAGCTCAATAGTTATATTTTCCTCTGTAACATACCAGTAATCCTCGGTACTATGTTGAGGGAATGGGGTATAAAACTTTTCCCTCGTTCCATCCTTCAACAACCAAATATGTTAGTCTGTTAATACTACTCATCATATGTAAATTTTCTCATTTCATGTGAGTAGATCTATCTAACTCGAGATTCGTCCTTAATCTTTAATCTTAGTTTAATTAATAATATACTCAATGTCTCTAGATAATCATGCCATTATACTTATATCGTATTTATTAAACCAAGGTTCACCAATGATATGGTGCATAGGAAGATCATTTTACAAATCAACTCTCAGAGGAACATAGAAGTAAACCCTACATAAATTCAAATATTCACATTATATATATAAATTTATTAAGGACTCCTTAGTAAAATACTGAACTTCCATATGTCCTTCCTACTCGTCATTTAAGATTTGTTGAGAGTATAGGACTTTATTATAAGAATATCATGACACTTATCAACCAAGTTTAAGTCTTCATATGATGATCCCTTACATAATAATAACCATTTTAAAGTACCACTTCATTTCATGAGTGTATTTCTTCTTCATGGATTTCCCATCTAATTACAAAAGCATAATACATACCTTATAGTCATGTTAATGCATCGATCATCTAGATAAGCATGTGCATCATTCATCAATTAACCCACATTATTTATATACAAATCTCATGAACTAACTAAATTTCACCAAATATCATGATGTAAAAAGGGTACTTACTTTACTAGTCAACCCTCAACAAAAATTATAAATCATCAACAAAAATTATAAATCAATACCTATAAGTTCATCTTAGGACTATAATAAATTCATCATAGATTTCCCAATAAATTTTATAACCTCAAGGAAACTTTCTTACTCGCTATGCAAGGCTAGTTACTCAAAACTTTATCGTATTAACATGTAACACATATAGTTTAAATCCCTGTTCGTCCACTTATCTACATATTTGTTGTCCTAGAAATAATGCATACATGACTAACAATTGATCACATAGTATCGTCTTACGCAAAGGTCCATATTTATCACCACTTCAGCTTCTAACATAAGTTTAAGTATTTCGAGATACTAAATCCCTAATTATATTCACACATACTTCTACTTCTATATGGATCCCTTAATTCATTAGCAAAAGGTGCACGACATACCCTAGTATCACGTAGACCTACTAAATATAGATACACCATCATAAACATATACTGCCATTACAATCAATGTACCAAATTATTTTCAACATGCGAGTGCGATTAAATAACAAAGATAATCAATATACAAATATAAATCCGACAATCAATATACCACAACATTTACAGATAACAATATACATTTAAATTCTTGATATCTAAAAATAAAACATTGACCAATATTTATTTAAAATGAGAAACTAAACTCATACAATTGAAAGTTTGACTGTGACTTTCCTCCCAATCATTTGGCTCTCTGTCCAGTATATATTCCTGCCGATAGAGGCCACCTCCAAGCTGGCCAATAAATCCACTAAGATAAAGATGCAATAAATTTCCATATGATAAAATTTTCATCATTGTTTCTGATCAAGACAAGGTGTAGTTCTCGAGTCTAATTGGAAAATCAATTCTGTTAAGATGACTATCGATCCCTTCGCTCTTACGAGGAATCCACATATATAACTTATACAAATATAAGATTGGTATATATTTTATTTTTAAGGTGTCTCCATGCATTAACAATGAAGTAATGCAGCGTGAAGAATTCTTAGCTCTTCTTTAATTTCCCATGCATTCAAATAAACAGGGAGTTAAGAGAGGGATCATCAGTTCTATCACACAAGGATCTTTATACCAGATTCTAAAGCTTACCTCCTAAAGGAGAGAAAATATGTTCTAATAAAAATCTAAACAGTTAAACAAATGGCAGTAGGATCGATCCTCCACAAGGAGATCGCGCTGCCTCCCAACATATTTAAAATAACATAAATATACCGTCAATCCAACGATGATGACATCGCGTAGATCAATCTCGATATACTCTGTGTGAATGTATATATTATGCAGGAGTGAACGGTGATGAGATCGCATGGATCGAACTCTATATACTCTGTGTGAATATATATACATTATGCAGCATTCAATGGTGATGAGATTGCATGGATCGATCTCTGTGTACTCCGTGTGAATATATATATATATATTTTGTTATATATTGTGTAGCATACAACGGTGATGAGATCGCATGGATCGATCTCTATGTACTCTATGTGAATGTATATACATTATGCTGCAGTCAATGGTGATGAGATCACATGGATCGATCTTTATGTACTTTGTGTGAATATATATACATTATGCAGCAGTCAATGGTGATGAGATCGCACAGTATATTGACAATACACAAAGTATATATTTAAGAAAATATAACTATGAGATGGGGATCGAGCTCAACCGGGCCGTCCCCTATCTCAAAGTGTAATATAAATAAAATGCAAGCGTTTAGAATAAATTGGGACCAGACTTCGAGGCTTCGAGGACTAGAAGTTATTATAAGTTAGATTCTCGGGGCTTCGTCAGCTTCTAACCTCTCCCTCTAGTTAGATTAATTTCTCCGTCGTGTAGTTGCGTCATAACCTTCAATCTCCTAGGTCTATAATCAATCATTACAATTTAGGAAATACATAACACAACTTACAAGGTTTATTGATGGGGCCTTGGCCTTGAGCTCCTCACCAGAAACAATACATAATTATAAAAAGAAATAGTGTAAGAGAGGAATGTTACACTCTCTTTGCCTTCTCCACTATAATAAGATTTGAGATCACGACATGTAGGAGGATCGATAACTTTAGGATGAGAGGATCCAAACTGTGGTGAAGGAAATACTGCAACATGATTTAGGTATTTGATTTGTTGCTACTTTTTCCTTATAAATAATATATATCTACCTTTTCCCCATCCCCACCAAAGAAAATAACTATGTTGTTATTAATTAAATATTATGAATGGATACTAGATTTGGATGGGATGTAATTTTCCTAAATGTTACTTAGATTTGTCATATGCATTTCAAGTTATATTATTGATTGTAATGAAAGTAGAATGAGAAAGCCTTTATTTGTTTGAAGTGTGTCTGGGTCTTTTGGAAGAATATCACAGTTTGGATTAGATCGAAAGGATCACACACAAAGCTTTAGATGACCTTCAGCAACCAAGTTATTTTTTTATTACTTTCACCTTTCATTTTGTCATGCATGCAAATTCAATGAAAGTTAGATAGAAATCTACCTTTCCATTTGTCTATGAACCTAACCTAACCCACTCACCGAAGGATAAGCTTAGTTAATTATTAAGTAGGAAAATCATGTGATAGAATTGATGACTCCACCACGAGAGCTCCTTAGAATTCTCTATCATTTTCGATCTGTTTTCCAGTTTGATTTTTCCATTATCATAAGCTTTAGTAACCTCTATAGGGTGTCAGGAAATTATTAGGAATGAAAGCGATTTGAGTTATGGGTTCTTTGTTTCCTGTTTTTCCCTATTAGGCCTCATGTTCATAATTGTTCTCAATAACAATCGTGATCGTTTGAGCTTTTTCTTAAGTACGAGTACCTTCGTTCATGCTTTCTCTTTATGATAGTCATAAGCACATATGAAGCAAAGAGTTCAAAAAAGTTGGAAGGTTGTCTCTTTTAAGCATTTTGCAGGATCAAGGTATAAAAAATGAAAATAAAATCGTGCATGTTTCCTCGTTTGGTTTGATCATCGAAAAAGTTTTGTGAATCATAATGGTAATTTGTACATTGCATTTGAATGAGCAAATATTAAAATACTTCAATATTTGCCTTGCTTCGTTAAAAGAGAAATTGAATACATGTTGCATTTTAATTAATTTTTTTATATTCCAATAAATTTTGAGACTTGGAACTCACCATAACAATTGCTTTGGAGGAAACAATAAACTTTTAAAGCAACATAACATAAAATCAACCCGACTCTTTTTTTATCATAGCAAACACATTTAGTATGGGTTGTAGGGCCATGGTGCCGGTTTTGGGAGTTAATTCTCCAAGGCCATGAGAACTAAAACTAGGAACTATTAAAGAGTGCAAAATCCATCAGTATAAAATAGCACTTGTCATGGAGGCATGCCTCACACACACTAAGCAAAAGGTCAATCTGCAAAATCATAGATATTATCACCTCTTGTTTGTTTAGTGGGTTATGCATGTATGGAAACTTTAGCATATTTGGAAAGTTCTCAGGGTGACACCATTTGTTTAGAGTTTCAGGTCTAGGACTAGGTTCTATATTCCCTACCCATATGCAAACACCTAACCCATGACTATTTTTCCACTATTCCTTTTGAGAAGTGGTAACCATAGTGGCTTTTCCTAGTTTTTCACATAGAACAAGTTATACAACTTGACGAGAACTTTATACTCAAAACGAGAACTCTAGCCATAAAAACTCATATTTTTGCATAAAAAACAACGACGAATCAAAAAGCGGTTCTACCAGTAGAACCACTTTTATTTTGTGGTTAAGAATATAGACATGGACCAAAACAATCCTTATTGTTGTTTACAAAAATCTTAAAATAAATCCCTGAATTGAAAACTAATGCTATCGATAGCTTACTTTTTTCATAAAATTATATTATTATATCATTGTATCATAATTTAAAATTGTATTTATTGAATCTCTTAGTAACATTATATAAACTAGCACTGAGTTAAACACAAATTATTCAAGAAATCATTTCACCTCTCTTTCCATATAAAATAAAAGAATTTATGATATTATTTATAATAAAACTATATATTAAACCATAAAAACGTAGAAGTCATGATAAATTTAAAAAACATTAACTTACAAAAAAACATAATTGAAAAAAAAGTGAAAATTCAAAAACTTAAAATTTATTAAAAAAACTAAAAAACCAAATTAAAAATTTACAACCTTACAAAAAAATTTAAAAAATAAATCCCAAAAAAGTAAAAATAAGTAAAAATAAATCCACTCTGGTGGCAACGAGATTCTGAGAATTGCGACCAGCAAGAAGGGGGTTGTGTGGGCAGGGGGTGAGGGGCGGAGAGGGGGGTGAAGGGAGGGAGGGGGACGAGGGAGGGAGGGGGACGAGCGAGGATGATGGAGAGGGATAGCAGAGGGGAGTTGGGGGGGGAGAGGGGGATAGGGGAGGGAAGGGGAGGAGGAAGGGGGAGCGGAAGGGTTAGGGGTGGGGGGTTTTTAATTTTTTTTTTTAATTATAAGTTTTAATTTCAAATTTTTTTAATTTGTTATAAAAAAATTAATTTTTTTAAAATTTTGTTATAATTTTTTTTTTTTTTTAATTTTATTATAATTTTGTTTTTGTTTTTTTTTTCAATTTTTTGTAAAGCTTTAACATTTTAAGTTATATACATAAAAT